>QTSX02006423.1:0-543453 GCA_014839935.2 Entomophthora muscae
ATGGAATGCAAACAGCAAAGTTTGGGCCTTGTTACAATTTCTTGTCATTTTGAGGGGAGACAGGGGCACTTACACCTGTTCCCCCTCCTCTTTTCCCTGTTCCTCTGTTTTGAGACCTTTGAGGTCAGAGTATGTGGGGTCAGATTCATAGCAGGTTGCTGTTTCAGTATTGTTTACTTTGGTGGTGTCCTCTTTCTTGGGACAGGAGCGGTTTGCGCTTTGGCTGTGATTACCATTGTTGCAATTGGAGTTGCAGTTGTTATGATTGGTGCTTTGGCGTTTGTTGCCATTGGATTTTTCTCTGCTATTGCCGTTTGAGGAGCAATTGCAGTTGCATGCAGCATATTCCATGTTTGCGCGTTTTTCCAAGCGCTTGGCTTCTGCAATGAGCACAGGCACAGAGGTGTTGGCCTCTGGAAAGATGAGGACAACAACAGAGGGTTTCATTCTGTTGATGAATGAGGCTCTGGTATATATGTTATCAGCTTGTGCTGGTTTTGGATCTTGCAATGTATTTCCTTGAATTCATTGGCGTAAGCTGTGATAGTGATCTTCTGAGGAAGATTGCTGAGCTGTATTGCAATGTCTTGAGCAATTTGGTGACACAGAAATTATGTGTGATGTCCTCTTTGAACTCTTCTCAGTTATTAAGCTGGTTGTCAGTTTGTGAGCCAACCCAGGTGGCAAAACAGTTAGCTGCGGCCTTGAACAGGCGCTTGCTGGCTTCCTGGACCCATATCTCATTGGGAATGCGGCTGGCGCAGAGTTTGGCGGCTGAGTGATCTAGCCAGTTGATGATGTTTTCTTTGTTTTTACCAAAGTACTTGTCAATACAAATTTACTTGGTGTTGGTAACTTCGCCTGCAATAGGTGGTTGTGTGTTTGTTTGTGGTTGAAGAGAACAACTGTATTGAATAATCTTGGGGTTATGCTTTAGGCATGACCAGACCTTTGAATATGGTGCATCCACTAGGTATATCTTTTTTGATGTTGTGGGTGTGAAAGTACGTTTTCCAGGTCTCCTGGGATGTGGCCTGGTTGATTATGTGAGCAAAGGTGGGCGAGTTTTGGTCAGTCATTTTCTCTTTCATGGGAGTGGTCAAAAACTGTAGCTGCTACCAGTAATAAGGAGCGCCTTTTGGGGAAACTTCAGATATGGAATTAGGAGAGAAGAGAAGTATATTTTATTAGATAATATTTTAGACTTTATAGATTTGGCTGTGGCAGAGATTTAGTAGGATCAAACCTAGGAGTTGGTCATGTGCGGGATGGGTTCAAGCCACTGGATACTTGGAAAGTCATGTGATATTGCTTGGTTACCATTCTCAGTATATCAAACAGTATATTAAAAGGGCACCAAATCATGTGATGGCTGTATGTTAAGTAGGTTGACGGTAGCCAGAATGCTTGTACATCCAGATCCTTGACAGTTGTCAATACTAACAGTGTGAAAGGCATGTTGGGGAGATATCAGTCTGAACTCATGGGAGGCAGCATAAGTTCTATGTAGCTGGCAGTGATAACAACTAGCTATAACATCAGAAATCAGCAGACAGAGGGTTTACCAATAATATTGCTTCTGAAGCCAATCATAGATCTTTCTATCCCTTCCTGTCTGCTTTCATAATGAGATTTCAAGATAAGGAACATCTTTAGGCTTGGATAAACATAAGGGGGATGCTGGTGTTGAACCTTTTTAAACAGCTGTTGATTGCAAATGAGGGTATCTTGGGATATCTTCTGTAAGGCCAAGCAACTTTCTTTATTTTTAGCTTCCCATGATGACAGATAATAAATTAGCTCATATAATCAATCAGCTTCAGCATTATGGAGGCCCATGATAGGCATTTGATAGATTCTGTCAGCATTTTGGTGTTTTATGCCCAGGCAATGAAGTACTGTGAAATCATAACCTTATAGTCAAAGAGCCCATCCAGCCAGGTATCATTTGGGTTCTTTCAATTGTTTTAACCACTTGAGGGAGGCATAATATGTGGCAAGAATAAAGTATGTACTGTAAATGTAGTGACAAAAAATCTTGATAGAGTGAAGCACAGTCAAACATTCTTTTTCAGTAACACTATAGTTCTTTTGTGCTTGTTGAGCACCTGGGAGGAATAAGCCAATGTTATTTTCACACCATCTTCATCCAGTTGGGCTAGGATTGCGCCTACAGCTACTCAATGGTGTTGGTTAAAAAGATGAATTTCTTGTCATATTCAGGGTATATCAGGATGAGAGTCTGTTGAGTTTGGTCTTCAGGGCCTCAAACAACTGCTGTTGGCTATCAGTTCACTCAAAAGGAACATTTTGGAGCAACTGGACAAGGAGTTTACTTAGTTCAGAAAAATCATAATGAGCTATAAATAATACCCCATCATACCCAGGAATACTTGGACTTTTTGAAGGTTACTAAGGCACAGCATTTTATCAATAGCCTTCTACTTGTTATTCATAGGCCAAATTCTGGTTTGGGTAGCCTCATGGCCCAAGAACTCAAGTTTTTCATTGGAAAAAAACACACTTTAAAGGTTTGAGTTTCAAGCCAGCATTGCAGATCTTAAGGAAGACTTCCTTGATGTTCTCTAAGCAATCTGTAAGGGTATAGCTGAATACTTTTATATCATATATATATACAAGCACACATGAAAGCTTAAGATCTTGGATGATTGGGTACATTGTATGGTGAAAGATAGCAGGTGCGTTACAGAGTCCTTGAGGCATTCAGGTGAGTTCAAATAGGCCTTCAGACATAATGAGTATAGTCCTTCTCAATTTTCTGCAGGATAGGTCAACTTGCCAGTACCCTGAAGCCAAATTTTGATGACTCACATGGAAAGCTTTTTGCAGGCAAGGGCTGTTTTGGTCAAAATAAATATTGAATGCCACGAAACAGGAAAATTTTATTAGTGTATTGATATGTATAGCTTTTGTGAATGAGAAGCAGTGGTTTGAGTATGGGAATGAAGCTGGGGTGGCCTCTGGATGGTGCTAGGAAATGTTAAAGAAGTTATGGCTAGCTGGGGAAGGATGTGCTGAAAAAGCTCTGAGATCCTAGTACCAACTGCAGGGTGTAAGAACAGGGGGCAGGCTAAAGATAAATAAAACCATACTCTCAACCATAATAAAAATAATGGTTTGAGCAACAACCAAATGGTTGTCACCAAAAAATTTCTTGGAGGCCAAAGGGGAATGGAATCAACTGGACACACAAGGCAACAGAAAAAACTAAATGGCCAGCTTTACTAACAATTTTTGATTTTTATTAGATCAGAGAATGATAAATCAAGGTCTTTTAAACTCTTGCACTCATTTAAGGGGGAGGTAATTGGGGTGGTAGATTGAATGCCACCAAGCTATTTGACAAATGATATGAGTGAATATGAGTTCATTTTTTAAGGTGGGGAAATCTTGATAAATTTTAAATTTACAGAATCAAAAAGGAAACCCAACTCAACTAAAAATTGAGGAACCTTCTTTGGACGCAATTACCACTGCTCTCAGCTGCTCTTACACATGCTATTTAAACAGGGGTATCTATTGGGTGGTTCAGGTGAGGCATCTTTGGATTAATTCCACAGGTATTAATTCAAGGGCATTTTTGGGCTTTTTCAGTAATTTTTGGATAATTGTTCAAACGCAATTTGGTGAGGGTCCCCAAGCATTTGGTGGGAATTGAAGTGGAGGCGTAAGGGGGAGGCGTAACTTTACACATGGAGTGTAAAGTTGGATAAATTACCTAGGCTGGGGGTAAGATTTCTTTTCTTATGTCTTTCTGGTAGCTTTGAGGAGGTCTTGAAGTTGCTGGGCAAGCATAGTTATGCCCAGAACTATCATTGAGGTGGCTCTCTAGAGAAACAGCTGCAGAACTTGATGATTTGGAGGGTTCCTGGAAGTGAAGTTGGTTACTTTGCGCCTGAAAGCTCAAGCTAACCACTTTAATGAGTAAATTAATTGGCAAGACATTATTATTTTCTGTTGCTGAAAGCCTAAAGTGTAGGTCACTAATGGGGTAAATTCTAAGTTGATTCACTTTTGAAGACTTATTGCCTGATTATGAGGTGTTGACTTTTAGAGACTACTATGGTAGAGAAGCTCAGGCGGAAGTAATTTATAAAGGCTTCAGAAGTGGCTTAATAGTTATGTGTGATGCTATACAGATAAAAAAGTTTGGAACAAGAAGGAACAGAGCAAAGTAGTCTGGAGAAATATTTCAAAATTTGCAAAATTGATTTGCAGAGGTAGCAGAAGGTGGTATTTTTGCCTTGGTTTTATTAGTAAAATTAAGGAGAAATGTTGAGGAAACTGTAGTTAAGAGGTTTTTTTTATTAAGTTCCCAGTGTAGATAAAGGTACTTTGCTATTAGGGCTGAATACAAAGCTGTTTTGGTGAGACATTTTCCTTGTACTTTGCTATAAGAGTAAATATATGGGCAAAATATTGAAGAGGACCAAAAAGAACAATTTAAATAGTATTCTACTATTTAAATTGATTAAGTTTGAATGCATGGAAGACTGGTTATGGAAAAGTGAACCAGTTAATGCTTTAGTGTACAAAGAGTTGATGCTTTGAGCAGTTTGGCTGATGGAAATTGATTTCCCTTTTGGATTGTGGTGAAACTTCAGAAATGGTCTAGCTTTGTACTCTGCAACCATTGGTTAAGTTGTGGTATGCTTCCTGATGAATATGATTGGTTGAAAGCCAAAATCTTAAAGTATAAGCAAGAAAACAGTGAATCAATACTTTAAGCTTTTGAGAAAGTAATTGTGTAAGCTTATTTTATTATAGAAAAAAAGTGAGCGCTAATAGTTTAAGCTTTTGAAAAAAGCCATTCTGAAGGCAGAAACGTTAGGAAAGGGACACTTTAAGAAGGAGGCTAGCTGGAAAGTTGGGAGGGGCTTTTGGAAATCTTTTGGCCTCAAGCAGGAGCTTAGTTGGGCGCTAGATCTGCATCCTGATGGTTACACTTCTGGTTGATTTGTAGTAAATAGATGTCTTCTAAATACGTTAAGAACTCCTTTATAAAGTATTAGCTATTCAAAACAACTCTAAAACTGTGTAAAATAAGAAGGTTTCTAAGGGTATCTCCCTTATGTTAATAAAGTCTATCTTGAATCCTATTACACTTTCTTCTGACATGGAACTTCCCTAGTGGTAATAATTTTGGAGATGATCAAGAGGATCAGAAGAGACAGGACTCTAGTCTGTTTACTGATAGAAAACTCTTGGTTGAGAAATGAGTAAAGTGATGCAAACAACCTTGAGATCTGGGATATTTTTGTATCAAAGCTTATCATACAAATGGCCCCCTAGATAATGTAGCAGTTTTGGTAGCCCATGTATTGCTGTGAAATTTGTTTCCCCCTAGTTATCAATTGCCAATGATGATTGGGGGCGTGGTGAGTCTCTTTTGAAGCGTTTAGATAATTCACATTTTGTTTTTTATAGAACAAGTATCTCTGAGGATGACAGCACCAACCCAGCTGGCCCCTGGCTTTAACCCAGGACACACCTTGGTGGCCTCCTAGGAGCAGGTGCGCCACACCAGGGCAGCATTCAACTTCTTCACTATGGAGAAGTGTAGGGTCAATGTTGTAGATTGGATTTTGTCTTAGAATAGTAAAGCCAATCAATAGATTGTATTGATAAAAAGGCTATTTTAAATGTGCACTCAAATATGTTGGATCTAACAGAAGTGATGGTTCAATTGTAATATAGATGTTTAAGTGTTCTGGTCAAAATATTACATCCACTTGGATTAGTTTGTGAACTTCTAGATATTGCTGTAACAAGTAGCTGCAACTGCAACCCACCTCCTGATAGACTTCAGACTTTTTCAATAACAGCTGCATTTGTATCAAAGCCAGTGTTTAACCATCACCAATAAATTACTATTTCCTAAGGATACAGAAGATAAAGCTAGTATTGAGATAATAGTTTTATTTATGAGCCTAAATAGGAGGAATTAAATTGTTTGAAATAATAGAGCTGTGAGGGTTTTTATACCCAACTCTAAGAAAAAGAGATGATAGGGGAATTATGTTTAAGCAACATCAACTCATAATTTTTGATCAGAAATATATTGCCAATATTAATATTATAAAATCTGGAATTAAGGGCTTTTGGCTGACACTAGTTTGGCCTGAAATAGTTCAGTATTTGGGGTGTAAATAATTGTTGACCAGGGATTGTGGAAATCCTAATTTATCAGGCAATTAATGGCAAACCAATGAGAACAAATCAATTGCTCTCTTGGAAATTAAGGTCATATATCACAAATAAATACATAATTAGTAACCCATGATGTCATCAGCAGTGATTAATCATGTCACGTTGCTGCCACTCTAATAATATGGGCAGGTTCCTTAGGTTGAAGTTCCCAAGGTCAAAAGTGCAAAAATTGAAAATATCAAAGATCAAAGTGCAAAAATCAATTTTCTGGAGGTTGACTTTGAACCAGAATGAAATACAGTTTATAATATAAAACTATATATTTTTAAAATATATTCTAGACTAGAGAGACCCCAAGGAATTCTTTTCTGCAGTAAAAATATATTCTAGATAATAAAAAGAATCTTAAAAAAGCTATTTTTAAAAGAAAGTTTATTTTAGTTTCAAAAGCAAAATTAGACTAGAATTTATATGTAACTAGATTCAATTGAATATAAAATATGAAATTAAACAAAAAACTGCTTTATAAAATATAAGTTTAATAAAAAAGATTACTTTAATTTCCAGCTTATGTAAAGCTATAATAATACTTCAGTATAAGCAAAATATAGGATTTTTTCTGCAAGATACAAGCATATGATTTTAGGTATTTTGGTTTATTAGTAATCTTATTTCAATGATAAAAGTTATAGAAGTCTATCATTAAAATAATATAAAGTACAGTACTTTCTTATTAAAACTATATTATACAATTCTATACTTAATAAAATATATAGTCTTATATCTTATTTATAATAAGTCACAATATTCAAAGATGTCAAGAATCTGCCACTTACATATCATAAAATGAAGACTTGAATTTTGTGTTAAAAAAACAATACTTTCACCAAAAGATGATATAGATAGTTCAAAGTTGTATATCAAAGAGAAACATTTTAGACATCTTATTTTACTCTAATACATATAGTAAAAGATATAATAGAAGATAATTGAGGGTAATAATGGAGAGAGGATAATAGAAGATAATCAAGGGTTTGAATGGAAAGATGATAGTAGAAGATAATTGAGGATAAGAAAAGAAAAGAGAAGAGAAAAGAAGAAGAAAAAAAGAAAGTTTTTTCTACTTGGTATCAGTTTTATATAATCCACCCTCTTGATGACGCAGAAATTTTTTAAAAGTTTTTTGGCCCCTGGCACAGCCAAGGGGCCAACAAAACTTCCTTTTGAGGAGGAATGAGAGGTGGAAAGGAGAAAATTCAAAAGAGAAACCTTCAAAAAAACCAAGAGCTTATTGTACTTTGATTTAGGCACTTCTATTTCACCACTTTGTTTTGAGCACTTTGATTTGGGCACTTTGATTTTTTCCCCTAAATAACATAGGGAAACATAGTACAATATTATATTAATTTAATATTTTTAAAATTGCCTCCAAAACACATCAATTTATTAATATTGCAATAAAATAAAAACCTACCAAAAAAACTTTATTTCTTTTTTATATATTTAAATATCAGGTTTTAAAAAATCTACATGAGGAATTTTAAAATCTTTTATCAATTATTTAAAATTTTATAAGCTTATGTCAGAATTTCTGGATATTGACTAATTGACGGTTTCAACAAAATAACGCAGGCCAGCAGTTAATTGCTCTTGGGAAGGGTTTCAACAAAATAATGCGGGCTGCAGGTTGTGGAATCAGTGATCAAATCATATCCTGGCATCAACCTACTTGTGCATTACAATTAATTAATGGTATATGCAATTACTGCTCATTAATTAATCCACCTTGAACCACCACCTCAAACATGCTTCCCATAATAATTACTATTCTAAAACATTAAATGGATCCTAGAACAAGAGGGCTGTCATATGCACCATCATCTGCATTACATCTAGAAGAGTCCAACATGGACTGGGCCATCAGGCCAACCACTCTAAGATAAAAGGCTTTGAGCCTATTGTATTAGAGTAGCTCTAATTAAGTGAAACAATCATCTCCGTGAACTAGTAGCCAACTGCTGGCTAGCTAGCCCTGGAAGTATACCAGGTAGACAGAAAGGATACCAATCTGTGGAAGATGTCAATTTAGCCTTCCGTTAAAACCACCCCAAAAAGGGCTGGGCCTCCTGCTGTGTTGCCATACAGTATAATTATCTATAGTAACATATAGAGACAACTAAGAACCTATATCCAGAAGTAGGAAGAACTGTCCCAAATCCTTTGGGCCTTGGGCCCTGTCAGACTTACTACTTCTGAAGAAAACAAAATATTCTGGGCCAAAGGTTACACCAAAGTCACAGGTTCTCTGTACTTTCCTAATGTTAGAAGACTTAGGATATCATCTGGCGGACAATAAAATACCATGGTCCGCAATTTTCTGACAGCTTATAAAAAGTGTGACTAAATCTAAAAAGTTGATTTTTGATTTCCTCACTTTTGAGTTGAGGAACTTAATAAAACATAATGAATAAAATATTAATTCTTTGCAAAAATTTAATATTAAGTGGATCTAATTTTTTGGTACCTTTTTGGATTTTGATTTGGCTACTTTTTGATTTCTGCACCCATTAAGAAACTATATGTGAATTTTTAAATTAATTTTTATGAGACAAAAGTTTATTTTTAAAAAAGAAAGAGCTTATAATAGTATTTTATATTAAGATTTGAACAGAGCAATTAAAAAATTTGCTGAAAGTCAAAAAAAAAAATTTAGTTCTTGATTTCTTTTTTTCATATAGAAAAAAATTTTAAATTTTTTAAAAAATTTAATTTTGATGTATAAAATATTAAATTGAAGGTTTTTTTGCACTTTGATTTTTGCACTTTTGATTTTATCCCCTCTATTCAAAGGGGTAAATAAATTCTATTTTAAAAGCTAAATTAAATTAAGGTGCGTTTTAAATTGCATTGATTTGGGCACTTCAAACTTGTTTTTCAATTTTAGCTACTAGTAAAGACATTTTAAAAAAGTCAAATTTAAGAATAATATTAAATTTTTTGGGAAAACTTTTTATTGAAAAAAAGTGAGGGGATCAAAAAATCCATTGATTTGGAGATTTCAATCTCCACACTTTGACTTTAGGCACTGGCCAATAATAGGACACCATGACACCAGCAATAGTTAAAATATGCACCACAACAGCTGCATTAATTATTCCTGGTACCAGAGCACCACTACAGTTTACATCAAGTGCCAAGGCAGCAGCTCCTAAATAAAATAATACTGAGGCGCCAGGTTTGATTTGAGTTTCAATTTGACTTACATTGGGAGTTTAGATACAGTAGTTTTAAAATCTATGGCGACAACCAAAAATACTTCAGATTTAAAAAAAATGAACTCAGATTTAAGTAAATTTCAACTATCAGTGTAAAATATACACTCTGTTAACAGGTATTTCTGGTGTTAATGGACAAAATAAGTCAACACAGCAACAAAGTTATCACACTTCAAACAAAAATATTTAATATTCAAACCAAAATACATGGATTCACAAAAAAATGGTTTGAGTTGACCTCATGTGTACATATGTTTACTATGTAAATCAGTGACAAAATACACTCACGTGTGGTGAGTCAAAACTAAAACCAAAAACAAAACATAATAGCAACTCAACATGTAAACAAAAACACTCAATTGTTGTGTGTAATGGATTGTAATCAAGAATGATACCTTGGTATCTAAAATAAGGCACACAATCTGAAAAATAAATTTAAAAATATTGTGTTGGGTGCTTAAAGTTGGCATAAAATCTGGGAAAATGGGTGAAAATAATTTTAGGTATTCTAAAGTGGGCGCTGTAAACCCAAAAACAACTAATTAAGAAATAAAAACTATAATTGAGATATTGAGTGAGGAGAATTCTAATTAAGTAACCATATTCAGATAAAAAGTAAAAAAATAAAAACAGGGAGTCACTCAATTGAAATTTATTTAGTATTTTATTAAATTTAAAAATAGAAGGATCACAAACACAGAGTAGTAATGCACCTATTGTGCTGTGGTTGTGGTTGCCCCTGAGGGTCAAAGAACAGAGTTAGTGCAACACAAGTGCTTACTCCAGAAGGAGACAAGAGAGGAGAGATTCATAGTGATGCTGCACTGGCACAAACAGTGTCGCGCTTTTTGCTTTACAGCGCCACAATTAATTGATATTATAGGGCACAAGACATTTGCCAGAATACAGTCATATGTGAGGATATGAGTAGTACTGTATCAGAAGAGCCAGGATTGAACGGAACCATGATTATTGCCCAGCAATGGCTTCTGATTGCGCAGAAGCACTTAAGGATTAGGATAAAGGTCAACCAGATTAAGGATAAAATAAAGATGGTTCAAGGATTATTTTATTGTAAAAAATTAATTCTTCTTATACCTTCTACAAGGGTAATCTCTGGGCTGCTAGCAATGTCTTCTAGGACATTCTAACACCCCCTAAATTTGGGTAATTATTAATCTAGGTTTGGCGCTTATTGCACGTCAACCAATAGAATATTTTCATATTCACCCAGCACAGGTAATCCTTGCTGACATAGAATAATTTAACGCTTCAGGATCACTTCCTACTTCTCTGGCATACTGCAAGCTTAATGCTTACTAATGTTATAAATATGAGAATTTGGGATTATGGGGAATTGAACCCAGCGCCTTGGCGCTTGATGTAAAAGTAAGGCAGTGCCTTGGCACCTGCAATATTTGCCAGGCAGCACTTGCAATAATTTTCAGCTGGCGCTTGACGTAAAAGTAGTTTGGCGCTTTGGCGCCTAATCCGATTGCTAGGCGGTGCTTGTGTATTTTTAAGTGCTGTAGCGGTGCTTATCATTGGCTAGTTTAAGGCTCAGGTCAGCAGACTACTGATAATCCAATATGCATATAGTTTATCCTACCTATTTGTGTAGTTTGGTAGCTGCAATTCATATCCGCAAGCTCTGTCATAGTTATTATCATTGTATTTTGTACTACTAATTTATGGATTTGGTTGTAACAGTCCCAATCTGTGAGCTCCATCATAATTGGTATCATTGCTGGGTCAAAATTTCCAACAACCAGTTTGAGGAGCATAGTGTATCAAGGGTACAGAGCATCAACCCTTGAGTCCCCAAGCTGACCTGGAAGCCTACCAAGGTCACCACAATCAAGAAATTTAGAACCAAGAAGACTGAACTTACCTCTTTTGTATTTGACCTTGTGTACCTCCAGGAAGCAGTCCCAGCAGCCATGGTGGAGAAGATTTAGCCTGTGCTTGACGCCTCATATTAGCCTTATGTCAGTGAAAGCAACCTTTAAGTTGTTGAGGAATCTGATTATTTCCAAACCACAGATGGGTAGCAGGTGCTCAAAAAGGTTGATACATTCTACAGTAAATTTAGAACCTGGACGTAAAAATGTGGAATTGATAAATCTTTTTGCGTGAACTCACCAACTTAATGGAGTAATTTTCATCCCAGAACAACTTACTTTTTTATATAAAATGATGAAAAACATTCCAGTAAGTTGGTGAGTTTACACAAAAGAATTTTGCAATCTTGCATTTTTACCTTTAGGTTCTGAATCTACAGTATAACAAAGTGCTTAGCCTTGCGTACCTGGCCCTTAGAAGGATCCCAGTTCAACCAAACCCACCAAGGCCACCCAAAAGCACATTCCTGACATCAAATACATCATTTTTCTCAGGCTTATGCGGGAATCTGGTGACTACAAGAATGCTGTGGCCCTCATTGGGGTGGATCCCAAATATTCCAGCAAATTTTCAATATGTACCTCAATACCGGGCAAGTTCTTGCCACAGAGAAATCCTTGTGTGTTTCCGCCATGCTCACCAAGGAGCACAAATAGATAATCCTCCAGTAGATTAACTGAGACTGCTGTCTTCAACTAGAAAATATTAATTCAATGGTCAAGTCCACTTTTAGGGTTGATGCACCAACTTCCTTTTATTATCATGTGGTCAAGGGTCTGCAATTTTTGTAAAAAAACTTGGGGTACTCCATATAACCAAAACAGCCCTTCTAACATTGATGTCCAGAAAAAATACACTAAGGCGTACACTTCCCTCAAAGCCAAGGGGACTATCAAATTCTATTACATTGACAAATTGTCATTTACCTTGTCTATGCAAAACACCTATGGCTATGTTCCCAAAGTTTCAAACAATAGAGAAGCTTGGTGTTCTGCTGTCTGTGCCACAGTCTATTCAATTGTTTAAACCAAGATTACATCTTTTCCTGCCAACATATCTCATGATACACAGGGGGCACTCAATGGGACCCCTCATGATGTGTCTAATGACATGGATCAATCTGATGACAATGTCAAATTATGGGCACTATCTACTAGTTAGGAATGCTGATAATTTGATATGCTGATCCCTGTGCAAGTTATTCCACAGTCCCAAACCTTATATGGAGCCTGCCACTGTGCCATCCTCTTGTGGCCTTGTGGCTTTCCCATATGGTATGTTAGTCACTGTAACAACCAATAAACATCATCTTATTCTTGTTATTGTCCTTTCTATTGGACTGTTGTCTTCCCTAATCAAATACTGAACTATCATTGGTTCAATTGCAATACAATGGTGGCTCTCCTTGGTCCAAAGGAGATTAAGATGCATCAAAAGATCCTGGGATCTCACAACAGCCAGACATTCCTATAATTTCTTTATTTGTCCAGGAGCACCTGAGGCGCACAAGACCAGGCTTCACCAATTTTATTGTGCTGGATACCGTTGGTCTCCATAAGGTGGCAGATATTCTTGAGGAATTTCCAACAATTGACACCAACATTGCAGTTGGCTCCCAAGAATTAGCCATGTTAAATTTACACCTCCTATTCCTCCCTGTCTATTCTACATTCTTAAACCCTATTGAGGAGGTCTTTTGGTGGCTCAAGAACTTTTTCAAGCAGGGGATGCCAACCAAGACCAAGGACCTCTTTGATTTGCTGTAGGCCAGGATCCACACCCTTCCAGCCAAGACTGTGGCCAAATTCTATGACCATGCTGATTCATTTCTCCCTGTGTGCCTTGTCAAATAGTCAATCAACTAAAGGCTTAACAATTATGACTATTTTTATGTCTTTTAACTTAATCTTTTAGATTTATGGATTATTGTTTTATATTTAGATGTTTTCAAGCCCGCAATTTCATACAGCAGCACCATTGATGAAGGATCCTGATTTATTTATTTTAAATTAAATTCTTTTGTTATGGCCTATGCTGCCCATTCCTAACACTTGATACTGGAGTATCAAATCTATATTTATATCACTTGTGTCAAATAAATATATAAGTTAAATCAAAACAAAAAAATATTAAGTTCACAAAGTATATTATGTTTTTATATATAAATTTTATTACTAAATAATTTATATACTGTTTTAAGCATTTTGTCTTTGTAATAATTTGCTGTGATATAAAAGCTTTTGAAATTAATTATATTAAAAAATTAATAATTAAAATTTTAATAAAATTTATTGTGTATTAGGGTTTATTGGGGTTTCCTGTAGTTTGTGCAGCAGTATGAAGAAACCTGGCAATGGAGCTGGCACACAACTTCCACTGCCACACTGTATATGATGAATATGCCTTGATTAAAATATTCTTGATGGCTTTTAAAAGGGAGTAGACTCAGGTGGAAGTGTAGTAGCAGCCCAACTGGCGGGGCTTCAACCCTGTAGATTCCTGCCAGGATCAAGGCGTCCTGGATGACATGGTTGACTGATTTATATCCATGCGGGACCTTCTTCCCATTGAGGAAGAGCCTGGCCTCATTGATCCCAAGGAAGACCCTGTCCAGATTCTTGACTGTGACCCTCATCCCAAAGTATAATAAAAACCCAAGGTAAACTACAGGGTAAAGCCTTTGCCCAGAAAAGGCCCTGCTAAGTTCACACAGCTTATTGAATACACCACTAATCTTCTTCTTGCTCTTTGTCTTTGCAAAGGTAAGCTCCATGGCCAGATGAAGCCCTGTCTCATTGGTACTCCAGGCCATCCTGGAGTCCTCCAGGAGAATCTTAGTTTTCTTGAAAGCTGTTGCAATTGCAACACCCAGTTTAAACACTGCACCCCCAAAGTTCTCAAGCAGGTAAGAGAGCTTATGTTCTAGCAGGAAGAAGAAGCAAGCAGCCGCATGGGTCCAGACCATCTCCAGTATATTCTTGGATGAGAGAATCCTCAAGATGTCCCAAACAAGCTCAATGATTTTTACACAGTAAACTATACCCAGGGAAACCGGGTTTAGGTGGACCAACTGGGCATCCTTGTAGGCAGTAACTGCCCACTTGGATGCCCCTTAGCTATGTGTTAGCCCCAGGAGCGTGTTCTGTGACATTGGGAAGGAACCATGGATTTGGTCCTCAAGTTTGAGGGCCACAGGAGGTGACTGTTCCAGCTGCATAGCCACGTGGTTAGCATAGTTTGAGTAGAATTTTGCCAGGACATACAGAACAAGGACCTTACACACTACACAATCAATTATTTCTAAAAAAACAGATATATATTTATTTATGGCTATTAATTTTTTAGTTACCTTCTTTGCATTCTTCATTAGTGGCGTCTTTTGTGGGTTTAGCCATCTTTGGCGCAACCAGTTGTGCAGGTATCTTGGTGTCTACTGTTCTAACACACTTGGCAGGTTTAAGATGTGCATACATCTCTGGGTCATCAATCCAGATGGACAGTGTAGAAAGATTATGTTGTAATTATGCTGATTTGGCAGAGTTACAAGGGGGAAAATATTTGGAAACTAGATAATATTCTTTATTGAGAGATAAGTATTATATAGTCATGTGAATCCTGGATAACAGGAACATGATTGTGTTGATCACTTGGTTAGATGGTGAAGGTAGTGGCCTGATTCTGATGGTGAGTCAAGTGCCAAATCAAGATATCCACCGCAAAGGATCATCATTTGTTCATGTTGTTGGATTAGAAATTCAAATTGACTTCCTAGTTTGGCTCTGAGTCACTGGGAAGTTGGGTTGCAGGTCACAAACCCATTTAATCAGAACCTTGATGGTGGGTTGAGTCTGCTTTTTGAATAATTATAGGCCTTAAAAAGAGGCCCTCAACTACAGTCTTCTGGACGTTAAGAAGACACTCAATGGACTTCTCAGATGTGTCTGGCATCTTGACCATCAAGGCCTTTGCGGACACCTTGTTGATTTTGTTGCCTGTTAGGACAACAGACTTGACTTTTTCTTTGACCTTGCAGTCAATTCCCTTAATCTCTGCAATTGCAGAGTCAAGGTCTTTGAGTGGCTTTTTGAGTTCTCTTGTATGCTTTTTTACTAACTTTTGTATATGTTTTTATAGCTTTCACCACAATAAACTCTATGTTTTTCTGATATTATTTCCTCTTTGTCTATCCTTGTTTGTTTTCCTATTTACTAAAATATCCCTTCTTTTTACCCATTGTGTATATGTTTTTCTTTTATCTTGATATATGTTGTTTGCTTTGTTTTTTGCATTAATTTCATAATTTCTGTATTGTTTTACTCTTTACATGACCCCTTGTGAAAATAATAACAATGATTTGGTGGTTGTCAAAATTTGAACTAGAAAATTATAGGTTAATTGTGTTTAGATAAAGTTGTTACTGATCTTAATTCAAACCTTAATTATAAACTTTAAGCCAATAAGGATCCAAATGAGAAAGTGATTGTTGTGACATAAAGGGACATTCAATAATTCTTTGATGTGTGTGTGATAATTAATCTTATTGGTTGATTTTTTGCCATTGTGTGACATTGCTGCTGTGGCAAGTTGTTGGTGAACTAGTGCTAACCCAGCAGCTGATTGAGCACTAGTGTTAATAATGACATTTCAATACTTCTATTAAAAACCCTGGAATCAAACCCTGACTTTTTGGTGATGACTTGCGCCAACCAGGATGAATGGGTACCCGCCATCCTGCCAGTTGAGTCAAACCCTGGCCCTCAAAAGATACCTGGTGTCAACCAGGATAGACAGAGACATGCCATTCTGCTGGGTATCAAGACTAACATTTCAACACTTGTACTGAAACTCACGGGATCAAACCCTGGCCCCCTGAAGATGACTTGTGTCAATCAGGATGAATAGAGACCTGCCAACCTTTTAAGTCACAGACTTGATTTGTTGAATCACTCCGCTTTTTGCCTGCTTGTTAAGGGAAATTCCCTGAATGGTCACCAGATTGCTACAAGCCTTGTTCCATTGAGGACCCAGACCTATGCAGAGGTTGTGGCTTGCCTAAAGGATTTTAAGACAAGGCCTAATACTGGCCCTGTCAATGAGCACCAGCTGCTGCCAGTCCCCTGTCCAGAATTAACAAAGCCTTTGACTGGCTCAGGTGATTTAGTGAACAGAAGCAGCAGAACAAAGCATCACCACTTCTGTTTGTCAGAGATGGTCTAATTAGGATCTGCCACCCTTAAAACCCTTCCCCAAGGTCCACGCCTTGCCAGCAAAATGCCCACGGACCTGAAGTGCGCAAAATTTGAAGAAGCAAAATCATATGGTATAAAAACCCTGTTGGTATGGGGATTACTATATTGTCAATTTTTGATAATAATGATTTATGACCCTATAGTTCCAGTAAATTTTACCATATTTAGTTTTAGAGATCTTCCACCTTAACTCTAGTCAAGTAGACAACAAAGCGCCCACCCAATCTAGTGACCAACCTGTCAACCCACTGCTGTTTCTATACCGTCCCCCTGGAGCACCTTTTGGACCAGTGCAGTTCACAAATACCCCCCAAACCCTGCCTACTCCAAGTTTGACTTGGAGAACATAATAATTGCCAACCCCTTGAAAAGGACTAGAGAGACTGAAACTTTGGGCCGTGAAGAAAAGTGGTACGTGAAGCTGCCAAAATTGTTCAAAAACCAGTACAATTATCTGCCCGCCTACCTGGTTCCTATGACTCCACCTCGGACCCCACAACCCAAATGCACAATGGAACCCCCTGCTGCTGCCAAGTCCACGTCCACTCAACTGTTTAGAGTCTTCTACATTACTTTGACGGGCTTGGTGGACTCCATGGTGCCCAACTCTGGCCCTTGGTCCTTACTCAGGCGGACCCTATCTTAGGTTATCAAGTTGGCACCCATCCTATGTTGGGCATTACCCACAGGCCCAGTGGTACCCCATTTGAGTCACCCAATGCCTCTACCTACGCCTGGCTTCCTGACAACTAGTCCATCAACAACTTGCCACAGCAGCAATGGCACACAATGGCAAAACAACCAGCCAATCAGATTAATTATCACACACATCAAAGAATTATTGAATGTCCCTTTATGTCACAACAATCAATTTCTCATTTGGCTCCTTATTGGCTTAAAGTTTATCATTAAGGTTTTTAATTTGGATCAGCAACAACTTTCTCTAAACACAATAAACATATAATTTTCTAATTTAAATTTAGCTGATCACCAAATCTGTGAGAATTGGGGAGCAGGTTAGTAGGAAATAAAATCAAGCTCTCAACCACAATAAAATTTGCAGTTTCAGCAACAAGCAAAAAGTTGTTGCCAATAATTCCTGTGAAGCCAAAGGGGGGAAGGAATCAACTGAATACCAAAAGCAACAGAAAAAACCAAATGATCAGATTAGAATAAAAAAATTAACTTTATCAGAGTAGAGAATGATGAAGCAAGGTCATTTACAACTCTTTCATTCATTTAAGGGATGGAATAGGATTGGAGTGGTAGATTGAATGTTGAAAAACCAATCAACCAATGATATGAGCAGATACAAATGCATTTCTTGAGGCAGGAATATCTTAACAAATTTTGAATGGACATAGTCAAATGGAAAACTGAACTAACTAAAATTAGAAATATGCTTTGGATGCAATTACCACTGCTCCTGGCTGCTCTTGCACATGATCTTTAACCAGAGGTGTCTCTTGGGTGGAT
Source organism: Entomophthora muscae (assembly GCA_014839935.2). Taxonomy (NCBI): domain Eukaryota; kingdom Fungi; phylum Entomophthoromycota; class Entomophthoromycetes; order Entomophthorales; family Entomophthoraceae; genus Entomophthora; species Entomophthora muscae. The sequence continues at coordinate 18,074 of QTSX02006423.1, forward strand.
TAGATGGGGGCATCTTCAGAATATTCCAAAATATTAAATTGATGGCTTTTCTTGGGCTTTTTCAGCAATATTTTAGATAAAATATTCAAACATAATTTGGTAGAAATTCCTAAGCATTTGTCAGGAATTAAAGTGGAGGCCTAAGGGAGAGGTGTAACTTTACAAAATCATTGTTATTATTTTCATAAGGGGCTGTGTAAAGAGCTAAAAATAACTGTTTTCTGGATCTAGATACACTGCATAGTAAACATGATTTATAGAAATAAACTGAAAATAAATAATACAATCAACTAAAAAATGGAAAAAACAATTTAAATTCCAATAAAAATAATATAAATACAAAATGTTTGGTTGCAAGGAGTTTATATGTGGGAGGGAAAGTATTTATATCAATTAGGAAAAATAGCGCAGGAGAGAAGGTTTCAAGTTGGTGCTGGCCTGGGAGGTCTGGGATTGGGTGGGAGGGGCTGAAATTTGGGGGTGGTGGGGGTAGAACCAATTCTATCAATTATGATGGCCGCCATATAATGCTTATTGTATTTCTTGTCTGTCATTGGCTGGATTAGTTGGTAAACAGCTGTGGCGCGGGGTAGAAGGCGCTTGTTCTTACGTAATTAGTTGCCCATATTTACATGGAAAACTATTTGTGAAAACAAGTCAGCCGCCATTTGGCAACCAAATAGAGAATCATGGTCCAGGACTCCGGGATAAAAGTCATTGAAAGCCTGTGGGTGGCTTCCAGACTGTGTCTCCAATATTGAAGAACATGAGATCATACAGATGAATTTCAGCGTGGTTGGCTGGGTCACTGAGGCCTGATGCCCATGTCTTTGGATTGACTTGAGGGTGGTAGAGCTACACTTTATCTGGTGGCTTGAGAAAACCTGATAGGATAAATTAGATCTATCCCAAGAGTCCAGTAGTTCACCAAGGGTGTTACTGCACTTGTAGCCATCTTTTAAATCTGGGTTTGTCCAATAATAGACAGAATCCTTGGCTGAAAATGCTGGAAATGCACCAATGAAGGTACCCTTCTTGATCTTCTTCCTTCTATTCTTTGTGGCAGCTCTTCATTGCTTGCCAAAATCATTAAAAACTATTGATAGCTTGTAGTAGGAGATGAACATGACATCATCTGTTAGACTATTCAAGCATCAGATCAGATTAGATTCAATGACATGATCATATGGGGAATCTTCACTGACATCCAATTGATTGCAGCCAACATTGGTCAACACCCTGATTAAAGCCACTTTCCCATGCATCCAGAGCTGCACCATGCCCTCAGAAACCCAAATGTCATGGTGTGCAAGTTGCTTCTGGACCTGGTTCAGGGGAAGCTTGGGGTCCCGCTGCAGGAGATTGATCATGATTGAATATGCTTATTGATCTGGGACTCTGGTGCCTTCTTTGGCTTCTTGGCTGTCCCAATCAGGTTCCCCTTATTCATCAGGTTGTTGAATTCCCACGTGATAGTGGCTTGGGTAAACTTTAATTGGTTAGCAATCTGATCCCAGGTCAGGCTACACTAATTGAGTGCCACAATTTCTTGGAGAATCTGGGCAGTAATAATTTGGCGCTTGGTGCGCTAGTCCACAGGAGCTGTATCCTGATTGGCTTTAGGGGGCAGGTTGGGTGTTAGTAAGCAGTTGTTTCAAACCAGGGTTGCCATTCTGATTAGCTGGTTAGTTGGCGCCTTGAATGGGGTTGGGAAAGGGGGCAGGGCAGAGTTAGACGCTAAGTGACTCTCAAAAAAGTCAAAGCCATAGGGGTCAGGGGTCAATTACAGGTTGGCTTTCTTATTACCCACATCAAAGACCTGGGTGTAAAGGGTGCCTCCATGTTCTGATCCTCACCTTCAAGGAAGCTGCTTTGTCAGCTGCTGGCTTGTTTGCTGGTGCTATCAAAAATGTTGCTATAAAGAACCATTGTAAAAAAACCTAGGATAAAATCACTAAAAGTAGAAGTTTAAAATTTTATGGTATGATTTTTATTGTGATCTTGAGTCCATATTTGGAAGGTTCTCAAAACCATTTGACATAATTAAGAATCCATGAAAATAAATAAAATGACCTTGTTCCTAAATTGAATAGCTGTTATTGTCTATTAAACTGTTACTTTTCTTTTTTAGGCTGCTCATACTACTCATTTTATATGACTTCATCTTGTTTTATGTTTGTGAAATCTTGCTTTTAGGTTGATCTGTTTTTGTTTCATTATAGTCATTTTGTTGGTGCCTCATCTGAATCCTGATTGGATTATAATATATTCTGGAACAGCATCAACCTATCTCACTTGCTGTACCAGTTCATTTGATTTGTAGTTTGAACTACGCAGCTTGATGTTTGATATAATTTAATATTTTGTGTTAGTGATCCCTTGTTTATTGTTTTGAATTTTGCCTGATCACTGAAAATACTTAGATTATTTGATTTCTGAATCTTGCCCAACTTGGGGTTCACTTAAATCTGAATCTTTTTTTTAAATCTGAAGTATTTTTGGTTGCTGTCATAGCTTTTAAAACTACTGTATAGAAGTTGCCAAGTAAAAAAAGGATCACTAACTGGTGTGCTAGCAAAAATTGTCCTCATGCTAAGTGCTGTACTGTTGTAGGTTCTATCCTAAAATGGGAAGTCATCACTTTTTTTGCCAGCATGGCCAAAGCTCTATGATGTGCTGGAATGTCCTGGAAAACACTGCAAGTGGCTAATGATTAATAATAAGAAACCGCCCTTATATAAGGTGATGGTAGTAAACACCAGGGGCAGAACCTTTCCCCTACTTGTACAGTAGTTTTAAAAGCTATAGCAACAACCAAAAATACATCAGATTTTAACAAAAATGGTTTCAGATTTGAACAGAATCTAAGTTGCGCAAGATTCAGGATTCAATTAATTTATAAAATTTCAGTTAATAAATGAACTGTCAAACAAAAAACTAAATTTCACTAGCCCATTATACAAAATTCTATCAAACATCAAGCAGTGTAGTTCAAACCACAAACAAAATGAACTGACACAACAACTGAGATGGATGGATGCCTTTCCAGAGTATATTATGATCCAATCAGGATTCATATGAGGCAGTAACAGAAGGACTAAAGTGAAAAAAATTAGGCAATCTAGAAGAAAGATTCAAAAAGTATGAAATAAAATGAAGTCACAAAGATTTTTAGTGTGAGCAACCTAAAATAGAAGAGTAACAGTTTAACAGCCAATCAACAGCTATTCAATTTTAGAACAATGCCATTTTATTTATTTTCATGGATCCTTAATTATTTAAAATGGTTTTGAGAACCTTCCGAATATGGACTCAAGATCACAATAAAAATCATACCATAAAATTTTAAACTTCTACTTTTAGTGATTTTATCCCAGGTTTTTTTACAATGGTTCTTTATAGCAACATTTTTGATAGCACCAGCAAACAAGCCAGCAGCTGCCAAAGCAGCTTCCTTGAAGGTGAGGACCAGAACATGGAGGCACCCTTTACACCCAGGTCTTTGATGTGGGTAACAAGGAAGCCAACCTGTAATTGACCCCTGACCCCTATGGCCTTGACTTTTTTTGAGAGTCACTTAGCGTCTAACTCTGCCCTGCCCCCACACCCACCTCTGCACAAGCTGCCCGTCAACTAACCAATCAAGATGACAACCCTGATTTGGAACATCTTTCTGCCACCAGCCAATATTCTCCCCCCTCAGCCAATCAGGCTTCAGCTCTCCTGGCCCAGCGCACCAAGCGCCAAATTATTACTGCCCAGATTCTCCAAGAAATTGTGGCACTCAATTAGTGTAGCCTGACCTGGGATCAGATTGCTAACCAATTAAAGTTTACCCAAGCCACTATCACGTGGTAATTCAACAACCTGATGAATAAGGGGAACCTGATTGGGACAGCCAAGAAGCCAAAGAAGGCACCAGAGTCCCAGATCAATAAGCATATTCAATCATGATCAATCTCCTGCAGCGGGACCCCAAGCTTCCCCTGAACCAGGTCCAGAAGCAACTTGCACACCATGACATTTGGGTTTCTGAGGGCATGGTGCAGCTCTGGATGCATGGGAAAGTGGCTTTAATCAGGGTGTTGACCAATGTTGGCTGCAATCAATTGGATGTCAGTGAAGATTCCCCATATGATCATGTCATTGAATCTAATCTGATCTGATGCTTGAATAGTCTAACAGATGATGTCATGTTCATCTCCTACTACAAGCTATCAATAGTTTTTAATGATTTTGGCAAGCAAGAAAGAGCTGCTGCAAAGAATAGAAAGAAGAAGGTCAAGAAGGGTACCTTCATTGGTGCGTTTCTGGCTGTATCAGCCAAGATTTCTGTCTATTATTGGACAAACCCAGATTTCAAATATGGCTACAAGTGAAGTCACATCCTTGGTGAACTACTGGAATCTTGGGATAGATATAATTTATCCTATCAGGTTTTCTCAAGCCACCAGATGGAGGGTAGCTCCACTGCCCTTGAGGCCATCCAGGGACACAAGCACCAGGTCTCAGTCTACCCTGCTGGTCATGCAGACATCCATCTGAGTGATGTTGTGTTCTTTAATATTAGAGATACACTCCAGGAGTGCACCCTCAGGTTTTCAACAACCTCTATCTTGGGGTCCTTGACCACAATTCTCTCTTACGTCACCAAATGGTGGCTGACTTATTTGCACAAATGGTTTTCCATGTGAATATGGGCAACCAATCACGTAAGGATAAGACCTTCCACCATGTGCCACTGCCACCTACCAGCCCATTCATCCAATGACAGATGAGGAATATAACAAGCATTATATGGCAGCCATCACGCGCAATACTCCTACCCCTACCACTGCCACCACCACCCACCTAATCCAAGACCCCCCATGCCAGCACTGCCTCTATGTCTTCCTTCCTGCAATATTCTGCCTACTAGGCATCACTTTTTCCTGCCCCAATAAACCCCCTGTTGAAAAAACATTTTTTGTTTATATTATTTTTATTTTGAATTTCAATTTTTCATGTTCACACTTTATAGTTGGTTTTATTCTTTATGTTCAGCCTATTTCTATAAAATCATATATTTACTATGCCATGTATCTAGATCCAGAACATAGTTATTTTTGGCGCTTTGCACTGCCCCTTGTGATAATATTAACAACAATTTGGTGATCAGCTAAATTTGAATTAGAAAATTATGTGTTAACTTTTTTTAGATAATGTTGTTACTGATCTGAATTCAAAACCTTAATGATACACTTTAAGCCAATCAGGTGCTACGTGATAAAGTGATTGTTGTGACATTAAGATTTACCCAATAACTCTTTGATGCATGTGTGCTAATTAATCTGATTGGCTAGTTGCTTTTCCATTGAGCGCCATTGTTGCTGTGGCAAGTTGTTGATAGACTAGTGCTAACCCAGCAGCTGATTGGGCACTAGTCCACCAACAACTTGCCACAGCAGCAATTGCAAAACATCCAGCCAATCATATTATTTAGCGTACATGCACCAAAGAATTATTGAATGCCCTTTATGTCACAACAATCACTTTATCACTTGGCTCCTGATTGGCTTAAAGTTTATCATTAAGGTTTTGAATTTGGATCAGAACCAATTTTATCTAAAAACAGTTAACCTATAATTTTCTAATTCAAATGTAGCTGATCACAAATTGTTGTTAATATTTCACAAGGGGCTGTGCAAAGTGCCAAAAATAATATGGCAATTAAGGAAACAATGCCAACACAAAGCAAACAACACATATTGAGATGAGCGTAAAACATATACACAATGGATAAAAAGATGGGATAGTGTAGCAAATAGGAAAACAAACAGGAATAAACAAAGAGGCAATAGTATCAGAATATATAGATTTTATTGGGGTGAAAGCTATAAAAACATATGAAAAGAAAAAGTAAAAAATCAATGAGAGAATTGGGGAAACTTCTAAAAGACCTTGACTCTGCAATTGCAGAGATCAAAGAAATTGACGGCAAGGTCAAAGAAAAGGTTAAGTCTGCCATCCTCAAAGGCAAGAAAATTGACAAGGTGTTGGCCAAGGTGCTTATGGCCAAAATACCTGACACCCCTGAGAAGACCATTGAGCGTCTTATTAACATCCAGAAGACAGTTGTGGATGGCTTACAATTTAAGGCATACACCCTTTCTGTGCCATCTGTTTGGAACAATGACCCTGAGATGTATGAACATCTTAAACCAACCAAAAGGGCCCGCAAGGATGACACTGAGATGCCTGCACATCTTCTTGCGCCAAGAATGGCCAAGCTGGCTGAGGCTGCAGGCAAGGAGGAGACTGTAGAAGGTAACCTAATAATTATAATAATAAAAATTTCCAATACTTACCTTTTTTATTAGAAAACATTGTGGTGAACTCCGCCGGGTCCTGGTTCCTTTTTTCCCCCACCTTTTATTTGAATTATGCTACTCACATGGCCAAGCAGCTGTATCTTTCCCTCCTGTCTTGCAGGAGCTTGAAGACAGGATCCATGGTACCTCTCAGATGTTACAGGAGGCATTGGCTGAGCTAGTGCATGCCAAGAGGGCTTCTGAGTGGGCAGTTACTGTCTACAAAGATGCCCAACTGGTCTGCCTGGACCTGGCGGTTCTCACTGGAGTTTACTGTGTAAACCTCATTGAGCTTGTTTAGGACGTCCTGGCAACGCTCCCATTAAAGAATATACTAGAGATGGGCCAGGCTCATGCAGCTGCTTGCTTTTGCTTTCCAGTGGAGCACACCCTATCTTACCTTCTTGACAACTTTGGGTGTGGGGTGTCAAAATCAGCTATTGCATCTGCAATAGCTGTCAAGAAGAAAAAGATCCTCCTGGTGGATTTTGGGCTGGCCTGGAGTGCCAACAAGACGGGGTCCCAGAAGCTATGGATATTACCTTTGGCAAAACTAAACATGAAAAAAAATAAGCGCAGTATACAGCAAACTGTGAAAGTTTACCAAAGCCTTTTCTGGGCAAAGGCTTCACCTTGTTGTTTACCTTGGTTATCTTTTCTTCTTCATGATGAGCGCCAGTGTAGAGGACCTAAACAGGGTCCTTCTTTGGTTAACAAGGCCTGGCTTTCACTGGATGAGAAGAAGGTCCCCCCAGGTACAACTTGGTCAACCATGTAATCCAAGATGCTCTGGTCCTGGCAGGAATATTTGGGTTTGCAGCCCTGCCAGAAAAGCTGCTCCTCCATTCCCATCTCATCATCCTCCCTTTTACCATCAGAAAAGAATACTTCAATAAGGGTGTACCACTGTTCATGGTATGGCAGTGGAGGTTGTGCGCCACCTCCATTGCGGGGTGGGCACATACCACCAAACCCACTATAGGTGCTCCTAATTTATTCCTTTTACCAATAAAAATCTTTATAATTTAATTATTTTTTTATAATTAATTTTTCTAATTTTATTTTAGCAAACAATATTTTCAAAATATATCTCAGAGAAGGTCTTCATAAAAGCATAATAATATATGTTAATAAATTATACTTCTAATTTGTAACTTTTACATTTAATTTTTTAATTTCATTTTTATATTTATTTGATAAGAGTGTTATATAGTAGTTTTATAAGCTATGGTGACAACCAAAAATACCTCAGATTTAAACAAAATGATTTCAGCTTTAAACAAAATCCAAGTCTCAGGTTAAAATATATACTCTGTTAACAGGGTTTATTGGCATTAATGGGCAAAATGGGTCAACACAGCAACAAAAGGCTCACACGCAAAGCAAAACCATTCAAAATATAATCCAAAATACATTGATTCACAAAAAAAATGGTGTGATTTGACTTTTGGTGTACATATGTTTACTATGTGAATTGGTGACAAAATACACCCAAGCAAGGTGTGTCAAAACTCAATCCAAAAACAAAACACAATAGCAACTCACAATGTAAACAGAATCACTCACACAATGTGTGCAATGGATTGTAATCATGAATGATATCAAGGTATCTAAAATAAGACACAAGATCTGAAACATAAATTTAAAAATATTGTGTTGGGTGTTTGAATTTGGCAGTAAAATCTGGGGAAAAAGGGTGGAAATTGTTTCAGGTATTCTAAAATGGGTGTTGTAAAACCAAAAACAACTAATTGAGAAATGAAAATCTATAATTGGGATACTGGGTGGGAAAAAATAATAATTGAATATCCATAAACAGATAAAAGCAAAAATTAAAATTATAGAGTAACTTAATTAAAATTTTATTTAATATTTTATTAAATTCTAAAAATGGAAGGAACACAACAACAGACTACCATTTCACCCGTTGTGCGCCACGGTTGTGGTTGCCCCTGTGGGTCAAAGAATAGACTTAGTACAACACAAGTGCCTACTCAGGAGGGAGGCGGGAGAGGAGAGTTCCATAGTGATGCTGCACTGACACAGCTGGTTCAAGGAGCACAAGCTTCTAGGGTGCAGAGCATAAACCCTTGGGTTCCAAAGCTGACCCGGAAACCAACCAAGGTCACCACTACAAAGAAAGTTAGAAACAAGGAGGTAGAACTTACTTCATATGTGTTTGACATTGAGTACCAGCAAGAGTTAGTCCCGTCAGCCATGCTGGAGAAAGTGAAGCCTGTACTTGATACTAGCTATGAGCTCTGCGTCAGTGATGGCAATCAGGAGGATGACAAGGAGCCCCAGTTCTATCAAACTGATGAGGGACAGCTGGTGTTAAAAAAGGTTGCAGCCTTCTATACCAAGGTACCTATGCCCTGTGTTGTACCCAATGCCAACAAGTCAATCCCCACCGCTAAAAAGCCCGCCCAGAAGCACATCCCTAACATCAAATGCATCATCCTGCTTAAGCTAATTCAGGAATCAGGTGACTATAAGGCAGCCGTGGCCCTTGTTGGGGTAGATCCCAAGTACACCAGTAAGACCTTCAACAAGTTCATTAATACTGGCTGAGTCCTTGCCGCGGAAAAATCCTTGCGTGTTTCCACTATGCTCACCAAGGAGCACAAATGGGCAATCCACCAGTGGATCACCCAGGACTGACATCTTGAACTGGAAAATATACAGGCTATGGTCAAGTCCGCTTTTGGGATCAAGGCCTTGATTTCCTTTTACTACCATCTGGTCAAGGGAATGTGATTTTCCTGGAAAAACTTGGGGTATCTCCATACAATTGGAACAGCCCTGCTAATATTGAGACCCAGAAAAACTACGCAGAGGCGTATACTGCCCTCAAAGCCAAGGGGGCGGTCAAATTTTACTATATTGACAAATCAGCATTTGCCTTGTCAATGTGCAATGAGTATGGGTATGTCCCCAGAGGCTCCAATGACGGGATAGCTTGGTGTGCTGCAGTCTGCGCCACAGCCTACTCAATGGTGGCTGTTTTAAATTGCGCTATTAATGCTATTTTGATTTGCCCTTCAAATATTGATAGTTGCAAAGATTTCACTGGTTGTGCCTTCAAGTTTGGAAAATCTTTGCCTTCTGCAAATGGGTCTGGTTTAATATCCACCCATTATGGATTATTGTACCTGTCTGTGGTTGATCCTGGTATGACCTCATCCCAGCGTGACCCCCTCAGCCACTCTGTCTTTCTATCAAGTGATCACTGTCCTTTGCCTACTATTTAAAGTAGAAATCTTCCTTCCCAATAAAGTTTAAGTTTATCCACATTTGTGTTGGCTTTTATAATCTTCAAGCTTTTCCTGTCCTTTCTTCCAAAAGGACTTTTACATCTTGTTTTCCAGGAAATTAAGGTATGTGCCCTTAATTTTGGCCTGTAGGCTAACCCAAGGCTAGCTTTGAACCTCAAATCTTTTGTATTAAAGATTTCCCGCCGTGTCCTCCAGGATGTTGTCCCCTGGAGCCAAACATGACAAAATGGTGCTCACTACAGGGGCTGCAAGCCCCTTGGTTACCCTGTTCCCAAGCGCATTCTCTGGCCTTCTCCCTTTGTTTCCAAAGTACCAGAACAACCTAAAGTTTCTAATCCCCCTCTAGAAGAAGACATCACCAATGCTTCTTCAAATCCTATGGTATTAGTTCTGTCTCCCGGGCCCTTGTGGGCCCCCTTCCTGCTTTCTCTCTCAACTTTTATCAAGCCCATGCTGCCGCCCGCTCCCTTCTCCACTCTGGCACAGTAGCCATGCACTATATCCCTGGCCTCCGTCCTGGGTACGCCTCCAAAGACCTGTACTTCTTCCTTTTGGACTTTGGTCTCCCCCTGCGTTGATGGACTCCATAGATAATATTGGTGTGTTGGTCAACCAGTTCATTCAACCTGCCCTGGTTCACTATCAAGTTGCTTTGGGATCCCAAAATCAACTGTTAGATGCTGTAGCCTCTGCCATCTCAAACAACCACGCTCAAAATATGGCCTACCAAGAATGGTCACACAGTCTCTTTGCTTGTATTTCTAAAACCAGCGCAATTTGTTGGCGTCCCAGAAGTATTTAACCACCTCCCTGAACTCCCTTTGCTCCTTGCTCCCTGGATACATAAAAAATTGACTATGTGAATTGGATGATCATCAGGCAGCCTGGCGTGAGCAAACTGAGGCTTTTCTGTTAAACCATCAACAGGACTTTGAGACTCTGGTTAGCAAACTCAATCAATTCAGAGAGCATGTCAACTTGCAACTCAAATTGATAGGAGCTCACATTGATACTTGGGGCTGTCACCTGCAGCATCAATACAGTCTAGATAATGCTGCACTAGGCAACACTCTATACCAGGTGCAAAATATTGTAGATGACAGGGTAGCGTCTATTGAGGTGACTCCTCCCGCTCCTCCTGTCAGGACCCCATCTGATTTCAAAACCAAAGTATGGGAGGCCATTGCCAAGCTCAAGGCTACCACTTGACGCCAAGCTTCTATGCAGAAACCCCCTCCAGTCAAACCTATGCCTGACCCTGGTATTGCCTCCCTCACTGATCAGGTGGCTACTTTATGAGGTGAAATTGAGTACTTAAGACAGCACCTCTCTAATTCCAAAGATTCATTATCTGAATCTGAAGACAAAGAGGAAGGTGAAGTCATCAATACTCACGCTCATGACAAGCATAGTTGTTGCCCTGGTCTAGAAGGTCAACACCAGGTTCATTGTGCGCGCGCTCTAGATCAACTTGCCAAAGTGACAAATGATGTAGCTGATAGGCAAGATGCATTGGAAAGAGATGTCCAAAACCTCTCCTGCTTTACAGAGACCTTAAATGGACATGTCTCCCCTTTGGTTGCTTGGACCACCTCCCTGGCTACCCATGTCAATGGGATTGCTGGCATCTTAGCAGTACAAAAAATAAAGATTGATGAGTTTGGGACTGCTGCCGCCACTGCCCAAGACATAAATGGGCAAAACAGCTCTACCCTGGGCACTTTAGAGGAAATCCTTTGACTCCTCTGGGCTAGGCAACTTGCTTCTGAATCCAAGTTTGAGGGCAACCCTCATATCAATGTCCTCAACCCTGGTAAAAACAGTCAGTCCTTGTCCTCCTCTATCAACCCTAACTATAAGCCAACCATAAAACAGATATTTGATCCCAAAACCTCTACCATTGCTGCTTTTCTGACCATTTACAAAACTGCAATGCGTAGGGCTACAGACAAGCTCAAGAAGGAACACATCCTTACCTGCCTCCATCCCACTTGCCAGGAAGTCATGGTCCCTGAGCTCCCTTCTATTGTCACTTGGGAGGATATGAAGCGCCTCCTTATTGAAGAGTTCAGAGGAGACGTCAGCTTGGAAGCCAAGAAAGATGCATTTATGCACATTGCTTTCAAACCCAAGGAAACCCTGGGCAAGTTTGCAGATTGTTTCTATATTGAAGGCCAACAGTTAATTACTAGTCAACAGTTTGCTCCGGGAAGCCTACACAGCTTGTGCAAATGCTTTGAAGGTGAACCAACTTCTATTTCTACACTTTAAGGCCCACAAGGCTTTGCTTACTTCCATGAAGAGTATTAAGACGCTCTTGCAAGACATGCATTTGACACATGGAGGTACAGTAGTGCGTGAGAATAAAGCCAGTAATGCTGGGACTACCTCTTGTACGCCACAAATTATGACTCTGGGTAATAGTGGACAGGCTAAGAGACAAGGCTGTCATAACTGTAGCCAGATTAGACACCACTTGCGCACTTGCACTAATCCCTGGATAGAAGGCTGCAACCCCAAAGAGCAGGCAGGAAAAGAGATGTCAGCTTAGAAACAGAGACGCTCTCTGCTGACTAATCTCCCCCGTCTCCCCCTGATCCTGTCTGATGAGGAAACTCCCTTTTCCACTGGCCCAACTATCCTTCATCTGTTTCACACTCTTTCCAGTGACTCAGAGCCTGACAATTCCAATAGTGAAGACTCTGATAGTTATGGCTATTCTGTCCTAGCTGTTCCAGAGACTATCTCTATGCCCTACAAACTTTGCTCTGGAAAGACTACCACCACTTCCCAAATACCTACAAGTGAAGCTAAATCCATGGTGGCTTGCCCTTACCTAGCCCAAGCCCACTGACCTCCTGTCTTGGTTGACTCTTCTGAGGAAGAAGCCAAGCTAGATGAAGCTCTTTTCCACAGCATGACTGTATCTCTCCCGCTACAGACTGTGTATAAGGAGATCCCTGTGTTACAGTGTATGCTAGCCAAATGGGAAAAGGAGCTAGAGGCTGCGCAAGATGTGTTGGCAGTCCTGCCTCCTTTTGGGAAAGATACAACCCGCGTGGAAGTATCAATCCAAAAGATTAAGATCAAAGCCATCTTGGACACAGGTTCCCCAGTCAACAGGGTATCTTCCAAATTAATGAAGAAACTTAAGTTGGCCCCTGACCTCAACTATACGCAGTTGTATGGCACAGCTGGCATGGCCCAAACTTAATCCATTGGTGCCTACTCTGCTTTACCCATGAGGTTTGGGAAGCTCCAAGTTGCTTCCCCCGCTGTGGTCCTAGAGAAAAAAGCTATGACCTCTTTGTTGGTACTCAATCCCTCCACAAATATAATGGGATTATAAACTTACAAGATGGATACCTTTTGCTCTTGAGATATGAGGTTCCTTTGATATTTGAGAAACCCCCGCGCCTTCCAGGAAAACGGCTAAAAATTTGCGTGCTTGAGTACCCCAATGGTATCTTCTCACTTAAGTATAGGACTCACTCCTCCAACATGTGTACCCCTCCTCCTTCTTTCCCTGCAGAAGAAGGGGTACCCCTGCTAGCGCCAGCGGCTATCACCATCCCCCCGGGTTCTCAAGTGGCGATTGATTCCCAGATTTTCTATGAGCTACCTGAAAAGTCTTTCTTGGAACTCTACTCACCTGAATCCTTAAGCTGTACCAAGCCTTGCCTGTGTCATGGGATCTTAGACCAAACCCACAAAGAGCCCGTACAATTACTGCTTGCTAACCTGACAGCCCTGCCCATGCAAGTAACCAGAGGCCAGGTTCTAGGTAATGATCAAATATTGGGGGCAGAACAAGTGTCCTCCCTCCTCCCCTTCAGAACTTTCAGTGATTTCAACCTACCTGAAAATGATCCTCAAGTTCCCTCCTCCCCTTCAGAACTTTCAGTGATTTCAACCTACCTGAAAATGATCCTCAAGTTCCCTCCTTGTTTACCGCTGCTGATTTCCCCCAACTGTCTCCTATTCAAAGAAAAGACGTGTTAGACCTGCTCAATCAGTTCAGTGACATCTTTGCCTCTGGACCTACGGACTATGGCCTAGCTAAAGGAGTCATCCATCAGATTGATACTGGAGATGCACCCCCTTTTTGTGCCAAACCATACCGCCGTAGCAGGGTGGAAGATGCTCAAGTGTCTAAAGAACTCAAGAAACTTCTGGACACTGGGTTAATGGCTCCTTCCCAAAGTCCTTGGGCTTCCCCGTTACTGATTCTCAAGAAGATAGATGGGGGACACTACATTGTAATGGACTATTGCCACCTGAACTCTCTCACTAAGAAAGACTTGTACCCCTTGCCCAGAATTGACAATTCTCTCAGATGGCTGGATGGATCCAAGTTTTTCTCTGCCATGGATCTAGCTTCAGGGTACTGGCAGGTTGACTTATCTCCTGAAGATCAAGAAAAGGCTGTGCTTATTACTTCAGAAGGCCTCTTTGAACCCACTCATATGCCCCAGGGACTCTGCAATGCTCCTGCCACCTTTCAACGGGCTATGGACTCCATCTTACGAGACCTAAAGCTCTCTTGTGTCCTTGTGTATCTTGATGATGTCACTGTATTCAGCGCTACCTTTACTGACCACTTGGAGCATCTCAAGGCTGTCTTTGTCAAGATCTGTGAAGCTGGCCTGAGACTCAAACCCTCCCAATGCTCCTTCTTCAAGGAACTTCTTGAGTTTCTAGGCCATGAAGTCACTCAGACTGGAATCCGCCCCATGAATAACAAGGTGGAAGCCATTGACAAGATGCTACCTCCAACAAATCTTCAAGAGGTACAAGTATTCCTTGGTATGATGGGCTACTACCAACAATTCATCCCCAACTTTGCTGAACTGAGAAAACCCCTTGTCCAATTACTTTGCAGCATCCCCTTTGAATGGACTGGCAGCCAACAACAAGCATTTGAAGCTCTGAAGGCCAAGCTCAAGGAGGCTCCTGTCTTAGTCTATCCTAATTATGATAAATAGTTCATCTTGTATACCAACGCTAGTGGAGTAGCTGTGGGTGCTATCCTTGCCCAACTTGATGAAAAAGGTGTAGATCAACTGTTAGTCTACTCATCAAGAGTCCTCAACAAGCACAAGAAGAATTACAGTGTCACCAAGAAGGAATGTCTGGCGGTGTTGCATGCAGCAAAACAGTTTTGGCATTACATCTATTGAACCCACTTCATGGTAGTCACCAACCACTCTTCCCTCAAATGGCTACAACAGCTAAAGGAACCTGAAGGTCAATTAGCGTGTTTGGCTCTGCGTTTACAAGGGTATGATTTCACTGTGATACACCGTCCTGGGGCCCAACATTAGAGCGCTGATGGCCTGTCAAGAATGTCAATCCTAGCTATCCACCCCGCTGATGCTGATCAGTTATATGAACTAATAGGGTACCCTGACTCTTGGACCACTGAGCCAGAAGATATCTGCTTGGCCCTGCAGGCCCTATCCAAGGACACTATAATTTGTGATAGACAGCTCTTCAAAAAGGTCAACAATGCCTACCTACCCTATGTTTGCCCTAGTATGAGAATAGCCATCATCCTCCAAGCTCACATTGACACTGGCTATGGAGGCATAGTCAAGACTCATGACTGGTTGTGTAAAAACTTCTACTGGGAAAATATGCGCCTTTTGATCCCTGATGTCCTTGCTTCCTGCCATTCCTGTCAGCTCCAACGCCCTCGTCCATCTCACCATCAGTTTCAACTCATCCCCCTAAAGCATGCCTTCCATACAGTGAGTATTGATGCTGTTGGGCCTTTCCCCCGGTCTAGGTTGGGGTGTTGGTTTATTTTGGTTGCTGTAGACCACTTTAGCAAATATGTCAAAGCCAGAGCAACCAAAGATATAACGGCTAAGACCATGGCTATTTTCTTACTACAAGACATCTTCTATTGACATGGATGCCCTCAAGTCCTGCTCTCAGACAATGGCACCAACTTTAATGCTCGCCTCATCACCTCTATTGTCAAAGCTATGGGGACTCATCAGTTGTTCTCTGCTCCATATAATCCCTCCACCAATGGAACTGTCAAGCAAGCAAACTCCACCCTAGTATCCATCATGAGAAAGCTCACACTCTCTGACACTGCCAATTGGGACATGTTCCTCCCTGCTGCCCTCTTTGCCTACCGCCTTAGTAGACACTGGGTGACTGGACATTCCCCTTTTGCCATGCTTTATGAACGCGAGGCTACTACCCCCTCAATCTTGGGACCACCTTTGATTGAGTATGATACATCTGCTAATCCTGAAACTCATGTGAAAGACCTAACCAACCGTATAATTGACATCCAGGCAGCTGCCTACTCCACTCCTTATAAGGTTAAGGCCTTGGAGCTCTCTCCATCCAACGCTGCTAGAGCCCCCCTCCCCAAATACCAAATTGGCAATCTTGTTCTCTACTACCAGAATTGTACAGGTGGTAGAGCCCACAAGCTGGATTTGCTATGAGTTGGGCCCTGTGAGGTCACTTTCAAGAAAGGCTTTAAGTACACTGTAAAGCTACTATCTTCTGGGCGTCCCCTTGCCTGTGTCCACTCCAAATTCCTTTGCAAGTATCAACTCCCTCTGTCTAATCTTGAGGGGGGAGATGTTGTAAATTGCGCAATTAATGCTATTTTGATTTGCCCTTCAAATATTGATAGTTGCAAAGATTTCACTGGTTTTGCCTTCAAGTTTGGAAAATCTTTGCCTTCTGCAAATGGGTCTGGTTCAATATCCACCCATTATGGATTATTGTACCTGTCTGTGGTTGATCCTGGTATGACCTCATCCCAGCGTGACCCCCTCAGCCACTCTGTCTTTCTATCAAGTGATCACTGTCCTTTGCCTACTATTTAAAGTAGAAATCTTCCTTCCCAATAAAGTTTAAGTTTATCCACATTTGTGTTGGCTTTTATAATCTTCAAGCTTTTCCTGTCCTTTCTGCCAAAAGGACTTTTACATCTAGTTTTCCAGGAAATTAAGGTATGTGCCCTTAATTTTGGCCTGAAGGCTAACCCAAGGCTAGCTTCAAACCTCAAATCTTTTGTATTAAAGATTTCCCACCATGTCTTCCAGGATGACGTCCCCTGGAGCCAAACACAACAGTGGCTCTCCTTGGTCCAAAGGAGGTTGAGCTGTACCAAATGATATTGTGATCTCACAATAGCTGGACCTTCCTATCATTTCTCTGATTGGTCCAGGAACACCTGAGGCGCACAAGCCCAGGCTTCACCAACATAATTGTGTTGGACAATGTTGGTCTCTACAAGGTGGCTGATATTCTTGAAGAATTTCCATCAATTGACTCAAGCATTGCAATGGGCCCCCAGCAATTGGCCACGTCAAAAATGCACCTTCTCTTCCTCCCTGCCTATTTGCCCTTCCTAAATCCCATTAAGGAAGTCTTTGGGTGGCTCAAGCAAGTTGTCAAGCAAGGAACCCCAACTGGGACTGAGGACCTGTTTGATTTGCTGCAGGCTGGGATCCATACCCTCCCAGCTGAGACCGTAGCCAAATTCTATGGCCACGCTGATTTGTTCATCCCTGTGTGCATAGCTAAACAGCCAATCAATTAAAGGCTTGGTGTGTCCAATTTTTTATATTATCTAATTTATTATTCAACATTTATTAATTATCATTTTATATTTAGATGTTTCTACGCTTGCAATCACATTCAGAAGATCTATCAATAGATGTAAGTAATTTATTTATTTTATTGTATATTTTTTTATTATGCCATCTAAGGGTATCCCAAACACTTGATAATTGATTATGAAAATGTTTTTATAACACTCTTATCAAATAAATATAAAAATGAAATTAAAAAAATAAATGTAAAATGTATAAATTAGAAGTATATTTTATTAACATTTATTATTGTGCTTTTATGAAGACCTTCTCTGGGATTTATTTTGCAAATCTTGTTTGCTAAAATAAAAAAAATTATTAGAATAAAAATATTATAAATTGCAATGTGATTTATTTGGAAGAGAGAATTTATTAAGATTGCCTATAGTGAGTTTGGTGGTATGTACCCACCCCACAATGGAGGTGGCGCACAAACTCCACCGCCACACTGTGGACAGTGGATACACCCTGGTTAAAATATTCACGGCAGCTGGTAAAAGGGAGTATTATAAGGTGGGAATGGAGTAGCAGCTTTTCTGGTGGGGCTGCAAACCCAAAGATACCAGCCAGGACCAAGGTGTCCTGGATGACGTGATCCACTGAGTTGTACCCAGGGGGACCTTCTTCCCATCCAGGGAGAGCCTGGCCTTTTCAATCCCCAGTAGGTCCCTCCAGGTCCTCAACCAATGTGCCCATCCCAAAGTAAAAGAGGAACCCCAGGTAAACAACGAGGTGAAGCCTTTGCCCAGCAAAGGCTTCTGTATACTTGCACAGTTTGTGTATATTGCACTTATTTTTTTCTTGTGTTTAGTTTTTCCAAAGGTAAGATCCATAGCTTCTGGGACCCCCGTCTTGTTGGCACTCCAGGCCAGCCCAAAGTCTTCCAGGAGGATCTTGGTCTTCTTTACAGCTATTGCATCTGCAATAGCCAATTTGCCCACCACGTGCCCAAAGTTCTCCAATAGGTAAGACAGGGTGTGCTCCACCGGGAAGCAGAAGCAAGCAGCTGCATGAGCCCGGCCCATCTCCGGTACATTCTTGAATGGGAGCATCACCAGGACATCCCAAACAAGCTCAATGGAGTTTACACAGTAAACTCCACTGAGTGATACTGGGTCCAGGCGGACCAGTTGAGCATCCTTGTAGGAAGTAACTGCCCACTCAGATGCCCCCTTGGCATGCATAAGTTCTGCCAACGCCTCCTGCAACATAGGAAAGGACCCATGAATACAGTCCTCCAGCTCCTGCACAACAGGGAGTGACAGATACAATTGCTTGGCCATGTAAGTGGCATAATTAGCATAAAAGGTGGCGGGGACAAAAGGGACCAGGACCCGGCAGAGTTCACTATTGACTTCTTCTAAAAAAAGGTAAGTATTTGGAAATTTTTATTAATTATTATTTTAGTTTTTTTCTACAGTCTCCTCCTTGCCCGCAGCTTCAGCAAGCTTTGCTATTCTTGGTGTAACCACTTGTGCTGGCTGCTCAGTGTCATCTGTTTGGGTAAGTTTTGCGGGTCTTAGGTGGGCATAAATTTCTGGGTCATCTGTCCAGACAGACAGTGGAGAGAGGGCAAAGGACTTGATTTGAAGGCCTTCCACAACGTGCTTCTGGAAATTTAAAAGTCGCTCAATTGTTGTTTTGGAGGTGTCTGGAATCTTGGCCATGAGTGCTTTGGCGGACACCTTTCCAATTTTGTCCCCTTCAAGGACAGCAGACTTAACCCTTGCTTTGACCTTGCGGTCAATCTCTTTAATTTTGGCAATCACCAAGTTGAGGTCTTTTAACAGCTTTTTGAGTTCTCTCATTTTATTTTTTTACTAACCTTTCCATATGTTTTTATATCTTTGTCCCCAATAAATTCTGTATTATTTTGATACTGTTGCCTCTTTGTTTATTCCTTTTTATTTTCCCATTTATTACATTATCCCATCTTTTTACCCATTGTGTATATGTTTTACGCACATCTCAATATGCGTCATTTGCTTTGTGTTGACATTGTTTTCTTGATTGCCATATTATTTTTAGCGCTTGACATAGCCCCTTGTGAAAACATTAACAACAATTTGGTGATCAGCTAAATTTGAATTAGAAAATTATAGGTTAACATTTTTTAGATAAAGTTGTTACTGATCCAAATTCAAAACCTTAATGATAAACTTTAAGCCAATCAGGAGCCAAGTGATAAAGTGATTGTTGTGATATAAAGGGTCATTCAATAATTCTTTGATGCATGTGCGCTAATTAATATGATTGGCTGGATGTTTTGCCATTGTACGCCATTGCCGCTGTGGCAAGTTGTTGATGGACTAGTGCTAACCCAGCAGCTGATTGGGCACTAGTCCATCAACAACTCACCACAGCAACAATGGCTTACAATGGCAAAACATCCAGCCAATCATATTAATTAGCGCACATGCATCAAAGAATTATTAAATGACCCTTTATGTCACAACAATCACTTTATCACTTGGCTCCTTATTGGCTTAAAGTTTATCATTAAGGTTTTGAATTTGGATCAGTAACAACTTTATCTAAAAAATGTTAACCTATAATTTAGTAAATCAAATTTAGCTGATCACTAAATTGTTGTTAATGATTTCACAGGGGGCTATGGTTGGGTGCTAAAAATAACTATGTTCAGGATCTAGATACACACCTTAGGAAACATATGATTTTATAGAAATAAGCTGAACATAAAGAATAAAACTAACTATAAACAAAGAGAACATGAACAATTGAAATTCAAAAAAAAGATAATATAAATAGAAAAATTTTGGTGGCAGGGGTTTATTGGGGCGGGGAAGAGTGATGCCTAGTAGGCAGAATGGCACAGGAAGGAGGACATAGAGGCAGTGCCGGCCTGGGGAGTCTGGGATTGGATGGTGGTGATGGCGGTGATAGGGGTAGGAGTATTGTGCATGATGGCCGCCATATACCGCTCATTGTACTCCTCATCAGTCATTGGCTGGATGGGCTGGTAGGTGGCTGTGGCACAGGGTGGGAGGCGCTTATCCTTGTGTGATTGGTTGCCCATGTTCACATGGAAAACCATTTGCGCAAACAAGTCAGCCACCATTTGGTGACCAAAGAGAAAATTGTGATCAAGGACCCCAAGATAGAGGTCATTGAAAGCCTGAAGGCGGCGCTCCTGTAGTGTATCTCCAATGTTGAAGAAGACAGCATCAGTCAGATGGACGTCAGCATGGCTGGCGGGGTAGACTGAGGCCTGGTGCCTGCGTCCCTGGATGGCCTTGAGGGCGGTGGAGCTTCCCTCCATCTGGTGGCTAAGAAAACCTGATATTTGGAATTCAAGCCATCCCAGGAGTCAAGCAATCCACTGAGGATGTGGATGTATGAGTACCCATCAATGAAATCAGGGTTTGTCTAATAGTAGACAAAACCCTTGGCTGAAACAGCCAGAAATATACCAATGAAAGTCCCCTTCTTGACCTTCCCTTCCATTCTTGGTGGCAGCTTTTCCTTGCTCACCAAAATTGTCAAATGCAATTGATAACTTTTAGTACAAGACAAACATGATGTCATATGTTAGACTTGTCAGGCATCTGACCAGGGTTGATTCAATTGTGGTGTCATATTAGGAATCCTCAGCGCCATCCCATTGGTTGCCGGTAAAATTTGTAAGAACCTGTATGGAAGTCACCTTCCCATACATCCAGAGCTGCACCATGCGCTTGGAGACCCATATGTTATGGTGTGCAAGCTTCTTCCAGACCTGGGTCAAGGGAAGCTTTGGGTCCCGCTGGAGGAGGTCAAGCATTATTGGGTAGGCCTCGGTTATCTGGGACTTGGTGGCCTTCTTTTTGCTTCTTGGCTGTCCCAATCAGATTCCTCTTATTCATTAGGTTGTTGAACTCCCGCATTATGATGGCTTGGGTAAATTGTAACTAGGCGGCAATCTGATCCCAAGACAGACCCTGCAGGTTGAGTGCCACAATTTCCTGAAGAATTTGGGCAGTGATGATCTGTTGCTTGGGGCGCTGGGCCAGGAGAGCTGAAGCCTGATTGGCTGAGGGGGGAGAAGGTTGGCTGGTGGCAGAAAGATGTTCCAAATCAGGGTTGCCATCCTGATTGGTTAGTTGACAGGCAGCTTGTGCAGGGGTGGGTGTGGGAGCAGGGGCAGAGCTAGACGCTAAGTGACTCTCAAACAAGTCAAAGCCATATGGGTCGGGGGACAGTAACAGGTCAGCTTCCTTGTTACCTGCCTCAAAGGCTTGGGTGTAAACAGGTGCCTCTACGTTCTGAGCCTTGCCTCCATTGAAGCTGGCTTGGCTGCTGCTGGCGCCGTCAAATATATTGCTTGTAAAAACCATTGTAAAAAAACCTAGGATAAAATCACTAAAAGCAGAAATTTTAAAATTTAATGAATTATTTTAATCGGAATCATAAGCCCATATTTGGAAGGTTCTCAAAACAATTCCATACAAATCAAGAGCCATGAAAATGGATAAAATGCCTCTGTTCCTAAATTGGATAGCTGTTGATTGGCTGTTAAACTGTTATTTTTCTATTTTAGGCTGCTCATACTACACATCTTGTGTGAGTTCATTTTGTTTTGTGCTTGTGTAATCTGCTTCTAGATTGCTCCAATTTTGTTTTACTTTAGTCCTTCTGTTACTGCCTCATATGAATTCTGATTGGATTATAATATACTCTGGAACAGCATCCATCCATTTCACTTGTTGTGTCAGTTCATTTTGTTTGAGGTTTGAACTACACCGCTTGATGTTTGATATAATTTTGTATAATGGGCTAGTGAAATTTTGTTTTTGATCCAACAGTTCATTTATTAACCAAAAATATTTAAATTAATTGAATCCTGAATCTTGCACAACTTGGATTTTATTTAAATCTGAAATTATTTTGTTTAAATCTGAGGTATTTTTGGTTGTCGCCATAGCTTCTAAAACTACTGTAAATATATTTGTGTAATCAAGTATCAAGTGTTTGGGATAACCTTAGATGCCATAATAAAAATGATTATAAATGAATAAATTACTAACCTTCATTGATGATCCTGCTGAATGTGATTGTGGGCTTAGAAGCTTCTAAATATAAAATGATAATTAATAAATTTAAATAGTAAATTATATAATATAAAAAGTCAGACAAGCTAGGCCTTTAATTGATTGGCTGTTTGCTAAGGCACGCAGGGATGAACAAATCAGCATGGTCATAGAATTTGACCACAGTCTCAGCTGGGAGGGTGTGGGTCCTGGCCTGCAGCAAATCAAAGAGGTCCTCAGTCCCAGTTGGGGTTCCTCACTTGACAACTTGCTTGAGCCACCCAAAGACTTCCTCAATGGGATTTAGGAAGGGCAAATAAGTGGGGGAGGAAGAGAAGGCGCTTATTTGCCATGGCCAATTGCTGGGGGGCCCACTGTGGTGCTAGTGTCTTTCATTGGGAATTCCTCAAGAATATCAGCCACCTTGTGGAGACCAACATTGTCCAACACAATTATGTTGGTGAAGCCTGGGCTTGTGCGCCTCAGGTGTTCCTGGACCAATCAGAGAAATGATAGGAAGGTCCAGTTATTGTGAGATCACAATATCATTTGGTACAGCTCAACCTCCTTTGGACCAAGGAGAGCCGCCATCAAATAGGCTGTGGCGCAGATTGCAGCACGCCAAGCCATCCCATCATTTGAGCCTTTGGGGACATACTCATACCTATTGTACATTGATGAGACAAATGCTGATTTGTCAATGTAGTAGAATTTGACTGTCCCCTTGGCTTTGAGGGCAGTGTACGCCTCTGCATATTTTTTCCAGACGTCTTTGTTGGCTGGGCTATTACAATTGTAGGGGGATACCCTCAAGCTTTTTCCAGGAAAAGTGCATTCTCTTGAAGATATGGTATTAAAAGGAAACCAAGGCCTCAACCCCAAAAGTAGATTTGACTATGACCTGTATATTTGCCAGTTCAAGATGGCAGTATGGGTTATCCACTGGTGAATTGCCCATTTGTGCTCCTTGGTGAGCATGGTAGAAACGTGCAAGGATATCTCCGCGGCAAGTACTCAGCCAGTATTAATGAAGATGTTGAATGTCTTTGAGGCATACTTGGGATCTACCCCAGCAAGGGCTGCAGCTGCCTTTTAATCACCAGATTCATGGATTAGCTTAAGCAGGATAATGTGTTTGATGTCGGGGATGCGCTTCTGGGCAGGCTTTTTAGCGGTGGGAATTCACTTATTGGCATTGGGCACAACACAGGGCATGAGCACCTTAGTGTAGAAGGCTGTAAACTTTTTGAGCACTAACTGTCCCTCATCAGTTCTGAAGAGCTCATTCTCCTTGTCTGTTGTGAATGCCGCCATTCACCATGTTTTGATTTTGCCTTTGTTGGGTTATCTCAAGTATAAATCCCTCTCTTTGGCTTTTGCCTTTCAAAATGAGGCTGGCTCCAAATTGGGAACTACAATTGTTTGGTTTCTTGATACTGCACAACTCACTTGCCCCACTAATGCTTGTGGCAAGTGATCCTACTGTCCTGGTAGTGTTTTGTGGTATTTCTAACCACTATATATTCCATTTCATATTCACCAATAAAAATTAAGTTATATTCATATTTTTGTCTTTGTGTCTTAAGTACTTCTGCGCCTCTCTCTAGCCACAACTAGTAGAGATTATTCTTCCAGGGCTGCAAGGTAATCACATAGCCTTCCCTGTCATCTAACCAAGACTAGTACAAATCCAATCATAAGGTTAGGATTTCCTGTTGTGTTTCTGTACCGTGCCTCAGATCACAACAAAAATGGTGCTCACTACAGGGGCTGTAAGCCCCTTTGTTACCCCTTTTGCATCCACGTTTTCAGGTCCTTTGCCTCCGCCTATACAAGAGCCAACTTCACCTGAAATTACTAGTCCTCCTATTGAGGAAGATATTGCCAACCTGCCTATTATCCCTACTGTACTGAACCTTGGGAATGGTCCCTCCCTAGTTGCTTACCCCATTGGTATCCCTGACTTAGAACAAGTCATGGTGGTAGCCCTTGGGATAGCCTGTGAAGGATCCATCCCTTGCCTTCAGCTGCAGTTAAGTCAAGTGGAATACTATGAACTAATTGAGGCTCCTCAAATTCCATAGCATCTCCTCTCAGCATCTGGCTCTGCTGAGCTTTTACTATTGTCCTTTGTGCAGCTGGCCTTGGCCCACCATCAGATGATGTTAAGGCTCTGCATCCAAGAAATATTGTCTCTACAAGCAGCAGTTACTCATCACTGGGACCAGTTTGCTGCCTACCAACAGTGGATCCATTCCCTGTTTCCCTTGGTATCTGACAATCAGCGCAACTTTTTTACCTCACAGACCTGTTTATTTAATTCTATCAAACAAATGTGCCATTCCTTCCCCAAATACGTGAGAGAGCGTCTACCTAAGTTTCACCAGCTAGAACAACCCTAGCAAACTCAAGTAGATTCCACTTTAAACGCTTATCTCACTGACTTCAAACAACTTGTGCAGCAGCTCAATGCATTCATCACATGTTTTATTTGAGCAACTACAGCAGGTAGCAGACTTTGCTGCTAACAGCCTTAATGAACTCAGTACAGTGTTTGTTCAAGAGAAAGCTGCCACCGCTGCTGCTATAGCCAAACTCCAGAGTCAAGTGAATCAATTAGCTATGCCCAAGCCAGATGTTCTGCCCTCTCCCCCTTCTGATGACTTAGCGGATTGAGAGCAGAGAATATGGGACGCTATTTGAGAGCTACATACAACTACTTGCAGTCAAGGATGTTCTGCTGAGGCACCCCAACCTGACCCCCAGGTGCTTGAGTTGACTGCTCAAATTGCAGAGCTACAGCAAGAACTTGCCGCCCTATGTGAGATAATGGCAACTGCTGCTAGTCCAGTTGGGGTTGTTGAAAAAAATGATTGCTTCCCTGGCTTACCAGGAGCCCCTCAAATCAAAGTTCTAGGGAACTAATTACCCTAGTAAACAAGGTGGATCATTTGAAGCAGGACCATACTAAGCTGGATAGAGACGTACAAGAGATGAGTTAATTGATTGACTCTGTGAACAACAGGTTTGCCCCTTGCCTCTCAGTGGGGCCATCCCTTACTTCTCAACTGGCTGAGCTCTCCACAGTAGTGACCACCCAAGGTCAACGACTAGATGCTACTGCATAACAGACACTCATGCTGTTAATATGGGTGCCTGCGCTGTTGAGATCATAAGTACCCTCAAGGAGAGAGTTTGTCAGCTATGAGCTAGACAGCCCCCTTTGAATCTAAAGCAGTGTTTTCCCCGCGTATAAACGTACTCAATAGCAACAATGATGGTTAACTCCCAAAGCACATTTTAAGCCTACCTTTAAGCAAGTCTTTGACCCCAGAACCTCGACCATTGCAGCTTTCCTAACTATCTACAAAACTGCCATGAAACAAGCATCAGACAAGGTTAAGAAAAGAACATATTCTGACCTGTCTACACCCTACTTGCCAGAAGATGGTGGTGCCTGAACTACCCACCATTGAGACGTGGAAGGATATGAAGCAGCTTCTGAATTACAAGTTTGGTGGTGACCTTAGCCTGGAAGTAAAAAAAGGACACTTTTATGAACATTGCTTTCAAGCCTAAGGAGACGCTAGCTGAGTTTGCAGACAGATTCTACATGGAATGACAGCAATTGATAACGAGCAGACAATTGACAGACCATGAAGCTTACATGGCTTGTGCTCAAGCTCTCAAAGTTAACCAGCTTCTGTGTCTTCACTTCAAAGCCCATAAAGCCATGCTTTCTTCTATGAAGAGCATAAAGACACTGTTGCGGGATATGCACCTTACCCATTCTTGGACAGTTGTGCAGGAGAATTTTGCTGCCTCTATCTATGGTTCATCTTCAAGTGGTCTGTGTATCCTTACAATGAACTTGCAGAATCCTCCTCAATAACAGGGTTGCCACAACTGTGGTCAGATAGGTCACCATTCTTGAGTCTGCACCAATCCTCAAATTGAAGGAGCTGATCCCAAAGAACAGGCGGGAAAAGAACAGTCAACCTAGAGGCAGAGACACTCTCAGTTGACAATTCTTCCCAGTCTCCTTCAATCCCCCCCCATTGCTGACTCTGAGCCTGCTGACACTGAGGCTCCTCCCATTCTGCTGCTATTCCACAATATATCTGATGACTCTAACATGGATGACTCTGATATATAAAGATCCCAACGCATATGGTTATTCTGTCTTGGCTGTCCCTGAAACTATTGCAGTCCCTTATAAGCTATGTTCTGGGAAAGCTACAACAACTGCCAAGCCTCTGCCTGAAGCCAAAGAGGTTGTCTCTTGCCCTTACCTCACTCAATCCAAGAAGTCTCCTGTGCTTGTCAAATCTTCTAAAGAAGCTGCTGAGGTTGCTGACGCTGTGCTCAAAAATGTCTCCATCTTGCTCCCTCTCCAGATGGTCTATAAGGATTTTCCAGGCCTAAGATGCATGATAAAAAATGGGACAAAGAACTAGCAGAAGCCCAAGACATTATGGCTGTCCTCCCTCCCTTTGGTTGTACTACCACTTGTGTGAAAATATCCATCCAGAAGGTGAAAATTAAGGCTGTCTTAGACACAGGGTCTCCTGCTAATGTTGTCTCCTTGAAGCTTGTCAAGAAGCTCAAACTTGCCCCTGACCTTAACTATCATCAGTTGTATGGCACAGCTGGGCTGTCCATGAATCACACTATAAGAGCTTATTCTGCTCTTCCCATGTGGTTTGGTAAGCTACTCTTGGCCGCGCCTGCCGTTGTCTTTGAGAATGAGAGTTATGACCTCTTATTTGGTACTCAATTCCTTAGGGAATACAACAGGATCATCAGCTTAAAGGATGGCTACCTCTCCATCTTAGGGTATGAGGTCCCTTTTATCTTTGAAGAGCCAGTTAAAGTTCCCGGGAAGCGCCTCAAGACATGTGCCTTGGAATATCCCACTGGTGTTTTCACTTTAAAATACTGTACCCATTCCTCCAACATGAAGTGCCCTCCTATGGCTTGTCCTGCGTCTGAAGGGATCCCTCTCTTGACCACTTCTGCTGTGACTATTTCTCCTGGATCTCAGGCTACTCTAGACTCCCAAATATTGTATGAGCTACCTGAGCAAACATTTCTAGAGTTGTACTCTCCTTCCTTGCTAGGACGCAACAAACCCTATCTCTGTCCAGGAATCCTAGATGTCTCTCATAAAGACTTTGTTCACCTGCTGGTTGCCAACTTGACTGCTCTCCCCATACATGTGTCTAGAGGGCAGGTCATTGGCTATGGCAGGTTGTTGAATGCTCCTGATGTCCTATCACTACATCCCTTTAGTATGTTCCAGGACTTTAACTTACCTGAGGATGAGCCACAAGTCCTATCATTGTTCACTGCTAAAGACTTCCTGCAGCTATCTCTGGTTCAACAGAAAGAGGTGCTTGACCTACTGGATCAGTTTTTGGATATATTTACTAAGGATAGCACTGATTATGGTTTAGCCAAAGGGCAACAGCGCCCATGTTGACAACAATAATGTCAACAGTGGCCATGTCAACACTTTTAATTTCAACACTATAGTAAAGTGATGACCCGGTTTTACTTAATTTTGTTTCCTGGATTGTCAGTGTGGTGAAACTCATCACCAGTTGGTTGCTGGAATACTGATTGTTGTTGAGTGCTTCCTGACTGAATAGGATCCATATTGTCTTCTCAATAGGGCCATCATTCCGGATGTGTATGATAACAACTAGCTTCCAGATGGTTTAACCCCAACAACTTGATTCCAGATCAAAAGTACACCAATTCTCAGTTAAGTTACTTCACCAAACTTTTCATCAACTGTTGTTGCAGATCAACTACCCCAACCTTCAGCCTCATTAACCCCCTTGTGCTGCTGGGGCTGTTCCATCTTCTCCTGATTGTTGGACTGATCTTCCATGTTCATATTCATTTCCCCCTCTATCAACCCCCAAGCAATGACCAACTTATCTTGAGTTATCAAGTAAGTTGTAGTATTTAAACCCCTTCTCTTCTTCTCAATAAATATATATTATACCCCTATTATTTTAAGCTACACCATTGATTACTTTGTTGAGTGTATAATTTAATGACTACAAAGGCTAGTCTCCTCTCATCAACTAAACTTCTAACTAAGCTTGACTATAAGTCACTTGTTGAGGATTTTCTTTTGAGTAATTGCTGTCGCTATTAATCTAAACCCTTTGTTATTCTTCAGGCCAACCACTTTGTAATATCTCCACTTGTCTGGTATCCAACTAGTCTGATACCCAGTGTACCAACTGACACCTAGATTGTCCTACAATCTCACTATCAGAAACCTAGACTGTCAACCAACTGAAAGACTTTCCCTAATAATTTTAGTAAGAGTACCACAGTCAGGATTGGCAATTCTCCCCCTCTGGAACCCCAGGCCCAAGAGCAGGAATTGAACCCTGAACCTGGACCCTCCTGGGCCGCTGGGCCTATGGACCGCGGGACTGCCCGCCTGCATTTTCTTTGGGATCAAGCCCCTGCAAGCTGACACCAAAGATGATGGTCCATGCAGTGAAACAGACCAATCCAAGGAACTTATTGTACTGAGTGGAATGCCAATCACATCACCTAATGAAGGTGCCAAAGCAACAACTATTATCTTCATGAGTTTGAAGTCTACACCAACAACCAATCAGGAGCCAGCCCAGGGAAGAGGCACTGGCCTGTAAACTGGCCCCATGACCACAGCGCTAGAGCAAGATAATCAGGTATCCAAATTGGGAGACTTGACCAATGAAAGAACTCCCGGGCCAAGTGCCATTTTGCTGCCTTTATACCCAAGTACCCAATTCCCCCAACCCTGCCTTTCCCAATGCCCTGATGAACCCCCATGGAAAATGTTAAGTTTGGAGGTGGGGTGCTATATAGACCAAAGGACCCTGCGCTCCAAAATTATTGCCATTTTTGAATAAAGGTTATGTTAATTTGGCTCATACAGCTGTTGCCTTATTTTTTATTTGCTGTCTACCAATTCAGTTCAAGATCTTCTGCCCGCCTGCCCCTCTGCCCGCTGTTTTTTGTCCTCCTGGTGTACCCTTTGGACCCGTTCATTTTACCAACTACCCTCTGAAGTCTGAATACAAGGTATACACCCCAAAAAAGATACACAAACTCAATTCCCTGGCCTGCATACAATCTGCTATTAGATACAACCAACAAGGCCCGTGGATATTTTCAACACCCAAGTTATTCAGAGAAAAATTCAATTATCTCCCTGCTTACAACCTGTCCATGGAGCCGCCCGTGACACCAAAACCCATGCTGGCTTCCGCACCCGACCTCCTAACCAACCATACTGGCAAGCTTTTTGGGATTGTGTACATCACCCTCACAGGGGTGATTGACACTATAATCCCAGCTGCCAGCCTGTGGTCTTAGGTGGGGAAGTCTGCCTCATACCTTTTAAAGTTAGCTCCCCTCTTGTGGTGGGCATTGCCCGCAAAAAACCTGGCCCAAGTCACCCCTGAAAACAATGGGCCGGCTGCCCAAGACTGGGTCCCTGACATGGATGTTGACACTCTTTTAATTAACAAAACACTGTTACCCTGAGCCCAAAGATGTTGTTATTTCTTGGGGCATCTGGTATGCTTTTGTTATTGATAATCACTTATTACACCTATAAGATGACCATGAACCTGATCTCTTCCATGTGGAAGAATGTGAACCTGAACAACCCAAAAAGAACTGACACCCCCGCCACCAATACCAACAAGCCCTCCTCCTAAGTGCAAAATGTAATCGTGAACCAATCCCTCACCAAGTTTTAGATGTCCCAAGATGGGGAAACTCACACTTGAGGGAGCCTAACACGCCATGCCAGTCCTCTGCTTGCATTTCCAGACTAACGCCCCCTCCTACGTCAGCAACACCAAGAAGGTACTGGGGGTTGCTTCCATGCTCTCTGGAGATGCTCTAGACTGGTTTGGCAAAGCCATAGCAGAAGATGTAGAATTTTGTTTAGACTATGCCAAGTTTGAGGCTGGGTTAATGGCAACTGGGGAGGATTGCAACACCAGATACTACGCCCTGAACTCCTTACTAGAAATCTGCCAAGGCTCCCAACCCATTCAGGCATACATTGATGATTTCCTTAAACTGAAGACTTGCACCCAACTTGAGGACAAATTGGCAGCCATCATATTCCAAAAAGTAGTGAACCCAGCCATGAAGGACTTACTGAAACACCACCCTCCCACCCTTGACTTGGAAGACCTGGTCCCCTTATGCAAGGGCCTCAGCATGAATCAAGAGAATTCTGGGCCCTTTCAGACCCGCCAAACCCAGGCTGCCACACCCAATAGAGGGGGGATGACCCCGGAGAAGCTCCAAAGACACTACAGATAAGGACTCTGTTTCCACTGCCATGAAGCAGGGCATTTGACCAGAGCCTGCCCTAAGAAAACCCCTGCTCCTGTCTCTTTGGCCCAAATAAACGCTTCTTCCCAGTCTTACAAGTTCATCCTAGTATCCGTTAACGTTGGAGGAACAATCCAAAAACTAAAGCGTTCCACAGATGATTTCATTGACTCTGACTTAGCCCAGGAACTAGGCCTGTCTGCCTCTGAGAATTGTTTACAGATTATCTTGGGAAATAGCACCAAGAATACGGGATACAAATGTGAACAAGAACTACCCTTGGTAATAGGAAACAACACATACCCATCATCTCTCATCTTGTTGAAAGGCCTACCACACCCCCTTGTTCTTGGTGACTCCTGGTCAGACAGGCATGGCCTCATACTCAACTACCAAGAACAGAACATCACCTTAGGTGATAAGGGTACCTGCAACACTGTTCCCTTTTGCACAAATCCCAAGGAACCCACCCAAAGGCTCATTACCATACAAATTGAACCAAGTGTGGGTGTCCTCCCTGCTTCCCTAGGAAAATGGACCCACATATTCAGCAAAGAGGCAGCCACCCATCTCCCCAAACACACCTAGTATGATCATGCTATTGACCTCCTACCTGGCACTGAACCCAAGCATGGACCTATCTATAGCTGCAACCACAAGGAGCAGATGGCTCTCAAGGTAAATATCAAAGACATGACCAATAAAGGCTTCATCCGCGTGTCCAAGAGCCCTTGTTTGTCACCAATGCTGTTTGTGGGCAAGAAAGACGGTGGCATGCGCCTTTGCGTTAATTATCAGAAATTGAATGAGATAACTGTAAAGAACCACTACCCCATACCTAATGCTGACAACTTGTGTGATGTGCTGACAGGCGCCCAGGTGTACTCCAATATTGACCTTAGAGATGTGTTCAACCAAATTCAAATCAAAGAGGGCAACAAGTACAAAACAGTGTTCAAGACCAGGTATGGACTCTACAAATACCTGGTGATGCCATTTGGACTATGCAACGCCCCTAGCACCTTCCAGCGCATGATAAACACAGTGTTGGGCAAATACCTTGACCAGTTCTGTGTGGCCTACCTCAACAACATCCTCATCTACAGCAAGATCCACAAAGAGCACTTACTCCACCTAGACCTAATCCTGAACAAACTCTCTCAAGCCAACTTACACGCAAAACCCAAGAAGTGTGAGTTCTTTCAACTAGAAGTGGAATTCCTGGGCTACTTAGTGAAAACTGGAGGGTTTGCAATGGCCCAGGATAAAGTAGACGCCGTGACCTCCTGGCCAACCCCCAAATTCAGAAAAGACATTAGAAGTTTTTTGGGCCTGGCAAATTTTTGCAGGGATTTCATCCAAAATTTTTCTCACATCACTCTGCCCCTGACCCGCCTGTGCTCTGACAAAGTCACCTTTGCCTGGACCCCAGAATGTGCCACCGCCTTTGAGACCCTGAAACTTGCCTTCACCTCTGCCCCTTTCCTGGCCATGCCCGACCCATCCAAGCCATTTGTTCTGGAAACTGACGCGTCCAACTTTGCAGTGGGTGGGGTCCTTCTTCAGGAAGGAGGGGATAGTATGCTACATCCTGTAGCATATTACTCCAAGAAGATGCTGCCCGCAGAAGGGAACTACCCAATTTACAACAAAGAGATGCTAGCCATTATGAAGACCCTGAAACATTGGCGCTGGTACCTCTGTGGCGCTGAATTCCCAGTAAAGGTCCTGACAGGCCACAAGAACTTGGTCTATTTCTTCAAACCACAACATCTCAACCAACAACAAGCAAGATGGGCTTTAGAACCGACTGACATACACCCTGACCATAGACTACAAGCCAGGAAAGATGAACATAGTACCCAACGCCCTGAGTAGAAGAACTGACCTGGCACCCAACCACAAAGAAACTTGCTGACCACAACACTCAAGTACTCTTGGACCCAGCTAGCCTAGGCATACACCTGGGATTGGTGAAAATCAGGGCCAGCAAACCAGAAGTACTGAAGGCCCAATCACTCAAAAAATTCACCAAAACCATGATTGCCAACCTTTCAAAATCCTTGGATAACTCCCATTACCAAAAAGGCTACTCATTGAAGGGAACAACACTAATGCTGCAAAACAGAATCTTTGTGCCAGAAGGAAGCATCAGGACCAACATCTTGAGAGATTATCACAATTCTGAGATGGCTAGTCACCCAGGGAGACTCAAGACCCTCCAGAGCATTAGAAGGAACTTTGCCTGGACAAAAATGGACCAAGAAGTAAGTGTGTACCTGAAAGAATGTGAGACCTGTGGACAAATCAAACCCTGCAGAAACAAACCTGAAGGACTTCTAAGACCCTTGGATATACCTGCTGGACCCTGGAGATCAATTTCTATGGACTACATTGTCAAATTGCCCCCATCCCTCTCCTTCAACGCAATCCTGGTCATGGTAGACCACTTCACCAAGATGGCATACTTTGTACCAACCACCATTCATTGCACAGCAGTGGAGACAGCCCAACACTTCCACGACTGCATCCTCACCCAACATGGGACGCCAGAGGAAATCATCACAGAAAGATGACCCCAATTCATGTCAAACTACTGGACGCAAGTGATGAGAGACTTGGGAATCAAGTGATGTGTATCTACCTCCTACCACCTGCAGACTGACGGCCAAACCAAAAGAGTAAACCAGATCCTAGAACAATACCTCTGATGCTATGCTAACACCAACCAGGACAATTGGGCCAACATGCTTCCCATGGCCCAGTTTTCATACAATAGTAAAGACCACGCCTCCACTGGGATGTCTTTGTTCAAAGCCAACTACAGTTTTGACCCCACCTGGGATCCCAAGATTGGCAAGAAGGAATCAAACACCACTGGGCGCTCCTGGATTGAACAGATTCACAACACACAAAAAGCATGCTTGACCAACCTGAATTGCGCTGTGCAGACATACAAAGCCTTTGCTGACCGCAAACAAACCCTAGGCCAACCCTTACAAGTTGGAGACAAGGTATACCTAGACTCCTGGAACGTACCCCTTCACGTGCCCTGCAGGAAATTAGCTCACAAAAGACGCAGCCCCCACAAAATCACCAAACTAGTTGGTGAAGTTGCCTTCAAGTCAGACCTGCCCCCTCCTAGAAGATTCACAATGTGTTCCATTGCTCCCTGTTGTTCAAAAAGGATGGGAATTTGCTTCCCCACCAACAGATTAAGACAGCCCCCTCACCCATCCAAAAAAAACCATGGTGAGAAATATGAAGTTGAATACATACACAGCAACCAAACTCACTACCAAAAACCCAAGTATTACGTCAAGTGGAGAGGATACCCACTAGAAGAAAGTACTTGGGAGCTGCTGAGCAACCTGACCAATGCCCAAGAAGCCGTTCAACTCTACCTGAACAAGAAGAATTGGAAGGGAGGGAGCTCAGGGGAAGAAGGAGATGATGTCAGGATTGACAATTCTCCCCCTCTGGAACCCCAGGCCCAAGAGCAGGAATTGACCCTGAACCTGGATCCTCCCAGGCCGCCGGGCCTATGGACCGCAAGACTGCCTGCCCACATTTTTCTGGGATTGAGTCCCCACAAGCTGACACCAAAGATGATGGCCCATGCAGTGAAACAGACCAAGCCGAGGAACTTATTGCACTGAGTGGAATGCCAATCACATCACCTAATGGAAGTGCCAAAGCAACAACTATTAGCTTCATGAATTTGAAGTCTACACCAACAACCAATCAGGAGCCAGCCCAGGGAAGAGGCACTGGCCCGCAAACCAGCCCCATGACCATGACGCTAGAGCAAGATAATCAGGTATCCAAATTGGGAGACTTGACCAATGAAAGAACTCCCGGGCCAAGTGCCATTTTGCTGCCTTTAGACCCAAGTACCCAATTCCCCTGACCCTGCCTTTCCCAATGCCCTGATGAACCCCCATTGAAAATGTTAATTTTGGAGGTGGGGTGCTTTATAGACCAAAGGACCCTGCGCTCCAAACTTATTGCCATTTTTAAATAAAGGTTATGTTAATTTGGCTCATACAGCTGTTGCCTTATTTTGTATTTGCTGTCTACCAATTCAGTTTGAGATCTCCTGGCCTGTCTGCCCCTCTGCCTGCTGTTTTTTGTCCTCTTGGTGTACCCTTTGAACCCATCCATTTTACCAACTACCCTCTGAAGTCTGAATACAAGGTATATACCCCGGAAAAGATACTCAAACTCAATCCCCTGGCCCGCATACAATCCGCTATTAGATACAACCGACAAGGCCTGTGGATATTTTCAACACCCAAGTTGTTCAGAGAAAAATTCAATTATCTCCCTGCTTACAACCTGTCCATGGAGCTGCCCGTGACACCAAAACCCAAGCTGGCTTCCGCACCCAACCTCCCAACCAACCATACTGGCAAGCTGTTTGGGATTGTGTACATCACCCTCACAGGGGTGATTGACACTATAATCCCGGCCGCCGGCCCGTGGTCTTGGGTGGGGAAGTCTGTTTCATACCTTTTAAAGTTAGCTCCCCTCTTGTGGTGGGCATTGCCCGCAAAAAACCTGGCCCAAGTTACCCCTGAAAACAATGGGCCAGCTGCCCAAGACTGGATCCCTGACATGGATGTTAACACTTTTTTAATTAACACTTTACCCTTATCATTTTTAATATAAAAATTATTTTAAACTACTATATTATACTAAAATGACCCCAGAAAACTCAAAAATGCAATAAAAAAATACCATAAGTAAGAAGAATAATGAGATATAAGCAACTATTTTTCAGTTTACTATGTAAATTACACTCTTTATTATAAAATTGTTTTTTATTTCCATAAAAATTAAAATTCCAAGGAACCAAAAATAAATATATTTTATATAATAATAACTAAAAAATATAAGAAAACTATTTTTAATTTATTATAATTTATAAAAGCATAACTGAAAATATCTCATAGCTTAAAGATAAATTAACAAAATATAATATATTTCTTACTAAACCACATTAAAACTGTATCTGAAACTTACCATTTATACCTAAAAAGATTATTACAATATAAATAAATTAAAAAATTAAAAGTTTAAAAGTAAAAATATACAAGCAATGCAAAGCAAGGTTTATTGTGCTAATTAAAGCCACTAGAAAAAGCAGTGGCAACGTCCTCAAGGTACTTCTTAATCTCTGCCACCTTATACTTTTTCTTCATCACCTTCTGAACGTCCTCCTGGTAGTCCTTCTCCTTGGACTTTCGCTTCTTGGGGGCCACCTGGTTGGCCAGGTTGCAAAACTTGGAGACAGTTCTTGCTTGCTCCTCCTGCAGCTTAGAGAAGAACTTGTTGTATTTGGGGTTGGCCCCAAACTTCACCTTCAGGTGTTTGTGCCACACTTCCAGGCTGGAGTTGGTCTTCATTTCTCCCTTGAGGCAAGCGCCCTGGCAATTCCAAGGGGCAGTGTCCCCGCTCTTTCCTCTCTGGGCAGTCACCTTCTCGCCCATCCATTGGCGCTCAAAGTAATCAAGGTAGCCCTTGAAGATGATGGAGTGCTTCTTCACATAAGTATCCTCCAGGAGGGCCTCAAAGCTGATTCCAGTATGCTCCGGGTGCAAAAAAGCCAAGACAGCAAACTGGGTCATGGCAAAGTGGCACTTCCCCTTACCATTATTGAGACACTTCTCAAAAAGCTCCTTCTCACTCTTGAGATTCTTGATGAGGACCTGCCTAAAATGGAAGAAGCAGCCCTGAACTTCTCCGTTGAATGTGGCCTCAAAGGCTCTGAACTGAGCTTTCTCAAAGTCCATTATGATACCCTTTGGCCCAAGTGAGGTGCATGAGCTAGCTGCTCAGCAGCTAGGGTCAACTCATCCTTCTCAGCGGAGGAGGGATTTGCCCTTGTGGCGTGAGTGAGAGGGAGGAGCTGGTTGGTGGGAAGGGAGCTCAAAGCATCCCTGACAATTTTAAAGGCTCTGTTGTAGAGTTCAGTCTTAGCACCAAGAAGGAGAAAGAACACAAGAGGGATAACCTGGTCATTGAACTGCCAATGGAGGACTCAAAGCTGCTTAAAGAGAGAGGGACAAGTAGCAAATGTGCCGTTGCACAGCCAGGTGGTAGCAGTATTGAGCTGCTCCAGGTTTTGGGTTTTGTCGTAGGCTATAATCCTATCCTCTACTTCCTGCTCATTGTCATGGAGCAGGAACATCTCACCATCCTCAGTTTTTTTGAGGGCATCTGTGAGGACCAGGTCTTCAATTTTAGTGGCGCTCTTGGCCAGGGGATTAGAGGCTTGATGCCTATCACTTACAAACTTGACCAACTTGGTATGGGTTGGCACCCTCTTGAGGTTGGTGGGGGTGAGGTACTTGCATGCAAGCACAGCCAGCTGGGTTGGGGAAAGGTCTTTTGAAGTGGGCATGACATGGACAAGATACCACTTGAGGAGGCAGGCTATGGTGATATTTGTCATTACACAAGTGTGTTCACCCTTGATGGTTTGGACCAAGTCCCAGCACTTAGTGTTGAGCTGCACTGGGCAGGAGCTGTCCTCACAGGTGTAATGGCGGCTCTTGAACCCCCGGTTGGCATTGTTGCAGCTGAAGATATACCCATTGGCCACCATGGCCGGACCACCCTTTACGCTCATGATTGGGAAGTATTTGGGCAAGGAAGAGGGAACCTTAAATTTGCTGTCAACATTGCAGATGTTGTGGGCCAACAGAGGGTCCCAGGGGCCAGCAGGAGTATGGTAAAAGCCAGGGAAGTAATCAGGGCAGGGCTTTAAATCATCCCCAGATGAGCTTGAAGGGGGGAGTTTGGTGGTGCTGGGGAAGCAGAAGGGGGCTTATTGTGGTGCTCATCATGTGCAGGAGACTTATCTTTGGGTGGGGACTTTTAAGCTGAGCGCTTCTTCTTGGTTGGCTCCTTGTCAGAAGCCAAGTTGTAAAAACTGTGGTCTGTAAAGGAGCCATCAGATTCCTCTCCCCCAGTGGAGTGAGCAGGGCTCTTCTCAGGAGAGGGCTCAGGGGAGGGCTTTGGGGATGGTTTTGGAGTGGTCTTCTTTGATGAGACAGGCTTCTTTTTGGTGGGTTTGGTTGGCTTTGAAGGACGCTTGGTTCCTTTGGGCTGCTTAGAGGTGTTTTTGTCCTAAAATAAAAAGTAAAAGGGTTTAAAATAAAGCAATGTATGTAAAAAACAAACAAAACAACTTAAAAATCATAATATATAAAAAATAAATCTTAGATGGTTTTTATTGGCATTTAAAAGTTAAAAAATACTTGTATAGTTTTTAATTTAATATA
The DNA here is from genome assembly GCA_014839935.2 of Entomophthora muscae. NCBI lineage: Eukaryota > Fungi > Entomophthoromycota > Entomophthoromycetes > Entomophthorales > Entomophthoraceae > Entomophthora > Entomophthora muscae. The sequence goes on from QTSX02006423.1 coordinate 56,010, forward strand.
GTTTTAAATTAAAAATTAAAAGTTAAGAGAAATATGCAAAAGTATTTTATTTAGATATAGATTTTATTTTAAAAATTAGAAAATATCAAAGAGAAAAGTTAAAAATACAACAAATCAAAAAATGAGAAGTTTTTATTATGTAAAACATAAAGTTTTATATGTTAGAACTGAAAAGTGTTGACATTATGAGTGACAATTAGTAAAAAAAAAGCTGAATTCTCACTATTAATTACAAAAATAGTAGACATTATTTTTGACGACATTGTCACTGTCAACCTTTTTTAAAAATTTACTATGTTTTTTCATAGTACTTTAAATTAAATTTACACGGGCTAGCAAAAATTAACCATTTTCTGTGTATTTTTGTTCACATATAAAAACTAAAAAAATCATATGAAAATAAGTTAAAAAATTATCAAAGTTCTTTATTCTTTTATTAAAAATAATAATTGGGTAGTGGTTATATGATATTTTATCATTGTGTATATGTGAAGTTTTTAAGAAAGTAGTCTTCAGTATTGAAAAGGGTAAAGTGTTGACAACGTCACTTACGGCATTCTTTATATGAGGTGACATTAATTTAAGCTTAATTATGCCACTCTAATTTGCTTAACTCTACCCTGGCCAATTATCACAAGCAAATAAACAACATTTAAGAGTGTCAACATTATTTTTAATAATAAATTCTATAGTAACTTACATAGTAACCCACGCTTAAATTATTGAATTGTTGTTAGCCACTAATCCACTTAATATATTAAAGCCAGAATAAGTGTCACATATATATCTATAAGATGAACATTTCAACAATCAACTGTATGTGCAATATCTTTTTCTATATATTATTTAATAAAAAAATATTTTTAAATATGCACTTATTTTTTTACTGTAGATGTTTCAGTTTTTCTATTAAAAATAAGTTATGCTTAAAAAGTGTCAACATTGACACTTTTATGTTGTGAAAACAAATAAAAAATAAACTAATTTTTATTAGTAAAAGTAAAGGAAAAATCTGGGTAAATTGAGTTTTTTATTAAGCTTAATATTAAATCATGTTGAGATGGCCACAATTTTGTTGTGTTTTCTGGGTTCACACCCGTGAATGCTTTAAAAAGGAATTAAGTTAGTGCAACTAGCAAAAAACATAGGAGATTTAGAGTTTCAAGTTGACAGTGACCATGTTGACATGGGCGCTGTTGCCAGCCAAAGGCGTCATTCACCAGATTGATACTGGTCATGCTCCCCCCCTTTGCGCTAAACCCTACTGCTGCAGTTGAGTAGAGGATGCTCAGGTGTCTAAAGAGCTCAAGCAACTTCTAGACACTGGACTACTTGCTCCTTCCCAAGATCCATGGGCCTCCCCCTTGCTCATACTGAAAAATAAGGATGGAGTTCATTGTATTGTGATGGACTACCAACGCTTGAATTTCTTAACCAAAAAGGATACCAACCCTTACTATGCATTGATGATGCTCTCTGCTGCCTTGGGGGCTTTAAGTTCTTCTCTGCCATGGATCTAGCCTCTGGTTACTGGCAAGTTGATCTCTCCCCTGAGGATAGACAGAAGGCTGTGTTCATCACTTCCAAAGGATTTTTTGAGCCTATGCAAATGCCGCAAAGGCTCGCAATGCTCCAGCTACTTTTCAACAAGCCATGGACTCCATCCTCCGTGATTTGAAGCTCTCATGTGTGTTAGTATACTTAGATGATATAACTGTCTTCAGTGCTACCTTTACAAATCACCTGGCCCATCTTAAGGAAGTTTTCATAAAGATTTGTGAAGCTGGACTTAAGTTAAAACCATCTATTTGTGCCTTCTTCAAGGAACGCCTTGAATTCTTAGGGCATGAGGTGACTCAGACAGGAATTTGCCCCAAGACTAAGAAAGTTGAGGCCATTGACAAAATGCTTCCGCCCACCAACCTGCAAGAGGTCCAAGTCTTTCTGGGTATGATGGGATACTATTGACAATTCATCCCCAATTTTGCTGACACTAGCAAACTCTTGGTCCTGCTGCTGTGTAATGTCCCTTTCAAATGGATTGCCAATCAACAACAAGCCTTTGAAGCCCTCAAAGAAGCTCTCATCCTAGTATATCCTGACTACAATAAGGAATTCATCCTATATACTGATGCTAGTGACCTGGCTATTGGGGCTATCTTGGCTCAATTGGATGATGAAGGTGTGGATCATCCTGTAGCTTATATCTCTTGTGTCCTAAATAAGCATGAGAAAAATTACAGTATGACCAAGAAGGAATTCCTTGCTATGTTGCATGCTGTCAAGCAGTTCCGCCATTATGTGTATGGCACCCATTTCACTGTGGTTACTGACCACAATTTGCTCAAATGGCTACAGCAACTCAAGGAACCAGAAGGACAACTAGCTAGATAGGCTCTCCAACTGCAAGGGTACAACTTCACTGTGCTGCACTGCCCCAGGATTCAACATCAGAATGCTGATGGACTGTCCATAATGCCCATCCTTGCCCTACACACTGCTGAGGCTGACAGGTTGTATGAACTAATTGGATATTCTTTGACATGGGAGAATAAGACAGAAGAAGTTTGAGTTGCCCTTTCTAAGTTATTTGAAGACACCCTCATTTGAGATAATCAGCTTTTCAAGAAAGTACAAGACCACTACTTGCCCTATGTAAGGCCTAGACTTTGCCTTTTGTTGGTGCTTCAAGATCATAAAGAGAAGGGACAAGGAGGCGTTGCTAAGACCCATGCCTGGCTCCAGAAGAATTACTTCTGGGAAAATTGTTGCTTGCTGATACTGGATGTTATTGCTAGTTGCCATGATTGCCAACCCCAACAACCTAAAGCCACCGCTCATGAGTTCAAGCTAGTCCCCCCTCAACATACATTTCACACTATCAGTATTGACGCTGTAGGGCCTCTCCCTTGCTCCCACTCTGAGTGCCGCTTTATCATAATTGCTGTTGATCATTTTAGCAAGTGGGTAGAAGCTTGCCCTACTAAAGACATCACTGCCAAGACAACTGCCGCCTTTCTGCTGCAAGATGTATTCTTCTGCCATAGTTGCCCTCAAGTATTGTTGTCTGACAATGGGACTAACTTCAATGTCAAGTTAGTGACCTCTGTGGTTGAAGCCTTGGGGTCTCATCAGTCTTTCTCTGCCCCCTATAATCCTTCCACCAATGGGGCAGTTGAGCGCGCAAACTCAACTCTGGTTTCTATCATGAGGAAGCTCACTTATTCTGTTGCCGCCAACTGGGATCTATACTTACCCGCTGCTCTCTTTGTCTATTTCCTTAGCAAACATTGTTTCACCAGGTATTTCCCTTTTGCTATTCTGTATGGTTTTGAATCCACTACCCCATTGCTCTTGGGGGGACCCCTACTCTCCTCTGATAAGGCTATGAACCCTGATGATCATATCAAAGATCTAGTCAATCAAATCATTGATATCCAGGCCTCTGCCTACATGTCCGCCTATAAGACCAAGCTGCTAGAGCTCTCCCCTAAAAATGGTGGGAGATCCCCCTGCCTGAGTTCAACATTGGGGAAAATGTTCTTTACTATCAACATAGAGTAGGAGGAAAGGCTCATAAGCTAGACTCATTGTGGATTGGGCCCTTGGAAGTGACCTTCAAACAAGGATCAGAGTATAATGTAAAACTCCTCTCTAGTATCAACTGTTTTCTTGAGTGCACGCCAAGTTCCTCCACGAGTACCACCCCCCTAAGGCCAATCTAGAGGGGGCAATGTTGTGAATGCCGCCATTCACTATGTTTTGTTTTTGTCTTTGTTGGCTTATTTTGAGGATAAATCCCTCTCTTTAGCTTTTGCCCTTCAAAATGAGGCTGGCTCCAAATTGGGAAATACAATTTTTCAGTTTCCTGATTCTGTGCAACTCACTTGCCCCACTCATGCTTGTGGTGAGTGATCCTACCATACATGTACTGTTTTGTGGTAAAGCTACACAGTATATAATCCCAATTTCTATATCCAATAAAATTTAAGTTCTATTCACATTTTTGTCTTTGTGTCTCCACATACTTTGGTGCCTCTCTAGCCACGTCTAGCAGATTTTATTTATTCAGGGCCACAAGGTAATCACATAGCCTTCCCTGCCATTCTAATCAAGACTTAATAAAAATTCAATCCTAAGGTTAGGATTTCCCATTGTGACTCTGTGCTGCACCTCAGATCACAGCAAAAATGATGCTGACTACAAGGGCTGTAAGCCCCTTGGTTACCCCTTTTGCAACAACGTTTTTAGGACCTTTGCCTCCTCCCATACAAGAGCCAACTTTGCCTGAAATTACCAGTCCTCCTATTGAATAAGACATTGACAGCCTGCCTATTTTCCCTACTGTTCTGAACCTTGGGAGTGGTCCCTGCCTAGTGGCCTACCCTTTGGTTATCCCTGACTTGGAACAAGTCATGGCGGTAGCCCTTGGGATAGCCCGTGATGGAGCCATCCCTTGCCTCCAGCTTCAGTTCAACTGAGCAGAATACTACAAATTCACTGTAGCTCTACAATTTCCACAGCACCTCCTCTCAGCAGCTTGCTCCGCTGAACACTTATTATCCTACTTTGTACAACCTGCATTAACCCATCATCAAATGGTATTAGGGCTCCACATTCAGGAGATTTCATTGCTACAAGCTGCTGTCACTCATCACTGGGATCAGTTTGCAGCCTATCAACAGTGGATCCACTCCCTGTTTTCCTTAGTATCCAACAATCAGCGCAACTCTGTCACCTCCCAGTCCCGCTTGGTCAACTCCATTGTACAAATGTGCCAGACCATCCCTGAGTATATCAGAGATCGTCTCCATGAGTTTCACCAGTTGGAACAACCCTGGCATGCCCAAGTAGATTTCACTCTAAATGCCTATCTCACCAACTTTGAACAACTTGTGCAGCAACTCAAAGAGTTCAGTGCTTACTCCTTTGACCAATTACAGCAAGTAGCAGTACATGCTGCAAAGGGCCTACACAAACTGGGCAAGGAATTTGATCAAGAAAGGGCTGCTATTGCCGCTACCATTGCCAAACACCAGACTCAAGTAAATGAACTTTCTACCTCTAACTTGAATGCCCCGCCCTCTCCTCCATCTGATGAGTTAGCGGATAGAGAGCAGAAGCTCTGGGATGCCATTTGAGAGCTAAGAGCATCCACCTGCAGTCAGGATTGCCCTCCTAAAGCCCCTCAGCCTGATCCTCAAGTGCTTGCTCTGACAACTCAGGTTGCTGACTTACAACAAGAGGTTACTACTTTGTGTGAGGCAATGGCATCTGTTGTTAGTCCATCTGGAGTTGTTGGTGAAGATGGTTGCTGCCCTGGCTTTTCAGGAGCCCCCCACATTCATTGTGCTAGAGAGTTGATAGCTCTAGCTAATGAGGTGGACCATCTGAAACAAGACCACTCTGAGCTTGATAAAGATGTACAGGAAATGAGTGAGTTGATTGATTCAGTAAATGACAGCTTTGCCCCTTGCCTTTTGGTGGGTCCTTCTCTTACTTCCCAACTGGCTGAACTGTCCTTGGTAGTAATAGCACAGGGTCAGTGCCTAGATGTTACTGAGCAGCAGACTACCCTAGCTAATAATACGGGCACCTGCACTGCTAAAACCTTGACTACCCTTGAGGAAAGTGTTTGCCAGCTGTGGGCCAGACAGCCCCCACCAAGTCTGAATCAGAATTCTCCCCAGACATAAATGTACTCAATAACAGCAATGGTGGTCCAACTCCAGAAGCACACTTAAAACCTACCTTTAAGTAAGTCTTTGATCCCAAAACCTCAACTATTGCAGCTTTCTTAACTATTTATGAGACTGCCATGAGACAAGCATCAGATGAGGTTAAGAAGGAACACATTCTAACCTGTCTACACCCAACCTGTCAAGAAGTAGTTGTGCCAGAGTTGCTCACCATAGAAACCTGGGAAGACATGAAACAGCTACTGATTGACGAGTTTGGTGGTGATCTTAGCCTAGAGGTGAAAAAGGATGCCTTCATGCACATATCCTTCAAGCCCAAAGAGACGTTAGCCGAGTTTGCAGACAGATTCTACATGGAAGGACAGCAACTGATTACAAGCAGACAGCTAACAGCCCATGAAGCCTACATGGCCTGCGCTCAAGCCCTCAAGGTTAATCAGCTTCTGTGCCTCCACTTCAAAGCCCACAAAGCTATGTTATCCTCCATGAAGAGTATAAAGACACTGCTACAGGATATGCATCTTACCCATTCTGGGGCAGTTGTTTGGGAGAGTTGTGCTGCTTCCAACTCTGGATCTTCTTCTTGCAGTCCTTGTATCCTCACTATGAACTCACAGAATCCCCCTTGACAACAGGGCTGCCACAACTGCGGTCAGATAGGTCATCACTCTTGTGTCTGCACCAACCCGCGGGTTGAAGGAGCTGATCCTAAGGATCAGTCGGGAAAAGAACAGTCAACCTAGAGGCAGAGACGCTCTTGGTTGAAAATTCTTCCCAGTCTCCTTCTATACCTCTGCCTGTTACTGATTCTGAGCCTGCTGATGATGAGGCTCCTCCTATTCTCCTCCTGTTCCATGACATTTCTGATGATTCTGATGTGGATTAATCTGATATTGAAGACCCTGGCGCATACAGGTATTCTGTTCTTGCTGTCCCTGAGACTATTGCAGTTCTCTACAAGCTACAATCTGGGAAGACTACAACTACCACCAAGCCCTTGTCTGAGGCCAAAGCAGTAGTCTCCTGCCCCTATCTTACTCAGGCAAAACAGTTCCCTGTATTAGTGGAATCCTCAGAGGAAGCTGCTGAGGTCGCAGACGCCGTTTTCAAGAATGTATCTGTCTCACTCCCTCTCCAAACTGTATATAAAGAGTTCCCAGGACCAAGATGCATGATTGAGAAATGGGACAAGGAACTAGCTGAGGCACAGGATATCTTAGATGTTCTGCCACCCTTTGGACGCACCATCACCCAGGTAGAAATATCTATCCAGAAAGTAAAAACCAAAGCCATCCTGGACACTAGTTCTCCTGTCAACGTTGTTTCTTCTAAACTGATGAAGAAGCTTAAGCTGGCCCCCAACCTCAACTACCATCAATCCTATGGCACTGCTGGTCTCTCCATGACTCGCTCCATTGGCGCGTACTCCGCGTTGCCAATGCAATTTGGTAAACTCCTGTTGGCTGCGCCGGCTGTTGTTCTAGAAAATGAGAGCTACAACCTTTTGGTTGGTACCCAGTTCCTTTGGGAGTATAATGGGATTATCAACCTAAAGGATGGTTATCTTTCTATTCTAGGGTACAAAGTCCCTCTGATCTTTGAGGAGCCAATCAAAGTTCCTGGTAAACGTTTGAAGACATGTACACTGGAGTACCCCACTGGGGTTTTCACCCTAAAATACCGAACCCACTCCACCAACATGAAGTGTCCCCCCATGGCTTGCCCTGCGTCTGAGGGAATTCCTCTCATGGCCACGTCTGCTGTCACCATCCCTCCAGGCTCTCAGGCAATCCTAGACTCTCAGATATCATATGAACTGCCTGAACGGACTTTCTTAGAACTGTACTCCCCTCTGTCACTGGGGCGTAACAAGCCTTACCTTTGTCCTGGAATTCTGGACGTTTCCCACAAGGATCCCGTGCAATTACTAGTTGCCAACCTTACTGCGCTTCCTATGACTGTATCCAGAGGACAGGTTGTTGGTTACGGGAAGTTGTTAAATGCCCCTGACGTCTTGTCCCTTCACCCGTTTGGAACGTTTCAAGACTTCAACCTCCCCAAAGACAAGCCTCAAGTCCTATCTCTGTTCACTGCCCAAGACTTTCCTCAGTTGTCCCTGGTACAACAGAAAGAGGTGCTTGATTTACTAGACCAATTCTTGGACATCTTTGCTAAAGATAGCACTGACTATGGATTGGCCAAAGGTGTAATTCATCAAATTGACACAGGAGATGCTCCCCCCTTTTGTGCCAAGCCATATTGCCGCAGCTGAGTGGAAGATGTGCAGGTTTCTAAGGAGCTCAAACAACTGCTGGACGCTGGACTGCTAGCTCCCTCTCAAAGTCCCTGGGCTTCTCCTCTGCTCATCTTAAAGAAAAAGGATGGGGGCCATCGGATTGTGATGGACTATTGACGGTTGAACTCTCTAACCAAGAAAGACTCCTATCCCTTGCCGCGCATTGATGACGCTCTTTGCCGCCTTGGAGGTTCTAAGTTTTTCTCTGCCATGGATTTGGCGTCTGGCTACTGGCAAGTTGATCTCTCCCCTGAAGACCGTCAGAAGGCTGCACTCATCACATCAGAAGGATTGTTTGAACCTACCCGCATGCCGCAAGGGCTCTGTAATGCCCCGGCAACTTTCCAGAGGGCCATGGATTCCATCCTGCGTGATTTGAAGTTGTCGTGTGTTTTGGTCTACCTAGATGATATAACAGTCTTCAGCGCAACTTTCACTGATCACCTAGTCCATCTTAAAGAGGTGTTCATAAAGATCCAAGAGGCTGGCCTCAAGCTAAAGCCTTCTAAGTGTGCTTTCTTCAAAGAACGTCTTGAATTCCTGGGCCATGAAGTAACTCAAACGGGGATTTGTCCAATGACCAAGAAGGTCGAGGCCATTGACAAAATGCTTCCGCCCACCAACCTACAAGAAGTACAAGTCTTTCTGGGCATGATGGGTTACTATAGGCAATTCATTCCTGATTTTGCTGATACTAGCAAACCCCTGGTCCAACTGTTGTGTAATGTTCCTTTTAAATGGACTGCCAGCCAACAGCAAGCCTTCGAGACTCTAAAGCAGAAACTCAAGGAAGCACCCATTTTAGTGTACCCCAATTACAATAAAGAATTCATCTTGTACACTGATGCTAGTGACCTTGCTATTGGGGCTATCCTGGCTCAGCTCAACAATGAAGGTGTGGACCACCCTGTAGCCTATACTTCCCGTGTGCTAAACAAGCATGAAAAGAATTATAGTGTTACAGAGAAGGAGTGCCTTGCTGTGCTGCATGCAGTCAAACAATTCTGCCACTACGTGTATGGTACCCATTTCACTGTTGTCACTGACCACGCTTTGCTCAAGTGGTTACAACAACTTAAGGAGCCTGAAGGACGCTTAGCCAGATGGGCTCTCTGCCTGCAAGGTTATGACTTCACTGTGCTCCATTGCCCCGGGATTCAACATCAGAACGCTGATGGATTGTCCCAAATGCCCATCCTTGCCCTACATCCTGCTGAGGCAGACCGTCTGTACAAGCTAATTGGCTACCCTTCTTCCTGGGAAAGTGAGACAGAAGAGGTGCAACTTGCCCTGTCCAAATTGTCTGAAGACACCCTCATACGTGACAACCAACTCTTCAAGAAGGTGCAGGGTCAATACCTGCCTTACGTGCGCCCCAGTCTTTGCCTCTCCTTGGTGTCACAAGCCCATAGAGAGACTGGCCATGGAGGCATTGCCAAGACCTTTGACTGGCTTCAGAAGAATTACTTCTGGGAGAATCTTTGTCTGTTGATCCCAGATGTCATAGCTAGTTGCCATGACTGCCAACTTCAGAGGCCCCGAGCTGCTTCTCATGAGTTCAAATTGGTTCCCCCTCAACACGCTTTTCATACGGTTAGCATTGATGCTGTAGGCCCTCTCCCCCGCTCACATTCTGGATGCTGTTTCATCCTGATTGCCGTCAACCACTTCAGCAAGTGGGTAGAAGCTCGCCCTACTAAAGACATCACTGCTAAGACTACTGCTGCCTTCCTGCTGCAGGATGTTTTCTACTGCCATGGCTGCCCTCAAGTGCTGTTGTCAGACAACGGAACCAACTTCAATGCCAAACTTGTAACCTCTGTTGTCAAATCTTTGGGAAATCACCAGTCTTTCTCTGCCCCTACAACCCTTCTACCAATAGGGCCGTTGAGCATGCCAACTTGACACTGGTTTCCATCATTAGGAAGCTCACCTACTCTGACGCTGTCAATTGGGTCTATACTTACCTGCTGCACTCTTTTCCTATTGTCTGAGCAGGCATTAGATCACTGGGTACTCCCCTTTTTCTATGCTTTATGGGCGTGAAGCCACCACTCTGTTGCTCTTGGGGGTTCCCCTACTCTCTTCTGATAAGGCCCTGAACCCTGACAACCACATCAAAGACTTAGTCAACTGCATCATCAATATACAGGCCACTGCCTACACTTCTGCTTATAAGACTAAGATGCTCAAACTCTCTCCTGACAACGCTGGGCGCTCCCCCTTGCCTGAATTTGATGTTGGTGACCATGTCCTGTACTACCAACACCGTGTGGGTGGACGCGCGCACAAGCTGGACCCCCTGTGGATTGGTCCTTTAGAGGTGACTTTCAAACAAGGGTCTAAGTACACTGTAAAGCTCCTCTCTAGTGGTCGCCCTTTTGCTTGCGTACACGCCAAGTTCCTCCGCAAGTATCACCCCCCTAAGGCCAATCTAGAGGGGGGCAATGTCGTGAATGCCACTATTCACAATATTTTGATTTTGCCTTTGGTGGGTTATTTTGAGGACAAATCTCTTGCTTTCGCTTTTGCTACTCAAAATGAATTGATAACTGATTCAGGAAATACTATTGTTTGGTTTCCTGAATCCTGTGCAACTCACTTGCCCCACTAATGCTGGTGACAAGTGATCCTACCGTCCAAGTACTGTTTTGTGGTAAAGCTACACAGTATATATTCCATTTCACTTCTACCAATAAAGTTTAAGTTCTATTCACATTTTTGTTTTTTGTCTTCTGTACTTCCACGCCTCTCTCTAGCCACGCCTAGTAGAGATTATTTATCCAGGGCCGCAAGGTAAACGTATTTGCCTTCCCTGTCATCTAACTGAGACTTAGTATGAATCCAATCCTAAGGTTAGGATTTCCCGCCGTGTATCTGTGCCGCACCTCAGAACACAACACGATTCTTCCCAGTCTCCTTCAATTCCCCCCTTCATTGCTGACTCTGAGCCTGCTGACACTGAGGCTCCTCCCATTCTGCTGCTATTCCACAATATATCTGATGACTCTAACATGGATGACTCTGATATATAAAGATCCCAACGCCTATGGTTATTCTGTCTTGGCCATCCCTGAAACTATTGCAGTCCCTTATAAGCTATGTTCTGGGAAAGCTACAACAACTGCCAAGCCTCTGCCTGAAGCCAAAGAGGTTGTCTCTTGCCCTTACCTCACTCAATCCAAGAAGTCTCCTGTGCTTGTCAAATCTTCTAAAGAAGCTGCTGAGGTTGCTGACACTGTGCTCAAAAATGTCTCCATCTTGCTCCCTCTCCAGATGGTCTATAAGGATTTTCCAGGCCTAAGATGCAAGTTAAAAAATGGGAGAAAGAACTAGCAGAAGCCCGTAACATTCTGACTGTCCTCCCTCCCTTTGGTTGTACTACCACTTGTGTGAAAATATCCATCCAGAAGGTGAAAATTAAGGCTGTCTTAGACACAGGGTCTCCTGCTAATGTTGTCTCCTTGAAGCTTGTCAAGAAGCTCAAACTTGCCCCTGACCTTAACTATCATCAGTTGTATGGCACAGCTGGGCTGTCCATGAATCACACTATAAGAGCTTATTCTGCTCTTCCCATGTGGTTTGGTAAGCTACTCTTGGCCGCGCCTGCCGTTGTCTTTGAGAATGAGAGTTATGACCTCTTAGTTGGTACTCAATTCCTTAGGGAATACAACAGGATCATCAACTTAAAGGACGGCTAACTCTCCATCTTAGGGTATGAGGTCCCTTTTATCTTTGAAGAGCCAGTTAAAGTTCCCAAGAAGCGCCTCAAGACATGTGCCTTGGAATATCACACTGGTGTTTTCACTTTAAAATACTGTACCCATTCCTCCAGCTTGAGGTGCCCTCCTATGGCTTGTCCTGCGTCTGAAGGGGTCCCTCTCTTGGCCACTTCTGCTGTGACTATTCCTCCTGGGTCTCAGGCTACTCTAGACTCCCAAATATTGTATGAGCTGCCCAAGTGTACATTCCTAGAGTTGTACTCTCCTCCTTTGCTAGGACGCAACAAACCCTATCTCTGTCCAGGAATCTTGGATGTCTCTCATAAAGACCCTGTTCAACTGCTGGTCACCAACTTGACTGCTCTCCCCATACATGTGTCTAGAGGACATGTTGTTGGCTATATCAGATTGTTGAATACTCCTGACATCCTATCACTACATCCCTTTGGATTGTTCCAGGACTTCAACTTATCTGAGGACGAGCCACAAGTCCTATCATTGTTCACTGCTCAAGACTTCCTGCAGCTATCTCTGGTTCAGCAAAAAGAGGTACTTGACCTACTGGACCAGATTTTGGGTATCTTTGCTAAGGATAGCACTGATTATGGTTTAGCCAAAGGTGTCATTCACCAGATTAATACTGGTGATGCAACCCCCTTTTGCGCTAAACCCTACTGCCGCAGTTGAGTAGAGGATGCTCAGGTGTCTAAAGAGCTCAAGCAACTTCTAGACGCTGGACTGATTGCTCCTTCCAAAATTCTATGGGCCTGCCCCTTGCTTATACTGAAAAAGAAGAATGGAGGTCATTGTATTGTGATGGACTACCAACGCTTGAATTTCTTAACCAAAAAGGATTCCTACCCCTTACCACACATTGATGATGCTCTCTGCTGCCTTGGGGGCTCTAAGTTCTTCTCTGCCATGCATCTAGCCCCTGGTTACTGGCAAGTTGATCTCTCCCCTGAGGATAGACAGAAGGCTGCGCTCATCACTTCCAAAGGATTGTTTGAGCCTATGCAAATGCCGCAAGGGCTCTGCAATGCTCCAGCTACTTTTCAACAAGCCATGGACTCCATCCTCTGTGATTTGAAGCTCTCATGTGTTTTAGTATACTTAGAAGATATAACTGTCTTCAGTGCTATCTTTACCAATCACCTGGCCCATATTAAGGAAGTGTTCATAAAGATTTGTGAAGCTGGACTTAAGTTAAAGCCATCTAAGTGTGCCTTCTTCAAGAAATGCCTTGAATTCTTGGGGCGTGAGGTGACTCAGACAGGAATTCGCCCCATGACTAAGAAAGTTGAGGTCATTGAAAAAATGCTTCCGCCTACAAACCTGTAAGAGGTCCAAGTCTTTCCAGATATGATGTGATACTATAGAAAATTCATCCCCAATTTTGCTGACACTAGTGAACCCTTGGTCCAGCTGCTGTGTAACGTCTCTTTTGAATGAACTGCCAGCCAACAAAAAGCCTTTAGATCCTCAAACAAAAACTCAAAGAGGCTCCCATCCTAGTATATCCTTACTAAAATAAGGAATTTATCCTATATACTGATGCTAGTGACCTGGCTATTGGGGCTATCTTGGCTCAATTGGATGATGAAGGTGTGGATCACCCTGTAGCTTATATCTCTTGTGTCCTTAATAAGCATGAGAAAAATTACAGTGTGACCAAGAAAAAATGCCTCACTGTGCTGCATGCCATCAAGCAGGTCTGTCATTATGTGTATGATACCCATTTCACAGTTGTCACTGACCACGCTTAGCTCCAATGGCTACAGCAACTCAAGGAACCAGAAGGACAACTAGCTAGATAGGCTCTCCAACTGCAAGGGTACAACTTCACTGTGCTGCACTGCCCCAGGATTCAACATCAGAATGCTGATGGACTGTCCATAATGCCCATCCTCGCCCTACACACTGCTGAGGCTGACAGGTTTTATGAACTAATTGGATATTTTTTGTCATGAGAGAATGAGACAGAAGAAGTTTGAGTTGCCCTTTCTAAGTTATCTGAAGACACCCTCATTTGTGACAATCAGCTTTTCAAGAAAGTACAAGACCACTACTTTCCCTATGTGAGGCCTAGTCTTTGCCTTTTGTTGGTGCTTCAAGCTCATAAAAAAAGGGACACGGAGGCGTTGCTAAGACCCATGCCTGGCTCCAGAAGAATTACTTCTGGGAAAATTGTTGCTTGCTGATCCCGGATGTTATTGCTAGTTGCCATGATTGCCAACTCCAACAAGCTAAAGCCTCCACTCATGAGTTCAAGCTAGTCCCCTCTCAACACGCATTTCACACTGTCAGTATTGACACTGTAGGGCCTCTCCCTTGCTCCCACCCTGAGTGCCACTTTATCATAATTGCTGTTGATCATTTTAAAAAGTGGGTAGAAGCTTGCCCTACTAAAGACATCACTGCCAAGGCAACCGCCGCCTTTCTGCTGCAAGATGTATTCTTCCGCCATGATTGCCCTCAAGTGCTGTTGTCTGAAAATGGGACTAACTTCAACACCAAGTTAGTGACCTCTGTTGTTGAAGCCTTGGGGTCTCATCAGTCTTTCTCTGCCCCCTATAATCCTTCCACCAATGGGGCAGTTGAGCGCGCAAACTCAACTCTGGTTTCTATCATGAGGAAGCTCACTTATTCTGTTGCCGCCAACTGGGATCTATACTTACCCGCTGCTCTCTTTGTCTATTTCCTTAGCAAACATTGTGTCACCGGGTATTTCCCTTTTGCTATTCTGTATGGTTTTGAATCCACTATCCCGTTGCTCTTGGGGGACCCCTACTCTCCTCTGATAAGGCTATGAACCCTGATGATCATATCAAAGATCTAGTCAATCAAATCATTGATATCCAGGCCTCTGCCTACAATCTGCCTATAAGACCAAGCTGATAGAGCTCTCCCCTGATAATTCTGGGAGATCCCCTTTGCCTGAGTTCAACATTGTGGACCATGTTCTTTACTATCAACATAGAGTAGGAGGAAAGGCTCATAAGCTAGACTCATTGTGGATTGGGCCCTTGGAAGTGACCTTCAAACAAAGATCAGAGTATACTGTAAAACTTCTCTCTAGTGGTCGACCATTTGCTTGAGTGCACGCCAAGTTTCTCCGCAAGTACCACCCCCCTAAGGCCAATCTAGAGGGGGACAATGTTGTGAATGCTGCCATTCACCATGTTTTGATTTTGCCTTCATTGGGTTATTTTGAGGATGAATCCCTCTCTTTCGCTTTTGCCCTTCAAAATGAGGCTGGCTCCAAATTGGGAACTACAATTGTTTGGTTTCCTGATTCTGCGCAACTCACTTGCCCCACTCATGCTTGTGGCAAGTGATCCTATCATCCATGTACTGTTTTGTGGTAAAGCTACACAGTATATAATCCCAATTTCTATATCCAATAAAATTTAAGTTCTATTCACATTTTTGTCTTTGTGTCTCCACATACTTTGGTGCCTCTCTAGCCACGTCTAGCAGATATTATTCATTCAGGGCCACAAGGTAATCACATAGCCTTTCCTGCCATTCTAATCAAGACTTAATACAAATCCAATCCTAAGGTTAGGATTTCCCGTTGTGACTCTGTGCCGCGCCTCAGATCACGACATTTCCCCTGCCTTTTGGTGTGCAGGGCCACCTGCTCTTCCTGATATGTACTGAAATGAATAATTGCCTAGACCATGCCTCTTGACTAGGGCTGTGTCGGCCCAAAAACGGAACGCTTACAGCATTTGCTATAATCGTCCCACCCTCCCTTCCCCAGAATCGTCTTTCAGATTCCCCCAACTTAGGGGAATCCAAATTTTCAAAAAATGAAGGTCTCAGAAGGCTTTCTGTTTTCCAGACGCGGCAGATTTTTAATAAATGTTTGACAATAAAAAATATATCTAAGCAAAGTTTAAATTCGGACCTTTACTTCTTAATCTTTAAAAGTAGAAAAAATTATTTTTTTATATCTTAGTGAAGATCCAGAAAAGCCTTCCGCACATAAGCATGGACCTGATTCGAGAGGATCTTCTTTGAGATTTTCTGGACATCATTTCCAGATTTGGGACTTTGGCTCCTTTTTAGGAAAGGAGCCACTCAGCTCAAATCTGGTGCAGCCCTACTCTTGACACACTTGTGATGGCATGGGGCAGCCTTATAACACTCTGGTGGTTGTCCTTTTAAACCTAGCTATAGATATGGGCCAGAGATGGTCTCACACAGCAACTAACTTCATGGGACAATCCCCAACAGGAACCTGCTGGCAGAGATGTAGAACCCTGTCACCAGAAGCATCAGATCCAGGTTGGCAATTACAAAAAGATTGGCTCAAAAAGATGTACCACTCAAGATCAACCGGCAGCTTCTGATACTCAGCCTGGGACCTGGCAGGAAGTTGCCAGGGCTAGACCCAGTACACAGAGCCAGTTAAGAGTTATCAAGCACTTCCCAGCACTTACATTGTGGAAGTTTGCAGCCCCAAAGGCACCAGCATGGAGAAATATCCTGGAGCATGCCGCGCCCCAGGCAGGCGGGTTCAGCACCCTAGTGCCCACCTCTAGCCAACTTCAGGGCTGTCAGGCATCTGGCACAAAGACTTGACCTCCCAGGGATGTCCTGCTGCAGTGGACTACTCTTAAGTGGGGAGTGGGTCAAGGGTGTGTTGGAACCCTCAATTAGGGCTGCGGCATCCCACCCCCAGATTCTGTCCAAAGTTTCCAAAAATGTGGGAGGCAATATATTTTCCATTTAAAGCTGATTTTAAATCTGATCTTCTGGAATGCCGGAAAAAATTTCTTTGTCCGGGGGTGAGACACCGCCGCCAACCCTCAATCTCCCACATTGGCTGATGGGCATCCTTCCCTTGCTGTAAAGCTAGTTTGGTTACATACAGGTTAGCCTTACCATCATTTCCAGGCATACTTGATTCCAAACATTAGCAGGATCAAGCCCCAACATCTTTGGCTTAGAGGCCAAGTGATCATTCACACAGATACTCTTCTCCTCTCTATTTCATGCTTCCTTGCTGTAGGCTGCCTCATCATCACAAGCACAAGGAGACCCCTCCTACCGGTTTCCAAGGCTAAACCGGATCAGTACCAAGTATGCCTCCCTAATACTCTCAAAAAGTTACCCATGGCTCTGCCATCCAATACTCTGGGAGAAGATCTTTGGGCACATTTGATTACTCCCTCTTGGAAAATCATCTCCCTGAGGATTGACTTGGTTGCAGCATCTTTGATAACTCCCACTTGGAAGATCGTCTCCCCGATGAATGCCTCAGTTGCTGGGTCAAGGTGGCCCTAAGCTGGGTTTTCAACTTACCCTGGATCAACCTCTCAGATCTCTGGGGGATCTGGACCTCCCACCCCACACGGGTCCATGATCTAGATGGGCGCTATGGGGCTGGCCTGGTGGCCATGTACCGCTCTCCATCCAGCCCAGTAAAGATATCTTGCTCTTCTCAACCCTCCCCTTATTCCATGCTACATGCTTCCCAGGGGTGTATACTCAGCGGGCAACTGTCCAAGTTTAAACCGCCAGAATGTACCATCCACCATGCCGGCCATCCCCAAAAGATATTTTTGGATCTTTACTGCATGTTGATCAATCTTTCTGTGTAGGTACTTGTTAATGGTGTTAAGAGATAGATTTGACTGATTTTAAGGTTGAGCAGAAATGTAAAGAGTGAAGCCAAAACAACTTTTGGGAATGTTGGCATAGCGGATGGTACATTCTGGCAGTTTAAACTTGGACAGTTGCCACTAGATGGTGTTGCATACCTTGACCAAGCCTTGGATATACCTGCTCTGTCCTTTAAGCTGATAGGTTTCCTGCTAATTTGATCGGGTTCACTTCAAAAGAGCTGATCAGAGCATCCACATCCCAAGTCTGCTTCTGGCTGTATGAGTTGATTGGGATAACCCTGGGTCAGGGTATTAACTCTAGTGATTCTTTTTTTGGTATGGGATGGGTGTTGAGCCTTGATCTAAAAACCTGCATAGCTTTAGATTTTACATTTCCATGTGCTTCTTCGGTACACTCTTGCCAAGATATGGTGCATACAAAAGGAATGAGTTGCATTGGGTTGATTTGTTACAAGACCTGGCTAAAGATTTCATGGTGTAATTCCAGTATGTTGAATATTTGATTGATGGATGATTGGTTTAAGCTTACTTGCCCATTGCTGCTGTAAAAATCTTTAACACAGCTAGTGATGTTTTGTTACCGTTTTTGTTCAGAGGTTGGCTGGGGCTTGCTCAGAATTACTTTGATCTGTATCTTGTTTTGTATGTGGATTAGAAAGCAAGCTTTGTTGAGTTGCTGCTGGACAGCTTTCCAAGGCCACTGCATTCTGCTCAGTTGCCTGGGCTGCCAGGGGGTGATCCTTTAGACATCCAGGGGGTTCGGTAATTTTTGAGTAGGTTAAGGTCAGAAACTTGTGGGTGGGGATGCCGTACTCCAATACATGCTCATACAGTAGTTTTATAACCTGCTGAGATAAAAGAAATCTACTCAGTCTAAACATGAAAATCAAGGAGTTTATATTAAATTACAATAGATTTGGATCCATTTTGATCCTTTTTCTAGACTGGGATGATTTCGTTTATCTTGGCAGGTTATAAAGCTATTGTATCGGGACATGTTTGCTTTTGATCACTCAGTGCCAGCTTAGCTCGCTTTACTTGGCATCTTTTACCTTTGCCTCGCATCGATTTGGTTGCTCCGCTTCATGGTCACCAGGCCATTTAAAATAGCTTTTATAATCTATGCGGCCTGCTTTATTAAGCAGATGGATTCAGCTTTAAAGAGGAAAGTTTAAAGTCAATTATGCAAAGACTCTAGTGAGGGTTATATTTATCTATCAAAGTAAGCTAGTTTTGGGATGAAAGTGAAAGCTGAACCGTAGCATCATCACTCTAAACAAAATGAAGGGTACTGGTTGTTAAACCAAACTTGCCTGTACCACTGTAAACTTGTTAAAATTACACTTTGAACTAAAAGTCCTACCTCAACCTTGTGAGTTGTGTTCCAGAAGGCCCCATGGTAATCTAGAGTGTTCTTTTTTGAGAGGATTCTTTGGTATCTTTCATGGCTCTCCGGTTGGATTTACAAGTTCCAAAGAGATGGCAAATCTTTTTCAGAATAGGGGTATATGATGAAGGTAGAGGTTCAAACTGCATGAACCTATTCACAAGATGGGGTTTATAAAGGGTTGATCTTTATATGATAGAGTTGAATGGTAAATCAGGTTTAGATGAAATGAGTATTTGGTTTTAGAGGGCAGTGTAAATACTGCTTTACAGACTAGGACTCAAAAGCTAAAATGAAGTTCTACCGATGAATCTAAATCTTTGCTCTTGATGCAAGAAAATACATATCATTTATAAGAGTTTAAAATCAAGTATCCGTTCGGAGAAATCTGCTTTTTGATTAAAACGTTTTTCTACACATATCTGTTCTTAGCAGTTTGGGGTGGTAGCTTCTGGACAGATGGCTTGAAACGCCAGTACAAAGATACCGATTGATCATATTACAACACGCCAAAGGAATCTACTTTGTATTAAAACAGGGTGGTGTAGAGATGGATTGTGATACATTTAAATTGAAACAGAAATGAGATCCCCAAGCCAAACCATTGACAATCCACGTCGCAAGCGTATTAATTCAAGGCTCAGGTGAGATTCCTGATGTGAAACCGATCTGCTGACCCAAGTCGGATATCTTTTTGCTTGAAACCATACCACCTTACAGCCACTCTCTTGCTTTTGTGATAAATTCGCCTTTTGGTGGATGTCAATTGCCTCGCCATGGGACGACCCAGTGGAACTAACCAGCTGATTGGTTTAAGGTTTGTGCGAAATCACGCGCAATTGGGTGGCGCTAAAGTAAGGATAGATATATATTTTAAGGGATATTGGAATATTTAATCCGAACAAGTTGGACGTAACTGAGGTGGCATAGGATATTAAAATGAGGTAACCTGTGCGAACGTGACATGCACGTGTTCTCTTCTCTATCAAGCCTTATCGAGCTGCTGGCATGTTAATTAGAAGAAAATATGTAGAAGCCTTAACAGCCATTGGCTGGAATAGGATTTTCTCTCCGCAACCAATCAGAGCATCTCGGGTGGAGTGTAGTTATTCCCACGAAGCCAGTTGGAATGTTCTAGAGTGAGTGTGGATTGTATAGCGATGTTGATTGGCTGGGTGCTATGAATAAAGGGGGTTCCTTGTTTAATGGAGTTGGCATCGAATTACAACAGCAGAAATGAGCTCGGCATAGCAGGACCCCCTTTTGAAAGTGAAGGTGGAATTTTCTGAGGAGGGCAGGGAAAAATTTTAAATGTTTGAAAAGGCTTGTTTGGCTTGAGAGGGTATTGTCATGTGCGGGAAGTCGGGTGGGTTTGTTAAAAAAATGTAAACTAGTTTAGTTTTTGAATCAAGATGGTGATTGGTGGGACTTGGGTTCTCTCTGATGGAAAATTCGGCTCCGCTGGTATCGGGGATCGACGCCTAGTGAATTTATGTTGATTTGTTTTGAAATCCCATTGGCCTGTCTTGCAGAGCTCGGCATGGTGGAATAGTGCAAGTTGATTGGTTGATGCAAGTCACATGGTTCTGATTGGTGGTTGGATCGGGAAGCTGCAATGGTCTAGGTCCTCGACAGCAGTCTCAAAGGCAGGGGATTGATGATTTGGATGCTGTAACGCTTTTGACAAAGAAGCGTCAATAACCTGATTAGTTGCACCAGTTGCAACCAATAAGAGACAAGGCGGGAATAAGAGGAAAGATTTATGAAAACACATTTTATTAAAGCAATCTTGATGGAGCTTATATAGCTGCTCAAATGCACGCTTGGCAATTGAGGTGAAGTTCCTTGCATTTGCACAGCTGCAAGGTTTAAGTCACAATATAAACTCACATTGGATAGGGAACTAAATCTATCATTTCTATGAATAGAACATGATGTGGATTACTTCTGGGTATTGCATTGTTTAACGGTCACCTTCAATTAAATGAAGTTAACTCCGTTAACTTCATCACAATGCAAACAAAGGGTTGACTCGCTTAGCGCCCAGTCCAATCAGTAAGCGCACCAGATTAGGTAACATCGTGGATGAGCAGTCTTCCATGTGGTGCTAAAAATAGGGCCGATAATCGCCCCATTATGGTCTCACTAATTATTATCTAGCTTCTTTTGACCAAACTGCCCTTGAGTATAACACTTCTGATTCGCTGCATGTCTCCTTGTTCTTCCATCTCGGCCTGCCATTGGCCCGCTCAAACCAGGTGCGTTATCTGCACAAGCTAGTTCATCACCCTGCCCGATTCGGTTACGGGCGGAGTGTGAGGCGAACCAATCATCGCTGGGTGGCAATAAGCCAGTGGGACCCAGACAGCTCGCCCCTAAAATCCCCACAGCACGATACGATGGGCGTGGGGAAGCGAGCGACTCTTTGTTCTTTCATAGTGGGACTTTAAAGAAGCACTCCTCACTGTCACGCGCAATCTTTGCCCCTTCCTACCCTCGGGTGCTAGAATGTTCCATCTTCCTATAGCTTCGCTATTCATTGTCCAGGGTGACCTGCGCCCTGCTACCATCTCCTCTAGGAGGTCGTCTGCCAGCCGCTGCCTCGCCCCTGGCGTTGTGGATGCGCTGCTGCAGACCATCCCTGAAGTACGCATCTTCCCCTGTGGTGTGTCTGCTATTCTTGATGTTAGAGGCACAACCCTTATTCTTATAGACATGGACGAGGTGGGATCTGCTTGTCTCCGTTGTCGCCCAAACACCTGCCCACGCGGGAGTTCCCTCCTTGCTCAGCTTTCCGCTTCGCGCAAATATGACATTGTTCCTATAGGTAAATAAACTTCAACCCCAACAACTCATCTTTTAGTAATGGCTTCTCACTGGTCTGAAGCTGCTATCCAGAGTTCCCTGGATCAAGGCGCTGTCGACTATGTCACTAAGCCACTATCCCCTGCTATTGCACGGTTTCTATGGACCAACTTATTCCGTCAGCGCCTTGCTTCGGATCCCACCCTAGCAACGCGTCTTCCAAGTTTTCGTCTAGCACCCAGCCAACTTTTCAAACCAAAGTTACGCTGGGACTCCAAAGTTGAGGCTGCGGTTGTTCGCCACTTCTCTGTTCCAATTTCTCAGGACTTCTCTTCGCGTCAATTCTCAGTATTACCTGCTCGGGCCAAGCATCTAGCTCGCTCCGTCCGCCGGCGTCGCTTCAACCCTTACCGTTTTAGAGAGGATGAACTGCTGTTTTGCTGCCAGGCTATATTTACAGATATCTGCTCCTCCCTGGGCGTATCTATTGATCTTGCTCGTCTTCAACGGTTCATCCTCGTTATTCAAGCTTCGTATTTGAATAACCACTACCACAACTTCCAGCATGCGGTTGACGTACTACAGTCCACCTATCTCTATCTATTAGCACTGGACCTTGGGGCTGGGCTGACTCCGCAGCATATCATCGCCCTCTGTATAGCAGCTCTTGGCCACGACCTTGGCCATCCTGGTGTCAACAATGCTTTCCTAGTGAAAAAGGGTGCACCACTTGCTTCCCTGTACGGCAATGTTGCTGTGCTCGAGAACTTCCATACAATGACACTCGTTGGTTTGATCCACCAACACGATTGCCTCTTTGTTGAGGAAATATTTCCTGACCTTCCCCAGTTCCACCAATTATTAGCACACATCATAATTTCTACTGACATGAGCGCCCACTTCAGCCATGTAAAGCGAATCAAGGAACTCTGCTCCAACCTATCAGACTCCAGTAGGGGGCTGGCAGAGTCCGACTCCCTTGTGATCCTTACCACTTTAATCAAATGTTCCGATATCTCCAATGTCGTTAGGCCGTTTGAGATTGCCAAGACGTGGAGCCAATGCCTTAATGACGAAATGCTACGGCAATGCGACATGGAACTTGCTTTGGGCATTGAACCCAGCGTGCCCCGTGACCAACTCATAGGGCACCAAAGTCACTCTCAAGTTTCCTTTATTCGCGGCCTGGCCATGCCGCTGTTTGAAAGCGCAGTGGCACTTCTTCCCGAATTGACAGTGTTTTTACGCCAGCTACGTGCAAACCTGGCAATTTGGCAGCAGCATGGTAGGATTCCCTCGTCTTTAACACTTTTGCCATCTGGTCCATCCTCAGCCCCTCCTCGCCTTGAATCTCCCAACTCGCCCCTGGAACCACCCTCTAGTCTATCACCCCAACAAAGCCGGCTTGCACTTGTTGCCGGCACTTAGCTTCTAACCGCTCACTAACTTTGGTCTCCAGCCATGTATTATATTCCTGCCGTGCTCCCCTTGTTGGGAGGCGCGGGCCCTTGGCATCCCCATTTACACTGCCTCGGGTGGAATCCGACAGTATTTCTGGCCATATTTAAAACAGGGGCTTTAGACTTCTAACTCCTCACCCACTACAATAAACCTCATTAGAGATATCTCTGCTTTTTTATTGCTGTTCTTTGGTGCACATCAGCAACCTGAACATTCAACTTTGTCAAATTCCAATGCCTCTCTTGGATCAGTTTATACAACACTTGTAGATATGGGTCATTATTTTAGAGATTAGGCCATTTTCTAATGCACATGCTGCTCAAGTCGCAGCATAACACAGTTCGATTTTGAAAAAGTAACTAATTACACAATTTATATTTAAAACATTAATAACTCAATGAAAAATTAATATTTTTTCACACTGTAAACTATCAAAATGAAGCTAAGAATCTTATCTTTCTATTGGTGTAAAAATTTTAATATGTATACTATGCTCAATATTAAAGCGAAAGTAATTTAAAAGAGCATAATCCAGATTTTATTATATGATTATATCTAATGATATAAAGTAGATCACTTCAAAGCTAATAAATACTCTTTTTTGAATACACAACAGATGTTTTTTATTTGACGAAATTAAAGATAAGATTGAGAGCTTTATTTTCGCATTTTATTTTATTTAAAAAGCTCAATTCTCTAGGATTTTATGATAGTTTGAAGTTAGGATGTTTTTATCACTGTTTAGATTGATTTTAAGGTTCAAGTGAGCTTCGAACCTCAAATTGAGCATTCTTTAAATGGAATTCTTTAATATTTTATCATTTAAAAATATGCGGAAGAGTTACAATTAACTGAATACATCATTTTAATTGATTTGCATTGATTACAAAGAGGATATGATGTAATAATAATGCTTAGCTGCTTCACATATATCACTTGTGCATGAAAACTGGGTATTTAATTAATTTCTGCAAACATAAATTCAAGTTCAAACTATAATAAAAGCTATCACACCATTTCTTTCAGAATGGTGTCATTTAGCTTGGTATATAAGAGCTAAAGTACCACAAAGCTTCTAATCCAAATAACCCAATTCAAAGACCACATTCTGATCATAACTACTCCATCATTAAGGCACACATCAAAGATCTGACCTAATTACAGATTCAAAATACTACCATGTCCTCAGTTAAATTTACTTCTTCCATGCTACCCTTTTTTTCCTTGGGAGCTTCAACAAAAAGAGAGAGAATTGCAATGTTAAAAAAGGCATTCCTCTTTATTGCTGGTGATGATCTTGATAATTTCATCAAGCACTTCCTTACTCAAACTGAATTTGGGAAAGCTCAGTTCCTGCCAACTATTCAAAATCAAAAAGGCAATGAGTTCATTGAAAACTTAAAGGATCTCATGAAATCTTCTCCCCAAAAACATCTCCCAGCCTTGCGATCTCTGGTTACTTCCAGTTACTCTTTAAAAGAGCTTAATGATATGGGGTTTAATATAACTAAAAGTGAGTTTGAATACTCAAGAAAAATAAATAAAAATAAAAATGTAAGCTTAAACAAAAAAAGCCAAAAAAATAATAACTATTCATTAAAAAAAGAAATAACTAAAAAAATAATTAAAAAATTGCTGGAAAATTCTTTTGAAACAAGCCAGTTTACAAAAAAAGTGCCTGAAAAAATTTATAAAGATATAGAAAAAGAGATGAGTAATTACTCAACTGAAATTAAATACTCTCTACTTAAAACAAAAAAAGAAATATATGAAAATATGAAAATAAAAAATGAAATTTCAGTTTCAATTTCCACTTACTATAAATTAATCCCTAAAAATATAATAAAAAGTAAAAAACAAACCGATATGTGCAATATTTGTAATTTAAAAAATTCACTAGAAAAAAAGAAGGAAGAATGTGAAAGTAAAAACTTACCATTACCAGAATTTATAGACAATGACTTAAAGACTATTAATCAGCACCAAGACTTTTATGTTCATCAAAATTGTGAATATAAAAAAGATATTAATGAACTAGATGATGAGTCTTGTGTTGTAGTTATAGATTATAAAGAAAACTTAAAGGTTGGAGGTGGTCCAATTGAGACCAATAATTGTTTTTATTCAAAAAAACCAATCTCATTATTAGGGTTTGCATTAGTTTTTAAAGAAAACAATAAAATTAAATATGAATATCATGATTTTTTGTCTCAAATATTATCACATGATTCTTTATTTTCAGGTGAATGTCTAATAAGTCTTCTTAAATTAGATAGATTTAAAAAAATAAAAAATATAAAAGTATGGACAGATAATGGAAATCATTTTAGATCATATGAATTTTTATATTACTTATTTAAAGAGGCACCTAAATATATTAAGGGTTCCATAAAATATAACCGTTTTGTTGAATGCCATGGAAAAAGCATTGTTGATGGTCACTTTGGTGTAATATCAAAAATTTTAAAGGAAAAAGAAAATGTACTTTATATTAACAACATTAATGATCTAAAAAATATTTGTGAGAAAGAAGAAAGAAGAAAAGAATTATACAATTCAGCTTTAACTGGTTCAATTGTTTCCCAAAAAGCATTTTTTTATATTTATGAAAGGAAATTTAGGCCTATAAAAAGAGAGCTTGAAGTTAAAAATCTGCGCATTAATCTTTCATATTTGATGAAAGATGGGAAGTTATATACTTCACCTTTAACATTTGAAAGCTTCTCAGAATATTCTGAGATATTTTATCATTTGAAATCACGTGATGATACCAGAGAAACAAAAATATCAGAAGATGCTAGTAGTGTATTGGGGCAAGTTCATGAAGTAGGGCAGCTTACTAGAGGGTGTATTTTAAATAGAGTTATCAGTCTTTCAAAAACAACAACCTTTTTTTCTGAAACAAACTAAGAATATTTATGATGAGCCAAAGATAGGGTAATAGCATTTATAGCTTTGGGGCTGCTATTACTCTCCCATGCAACTCATCATAAATATTTTTGGTTTGTAGTAGCACTTAAGATATTTTCAGTAGTACTATAAGTTGCAATTTTCAATTATAAAATCAATGAATTATTTTTTAAAAAATCACCCAAGCCCAAGATCAATTAAATATTTGGGATTGATTGTATTTTACTCTTTCTGAATAATTTGAATATGAATAATGTGATTAAGTTATAAAATAACCAATCTGGCGCCTAGGCATAACAAGAAAAATAATGTCCCATATCTTTAAACCTCCAAAGTTACCTTCTTGAAGATACCAAATCAGATGCCTTTAAAATATATTATCATTTAAAATTTTATACAAAGATGAATTATGATGTTCAAAGAATAAAATTATTTTTAACCAGGCCTGATAATCCTTCTGCAGCCAGCTTCTAGTTACTGTAAGTACTCGCACGTTTATTTTAAATTGATTTCAAATTTATTTATTTTAAATTTATTTTCAAATTTATCTTAAATGCCTGATGCTTCCAGATGCCATCTCATAAGTCTCTGCCGCCAAGTACAGTTTAAGCCAAAACAGCCTGGCATCCAGCACCATAGGTTCAACCATTTGAGATCTTCAATCACCCCTTGAAATCCACTTCTGCACCCACGAGTTGTCAACCCAATCAGATCGCAAGAACTGATCCAATTCAGGGTAGCTTACAGCTCACTTGTCCAGCAAAAGATGTTAAAAGCCACCCCCAAACCTATATATCCAACTGTTCACATTCAAAGGACAACAATGCTTGTGATGGTGGCGAATAAAGTCAGGTGGGCGGTATAATTATGACCTCACCACCAATAATCGACTTCCTCATTTGGAAGGGTGCGCCATCCTGTCTAATCATCACAACCAATGAGGCCTTGATTGAAGCTAAGGAAGGGCTCCTATGCAGCAATCGACTCCAAAATCCAACCGCCACAGGATAACGTGATGGCTACAGTTTGGTGCCAACCTTCTATAATAGGAGATTGCAACATACCCCTCTGGATACCGAAGCCAAAATATTTCTAAATCAACAACTAACCTTCTCATATATAACGTTTCCTCTTTTATCCAAATTTCAAAAGCGTAAACCTAACATCAGCTTTAAACCCCAACAGTTGCCTCAAAGCTGGTGTCGCCGCCTAATAAGATTTCACCCAACCCCCTTGGACGATGGTTGTTGGATCCAATGCGTACAGCGGTTGCTCTTTACTGATGAGATTTGACCCTAAGTGGGGTTGGTTCAAACCTGTATCACTTGGCATCCACCCACACTGGATACAGCTTTGTCATTTTAAACAAAAGAGTCGACCCTAAGATTTCCAGCCAAACAAAACTCTTACAAACTGCACCAATAAAAAGCAAGCCATCAGAATTTGCCTACCATCCTTTTATAAACGATGTTCCCTTTAAGAGGTCTGTGGTAGGGTTGGGCAGACAAGCTCCAAATGGATTCCAGGTTTGGCCATAATTTAGGTGGCCAAATCAGAACCTTTCTGAAGTGGTGGCCCCCCTGACTTGGAGAGTCCAAACTTTTTCTGGAAAGGATCCAGGTGTAAGGCTTCCTTCCCTCCAGAATTTAGTGCCCCTTGCTTAGCATCCAGTGGGAAATCTGGCCAACCCCAGGGGGTGTGGCAGCCATAACAATGAACTAGGGCTGCAGCATCCCACTCCCAGACAAAGATCTTCTTTTTTCCAGCATTTCAGAAGATCAGAATTAAAATCAGGGTTAAATGAAAAATATATTACCTTCCACATTTTCAGAAACTTTGAACAGAATTCAGGTTTTTCCAGAGGGGGACGTCACAGCCCTACAATGAACCAATAAGGATGACATATTTGGCAAATAAGGATTATATTTTTAACTGATATTCCAATAAAGGGTTTACCTACTTTACTCATCCCAAAAGTTAAAGTGCAATCTCACCCTATCCATCAATGCATACAATATGATCCAAAACAGATCCCCACTTGTGGCAAAGGTAAGCCTATGATTCCAATAAGATCAGACCAGCCCAGATTTCATCTCAACCGGGGTGTCAAGAATATTCCTGACACTACCCAAATTTGCCACCATCCTCCCAACATGGGGACAGAACAAAAATCCTACTCCTATCACAGCACAGTATAATCAACAATTTCTCTGCTGGGCCAAGGAGAAAATAAGAAACTTGAAGGCCAAACAGAATTAAATAAAAGCTGAAACAATTTATCATCTGAGTAGCCACCCACCACACCCACCAGCCACCCAGGGCCACTTCCAGCTGGCCACCTGTGACCCCATCCACACTTTTCTATAGCCAATCAGACTTTGAGAACACTAACAGCCAATCATAAGCCCTCAAAGTGTAAAGCCCCAGAATATGAGGGAGTATTTTAGCAAAGTAGGGTACCAAGTTGGCGACTTGGAATCCTGTGAGCGCTGTCACAATAGGATAGGCTGTCATCATCCATCTGAAGACCTTGGTGTGTATGTTATATCTTTCAAAATTACCAAAAAAATACATAAGTACGTAGTATACACAGGTGTATATAGCTATGGACTGGGTGAAGTGGGGCAACACCAGCGTGGGCCAGGAGTACTGCTCGGAGGTGTTTAGCTGTACTGACTCCTCGTAGAAGTACTCGTCAGGTGGTTTATTGTACGTCCCATGCTGGTGATTGTATTGGTGGCCCCCAATCCTGAGGCAGGCTGTGAGTACAGCTGAGAAGATTAAATGGTTCATCTTCTGATCCTGGGAAAGGGCAGACAAAGCTTAGTGTCTTTAACTTTCTTGTAGAATAAAAGTTCTGGTTGATTTATGTGATACTATTGAGGGGTAATTTCACTCAATGATAGCACAAACTGTCATCAAGTGAATTGGTTTTATTATATACTATCATCCTTGTGGTGGCATGAATAGAGTAAAACACTGGACAGGGAATCCCAAACACTTGGTATTGTCTGAAATGCCCTTTTGGGAGGGGAATTGGTAGTAGTGTGCAGGCAATGAATTGTTATCTCTGGGCTTGCATTGGCTTGGTGTATCATTGGATGCTTTCATGCATCCAATTTTGAATTTTGCAGTTAATGCAGGAATGGATGGTTTGAGCAGCTTGTCAGCCCCTCCCAAATTTGGCAAATTCCAAATTTAGGCAGCAGTTTCCCCTCCATTTGGGTTTGGGAAAATTGCCTTTTTGGGTTTCCCCTTTTGGAAATTTCCCCATTTGGCAACCTGGGTGGGGGCTGGCCGGCTGGCTGCGGACGGGGTATAAAACCTGTCTGAATTAAAATTATTATTTTTAATTCTTGTTTTCTGGCCCTGGCTTTCTGCAGCAGTTTCCCCAATAAGGGAGAACTGCTGCCATTTTTTATTTTGTTTCTCACAATTAATTGTACACAAAATATTGTCCTGAACCACAGTGTTGTCAGGAATATTCCTGACACAAAGGGGTTGACCATTCAGAACCTGCCCTGCTCCATGATTCAACAATAGGCCACAAATACTGCAGTTCAGCAAAACAGGTGGTTGATTCTCAAACTTCAATAACAACTCCTGGTCCCAACCAATGGGAATCTGGGACTCAGAACAAAGGTTTGGGACCAAACCCTTGCCAGCCCTTGCAAAAGATGATAAAGATATAACCCAAGGCTGGCCTGAACCCCAACCTCATCCTGGCAATGATAAACCCTGAAACTATTGGCTGAAACCAAGAACTGTTCTCTAACTCTCAGATAAGAAAAGAACACGGGCTTGGCCACACTTCATCTTTCAACCCCCAAGCCTCACAAACCAAACTTTTGGGGCTTCCTCCCCCATGCTTTCACTCCCACTTGCAAAACTTTGCTCTTTGGGAGACACTATAGATAAAGAGCTTCCTTGTTGCAACTGAACCAATGATAGTCCAGTATTTGAATGGAAAAGACAACAGTCCTATAGAAAGAATAAGAATGAGAAGAATAAGATAAGGGTTATTAATTGGTATTCTAACTAATATACTATATGAGGAAGCCACAAGCCACCAGGGGGTGGCACAATGATGGGTTCCGAGTAAGGTCTAAGACCAAGGAATAACTTGCGCGGGGATCAGTGATGTCAAATTGGCAGCACTCCTAATTAGGGGATAGTGCCCGCAACTTGACATCACCAGCAGATTGATCCATGTCGTTAGTTATTTCATGGGGCAACTCATTGAGCGACCCCTGCTTATTGTGAGATACATTGATAGGCAAGAGGGGAATCTCAGTTGCAACACCCCCCTGCCCCCTGCTTGTTGTCAGGCACCAGGATTGAAACCTGTAGAAGGTCAGAAAAGGTCCTCACAAAGAGACTTTGTGTGAAAATGGCACACCAGAGGCACAAGCAGTTGTGATGGGGTGTCTTAGTGTTTCCTTGGGTGTCTCTAAGTTTATAGGTGTGGTTGTTGTAAACACCAGCTACCTTGAAGGGCCCAAGATAATTGGGTTCCAGTTTGGAGAAGTTAGGATTGAGGGTGTGTGGGGTTCCTGTTCACCAGTCTCCAAGTGTGTCCTGGATTGTAGCCAGGGACCGTCTGGAAGGGGTTGTCATTCTCTAGTAAGGGAAAATGTATCTCAGAAATATGTATAGGGGTTGAAATGGGCTTTTATTCACTCTCAGAAGGAAGATCCCCTTAGAAACCTTCTGGTATATGGCCCTTGGGGTCAAGGAAAAAATATGGATTTGCCAATACTTGTAGTCCTTCAACAATATCTTGGACTCCTTGTTACTTGGTCTTGGACTTCTGCACCTTAGTCTTGGACGTCTGCTCCTCAAACTTGGACTTTGGCACCTTAAACTTGGACTCTGGCGCTGTGCTTAGGATCCAGCTTCTTATTCTTGGGCTCCTGCTCCGTTATCTTGGGTTGTATCAGTCCAACCAAGCTCCTGCTGGTGATCAAAAGGCCTCCAAAACCTCTTGGCAGAAACTCAGAATGCTTCAGAAAGATCCTGTCAAGGACCCAGAAAGACCTCCAAAAAAGTCCCGTAACTTTCCATCCAGCCACCTTCTTATAGTGCCCTTTTACCAACGGTTCCACCTTCAAAATGGCTTTTTTCAGAAGCTTAAACCATTGCTGCTCACTTTTCCCTAAAATAACTTAAGCTTACATACTTAATTTCTCAAAAGCTTAAAGTATTAATTCACTATTCCCTTGCTTATACTTTAAGCTTTTGGCTTTCAACCAATCATTTTCATCAGGAAGCCTACCAGAACTCAACCAATGAATGCAGAGCGCATAAATAGACCATTCCTGAAGTTCCACTGAAATCCAACTATGAAAATAATTTCCACAGCTCAAACCACCCAGATCAACAACTCTTCAAGCACCAAAACGGTAATCGGTCCATTATTCCGGCACCAGTCTTCCCTGCATTCAACCTGAACCAATTTAAATAGTAGAATACTATTCAAACTGTTCTTTCTGGACCTCTTCAACGTTTTCCCCATATATTTACAAATACCTTAAAATCCAAGGAAAACGTCCCACCAAAACAGCTTTGTATCCTGCTCTCATAGCAACATACCTTTGTCTATCCTAGGAACTTAATAAATAAATATCTTACCCACACTTCTATCTACATTCCTTCTTGATTTTAATACTAAACCAAGGCAAAACATTCCACATCTTCCCACTTTGGCAAATCAATCTGGCAAAATCTTGGCTCATTTCTCCAGACCACCAGTTCTTCACCATCATCTTTGGATCTTTCAGCCAGCTCATATTCCAGCTCTTCCGCTTAACCAGCAATCAGTCCATTAACTTCATCAGTCCTCTGGCTACTCCTGCACTATAATCAGCTAGTCCTGCATCATAATCTTCTTGTCTCTCAACTTATCCTCAACCAGTTTCACAACAAACTCTCACTAGGAACCTTCTTTGTTCCTTCTACACACTGAACCATATTGGTTCATTCCATTCAATATGAATTAACAGTCCATCAACTAGCCTTCACTGTGACCAAACAGTCCCTCTTGCTATTTTTCTCTGTTAATTCCGTGAACCACCTTGGTTCTTTATCTCAGCCCCCATTACCAGAACTTGTAGACCCAGGCATGAGTCTACATTGAACCAGCGTTT
The DNA here is from genome assembly GCA_014839935.2 of Entomophthora muscae. Lineage (NCBI taxonomy): Eukaryota > Fungi > Entomophthoromycota > Entomophthoromycetes > Entomophthorales > Entomophthoraceae > Entomophthora > Entomophthora muscae. The sequence continues at coordinate 88,072 of QTSX02006423.1, forward strand.
GACTGGGCCCTCGCAAGTGGCAGTCCACTTAGGCCATTCAACCATAGATTAATGTCTATGTGTTGTCTTTACTCACCCAGGTGATTAAGTCTGAGCTTTCAGTTGCAGAGTAATCAGCTCTACTTCCTAGAGGCCTGATCACACCAAGTTTTGCAGCTTGCTTTCCCAAGCAAGCCGCCTTGGTGACACCTCTGAGCAAATCTAAACCCTCCAATGCTCACCTTGGGTTTCCCCAAAGCTTCCATAGGGGCATAAACGAGGACACCCTATCAGTCCATTAGGTAGGGTGCTTGCTCAAAGACCTCCCGTAAGCATATTAGGGTACATAGAGCCCTCAGAGCTCTTCCCCTCCCTGGCAGCCTGCGTTACCCGCCAGGGGTTCAAAACCTACTCCTTCCCAGACAGACAAAGTTCCCTGATTGCTATTTCAGTCTTCACCCTCCCGCAGCCACGGTTCCCTGCTAGGTGAAGCACTATAGCCCAAAGCAGCCAATATCTTCTTCTGGGTGGAGGCAACATCTGCCCCTGGTAGTCCTATGTTATCTATCAGGCAGGCCTTACTTACCCTAGTAGACCATGTTACCTACTAGGCTCACCTTACTTACCCCAAGTAGTCCTATGTTACTAGGTCTCTACCTGCAACAAACAACCAAACTTTTGCTTGTCCAACATTAGCCCCGCCTGCAAACCACCAAACATGTGGATCATCACAGGGTGTATGTCAGGAAGCCAGGTATAGGGAGAGGCATTAGTTGGCTTAGGGTGGGGTACCTCCGGGCCAGTGGGTAATGCCCACCATAGGATGGGTGCTAACTTGATAATATAGGATACAGAATGCCCAAGAAAAGACCAGGGCCCTGAGCTGGGCACCATAGAGTCTACCAATTCTGTCAAAGTAATGTAGAGTACACCAAACAGTTGAGTGGACGTGGTCTTGGTGGTGGGTGATGGTTTTATTGGGTGGTTGGGTTGCAGGATTAAGGGTAGAGTCATGGGGACAAATTATGGAGGCAGATAATTGTACTTGTCTTTGAACAATAGGGGGCAACACCTTGTGCCGCTTTCCTTTGTGTCCTATGTATTCAGTCTCTCTAGTCCTTTCTAAGGGATCAGCAATGAGGATGGTCTCCAAGTCAAACTTTGAGTAGGCGGGGTTGGACGGGTATTTGATAAAATGCACAGGTCCAAAAGGGGCTCCAGGGGAGAAAGTATAGTGCCTGAGTTAGGTTGGCAGGTTGCTCTCTAGAGGGGGCAGTTGCCTGTTTGTCTATGTCGCAACATCTTTGATTACTCCCTCTAGGGGAATTAACGCCACAAGTGATTCACTGCCCAGTCAATAAACTGGTGGCACCATTATCAGTTAACCATCTATGACGGGAATCACTCAATCCAGGTCCTAAATGGACCACAACTTGATTAAGCCTCGTGACTCAAGAGGAATATTACTCAGATAAGCCCCATGATCTCCATGACGTACATGGACAACATGTGGCTTATCATGATACTATATAATATTTTATATTCATATCCAATAAAGTATCATTCTCTTCTTAATATTCCCCTTTATTTTTTTTATTATACTTCCCAGAAGTATAAACTTGACATCTACTTGGACAGAGTTGAAATGAAAGATAGCTAAGACTAGATAAGGTAAGATTGGTTTGAACAAAAGGTTCATAAAACTTTATTATCAAAAATGACAATAGGGACATCCTCATACCACCAGAGTTCTTATACCAGTGTTGCAACTGAACCAATGAGGATTCAGTATTTGGAATTGGGAAAGACAACAGTCCAATAAAAAGGACAGAATAATAAGAATAAGGCATCATTTATTGTAGAATATTGTGATTAATATACTATACAGTGAAATCCACAAGGCCACAATGGGGTGGCATAGTGGGAAGTTCCATGTAAGGTTTGGAGCTGAGGAATAACTTGTGCGGGTATCAGCAAGGCAAATTGGTAGCACTCCTAATTAGGATTGTTGTAACTGTGCTGTTTTAGCAGAGTTACACGGGGAAAATATTTAGAAGCTAGATAAAAATCTTTATTGAGAGATAGTGATTATATAGTCATTGTGAATCAAGGATAGTAGGAATAAGATTGATGATCACACAGTTGAATGGGAGAAGGGGGTGGCTTGATCCTGGTAATGATTCAAGCGCCAAATTGAGGTATCCACCGTGAAGGATCATCATTTGTTCATGTTGTTGAATTTAGTAATTTGAGTTGACTTCCTAGTCTGACTTCAGGTAACCAGATAATTGGATTGTGGGTCACAAACCCGCTTGGTTGGAACCTTGTTGGCGGGTTGAGCCTGCGGTTTTGACACCCCCCCCGGCTGAAGGTCAGCCTCCTCTGAGGGTAGGTTGTCAGGGAGGTTGTCAGGAGCCCGGGCGCCATATTGAATCAATTGTTGTTTGGTGGCAGGCAGGGCGGTTTCTTGTTGTTTCTGTCTTGCTTTGCAGGGTCATAGGCAGTCGTGGTGTAAGGTCTTGTCTTGCTTGCGTTTCCCAAGCCCTTGCACAAGGTAAGTGTTATTGTTGTTTACCTTCAGAATGATTGCTGCCCCTACTTTCTTGGGTTGTAGTTTGTTCTTGTCACCATTCATGACCCAAACTTTGCCCCCAACTTCATTTATGTTGCAGATGGGAACAAATGTCTTTTGTAAGAATTCCTTTTCTTTGGCTGCTTGCTTGTTGTTGGCCTCTACTACTTGAGGATCCGAGCGAGGGGGACTTTACTTGGAATTTCCAGTTTAGGTCCTGTCAATGCTTGAATGATATTTGGCTGTGTGCCGTATACCAGTTCAAATGGGCTTTTTCCAGTGGATCTGTTCACTTGGGTTTGGCACACAAGTAATGCAGTTGGTAGCTCTTATACCAGTCTTCAGGTCTCCCAGCGGTGAGTTTGGCTAGGGCTTGCACAAGGCTACCATTAAGCCGCTCTACGCGTCCATTAGCCTGTGAATGGTATGGTGTTGTGACAGTGTGTTTGACCCCATTCTTGGGGAGGTACACATTGGTGTCTTTGGAGGTCAATGCTTTGCCTCCATTGGTTATCAGGAGTTCTGGCTTTCAAAATCTGCTGATTATTTCTTTGCCAATAAATTGTCGTACATTGTTGCCAGTGTGTGTTTTCATTGCTTGGGCTACTGGCCACCTTGTTGCAAAATCAATGGCTGTGATGATGTATTTTTTGTTGTTGTGCTTTCCTGGCATGGGGCCCACAATGTCAAGAGCCCATACTTTGAACGGTAATTGGGTCCAAAAAAGGGAGTACAGACTTAGGTGGGGTTTTGCTTTTAGCAAACTTTTTGCAAACCTCACACTGTTCTAATACTTCCTGGAAGTTGCAGTAAGGGTTGGCTACCAGGCTTTATGCTTTAGGAACTTGTATAGATTTTGGCTCTTAGTGTGTCCAAGATCTCTGTGGTAGCAAAGAATGGTGCCAACTTGCTGATGTGTGGGAATGTAGGGAATGGTTGTGCCATCCATCATCTTTTTGTGGAGGGTCCCGTATATGTCAGCAAAGAGATGTTCATTCTTGATAACTGTTTCTTTAGTGATGTCGGTTGTGCCTGCAGGGAATCCTTTGTCTTTTGTACATAACACTAAGAGAGGCCAGTCTGGGTTGAGCCCGTTTTCTCCTCTTGAAGCACAGACATACAGGTGGGACAGGGCGTCTGCCATGGCGAGTTTGACCCCGGGCTTATATTAGATGAGCATGTTAAACCTCTCTAATATTTCCATCCACCGCGCTTGGCAGCGTGACAGGTTTGCTTGCGTCTTGAAATAGATGAGCAACTTGTGATTGGTTAAAGCTGTGAATTCTTCCTGCTGTTCTAGATAGTAGCGCCACTTGACTAGGCAATGTACAATGGCCAGCAATTCCTTGTCGTGGATAGGGTATTGGCACTTGCCATCTGTCAGTTTGCGCAACTTGTAGGCTACAGACAGGAAGTCACCATCACTATTCTTAATTTGTAGTACTCCCCCAATAGATGCATATGAGGTGTCAGTTTCCATCTGGTATTCTCCGTCTTGTTTAGGGTATTGTAAGATGGGGGCTGTTGTGAGCTTTTCTTTGAGACGTCTAAAAAAGAGGTCCTGTTGGGGGGTTCATACAAATTTAGACTTGGCACTGGTTATGGCAGACATGGGGGCGGACAAGACACCACAGTCAGGTATGAAGCGTCACACATAGGCCACCATTCCCAAGAAGGTGCGTAGTTATGACTTGTCCTTGGGGGGTGGCATCTTGAAGATGGCCTGTATCTTTTGACTGTTGGGTTTGATGCCGTCTTTTGAGACTATGTGTCCCAAGAAGGGTAGTTGCTCCCAGAAGAACTGCCATTTGGAGGGTTTGGCCAACAGTTTGTGTTGTGCAACGTTGCAAAGACCTCTTCCAGGTCTTTGTGGTGCTGTTCCACCAAGGGGCTGTAGAAAATAATATTTTCCAGGTACACTAGGGCATGTTTGCTTATGTGTGGCGCAAACACTTTGTTCATGAAGGTTACAAAAGTAGACGGGGCATTGGTCATGCCAAAGTTGAGTACCACACATTTGTAGGAACCGTACTTGGTGCGGAAGGCTGTCTTGGGGATGTCTTCCTCCTTGATACAAATCTGATTGTAGCCCGCAGTTAGATCAATCTTGGAGAAGACAGTGGCTCCTCCCAAGGCATTGAAAAGGTCGTCGATCAGTGGCAGTGGGTAACAATTCTTAATGGTGACTTTGTTTAAGGCACAGTAGTCTGTGTCCAGGTGTAAGGTACCGTCTTTTTTAGCCACAAAGAATACGGCGGCCCCAAAGGGAGACTGTGAGGGGCAGATAAGTCCTTTTTCCAATGCCTCCTTGAGATAGGCGCGTATGGTGTTGTCCTTGTTTGGGGTCAGCCTGTAAATGGGGTGTGCCTTGGGTACGGCCCCCTTGAGTTGGATGGAGTGTTGAATGTGCTTCTTGGGGGGGGTAGCCCAGGTAATGCTTCCTTAAAGATTTCTGGATGGCGGGCCACAATGTTGCGGTCTTGAGGTGTGGAGGTATCCTGGTGGTCCTTGAAGTGTATGATTTCATACTGAAAGGAATCCCAGTCAATTGCCTTCAGGTTTTCCTTCTTGTCCAGAGTCTCAGTGATGCGCACAGAGACATGGTCACGTAGGAGTTGGTCCACTGAGTTGGGGTAGATCTGGTGGTTGACACCTTCACGCTTGATGGTCAACACGGAGGTTGCCCAGTCCACGTGTGGGTTGTTCTTCCGTAACCAGTCTAGTCCCAGTACAATGTCAAACTTAGGGAAGTTGATGACAGGACCTTGGATGGTGGAGTGGAGGTTCTCAAGCATGACAGAGAAGTGGGTGGTTTCCTTTTCACGGCAATGTGGTGTTCATCAGCCAGGACCACGTTTTTAATCCGCAAAGGATTAGTGGCCAGCTTAAATTTGTTCACAAAGCTACTGTTGATTAGGGTTTGATCCACGCCCGAGTCCAGAAGTGCTGAGCCTATGTAACTGCAAAAGCAGAAAGGGTAAGACATCAATTTATTGGGATGTCTGGCAATGGTGTATAGTACCGGGACTTCCAAGGGCACTTGGATCATTGGGCATCAGTCCACGTCCTTGGGTTGGTATTCATTGTTGGGCAAGTCAGGAGTTGTGTGGGGAGAGCTTGGCTTGCTTAGTGCTCTCTCTGGGCTTTTACCTCCTCTTGGTTGCCTTGCGTGGCAGTGACGCAAAAATGAGTACAGTTTGAATGGCCATTGTTTCCATTTCCATGTCCATTTGAGCCCGTGGGCTTGTGGTTGTTGTTGTTTCTGTTGCCTCCAGGAGGTGGTTGAGTAGAGCATCTGCTTGAATGTGAGTCCTTGGGTCTCTCTTGTTTCCCAGTCTGTGCCTTGTGTAGAGCGTTAGACATTTGTTCCGCTTTTTCTGCTTCACGGTACAGGCTTTGCAGGTTGGTCACCTGATCCAGGTTCACATGCCTCATCACGTGCAACTTGAGGGCGTTGTAGTACATGAGGTGTGTAGCTGGGGTGTCAAAGGCCATGTTGGATGGGTCACAGAGACAAAGTTCCTTGTAGGCGCAGGTGAGTTCTTTAACAGTGCCTGTCTGGGTCAGGTTCTTTACTTGACGTATGATCATGAGTGCTGTATCTTTAAGCACAAACCTTGTCAGGAAGTCCTGCTTAAAGGTATCCCAGTTCTTGTCAGTGTGCTCTTTGTGCCACTTGTCACACCAGGTGCCAGCGTCATGGGTCAGGCAAATGGAAATCTCTGCGATCCAGAATTGCTGTGGGCATTCCATTTGAGCCAGCTTGCTTTGGGCGGACTGGATCCATGCAGCAGCATTGTTGTTGTTGGCCCCAACAAAGGGCTCCAAGGCGGCGCTGCAAAGCCTTTGTGCTACATAGGCGGGCATAGTGGTTTTGTCAGCTGGTTGTGGCATTAAGGAGGATGCCTGAAAGAACCCTTGTACAGACATGGTGTTGAAGGCGGGTAGCGGAATCATTGTGTTTTGGTAGAGGACAAAACCATCAGGTATCTTGGCACCAGGAGTATACGGAGCCCAGTTGGACGGGAGGCCAGACATGATTCTCTCAAGTATTTGTTGACTGCGGCGTGTGCGGGCAACAGGCAGAATTTTTCAAGATAAGGTAGGATGGAGAGCCTACCTGTGCTACAATGTCGTAACTGTGCTGTTTTAGCAGAGTTACACAGGGAAAATATTTAGAAACTAGATAACAATCTTTATTGAGAGATAGTGATTATATAGTCATTGTGAATCAAGGATAGTAGGAACATAATTAGTGATCACACAGCTGGATGGAAGAGGGGGTGGCTTGATCCTGGTAATGAGTCAAGCACCAAATCAAGGTATCCACTGTGAAGGATCATCATTTGTTCATGTTGTTGGATTTGGTAATTTGAGTTGACTTCCTAGTCTGACTTTGGGTAACTAGATAATTGTATTGCGGGTCACAAACCTGCTTGGTTGGAACCTTGTTGGCAGGTTGAGCCTGCATTTTTGACAGGATGAAGTACCTGCCATTTGATATTGCCATCAGATTAATCCATAATGTTAGATACGTCAAGGGACGGCTCATCAAGCGCCTCCTGTGTATTGTAATATACATTAGCAGGAAAGTCTAGAAACTTGGCTGCAACACCCCACCTTGCCCCCTGCTTGTTGTCATACACCAGGACCAGAGTCTGCAGAAGGTCTGGAAAGGTCCACACAAACAACCTTTGTGTGAGGATGGCACAGCAGGGGCGTAAGTGATCATGATGAAGCTTCTTGGTGTTTCCTTGGGCATCTTCAAGTTGATAGGTGTGATTATCATAGACTGCAGCTACCTTGAGGGGCCCTAGGTGGTTAGGTTCCAACTTGGCAGAATTGGGATTGAGGGTGTAGACGGGGTCACCTACAGTGTATCTAGCTTTGAGGTGCTTTGTCCCTCCTGCAATCCACTTGTGTTCAATTTCCCAGGCCTTGGTACACCATTGGTCTAGGGATGGGGTTGTTACCAGGGGAGGCTTGTCAGGAACCTTGGACCGTAGTTTTCCCTGTTTCACCCCTGTCAGACTGTCAGGTGTCCCAAAGGCCAGGATACTGGGGCTGAACCCTGTGCCCCTGTTTATTCTTGCTTGTAGGATAAGTAGAGCAGTTGGCAGGTGTTCAGTCCATGCGGTTTTGGGATGCTCTTGTGAGAGCTTGGCAATCAGTGGAACCAGTGAGCTATTTAACCGTTCCACGCGTCCATTGACTTGAGGATGGTAGGGGGTCGTAACTATACGTTAGAGCGCGTTCTTGGCGCAGTATGCCTTCATGACATGCCCAACAAGTTTGGGGCCGCCATCTGTGATGAGACGTTTGGGTCGCCCAAAGCAGGCCACAATTTCCTTGCCAATAAAGTGGGTAATGGTGGTGGCAGTGTGGTTGGTTGTTGCCCAGACCACTGGCCAGCAAGTGAAGTAGTTGATGGCAGTGATAATGTACTTCTTCCCTAGTCTGTCTTTGGGGAGTGGCCCCACAATGTTGAGGGCCCACTGCTTGAAGGTTTCCATGGCCTTGATGGGCAGGACAGACTTGGGGGGGGGTGCAGGTTTGGACGTGTTTTTTTGCGCAACACACACATTTTGAGGAGGTCCAAGATGTCTTGACACATGCACAGCCACCAAACCTTCTGTTTCATGATCTTGAAGAGGTTACGCCCTCTGATGTGACCCAGAGTTTGGTGGTAGTGCAATATTGTGTCCCCTCATTGCATGGTGGGAATGTAAGGCGTCTTTTCACCTGTCTCTGCCTGGCGGCAGACGTTATCCGCATTTGTGGTGAACTGACTTTTGTTGTCCTTCAACTTGGAGATGGTGACCAAATTAAGGCCCTTGTAGCAAGTTGCCTCAGGGCGGAGGTAAAGCATGGGCCAATCTGGGTCCAAGCCATTGTCCCCAGTGATAGACGCCACGTAGAGTTGCAAAAGCACATCAGCTGTGACAAGTTACTTTCCAGGCTTGTACTCAATGCGCAACTAGTAAGGGGATAAACATTTGACCCATCCTGCTTGGCGGTGTGTCAAGTGGGACTGTGTGTTGAAGTACTGGAGTGACTTGTGGTCCATCAGAACACAGGGTGGGAAGGTAGCCCCTTTCAGGAAACAGTGTCATTTCTCAAAGCAGTGTACAATTGTCAGATAACTTCTTGCCATGTATGGGGTACTGCTGCTCTGAGTTGTTGAGTTTCCTGGATTAATAGGCCACAGGGAGAAAGATGCCATTGTCAGTTCCTACCCTTAGCATGCCCCCTATGGCTCTGTCAGAGGCATTGGTCTCAAGTTTGTACTGTTGGTTTTGATTGGGGAACTGCAGTACTGGTGCAGTTGTGAGCTTTTGCTTCAATGTCTCAAAGGCTCAATCTCTGACAGAGGTCCAATGGAAGCGCTGTTTGGTATTGAGGAGCTCAGTGAGAGGTGTGATTAGTTCCCCACAATTGGGAATGAACTTGCGCACGTAGACAACCATGCCTAGGAATGTCTGCACTTGGCCCACATTGGTGGGGGGGCATCATGCTGGTGATTGCCTTGATTTTGGCAGGGTCAGGCTTTATCCCTTGGGCAGAGATGGTGTGCTCAAGGAATAACAGCTCCAACTTGAGGAACTCACATTTTGAGGGTTTAGCTTTTAGATGGGTTTTCCAAAGGGTGTCAAGGACAGCATGGAGGTGTTGAAGGTGCATGGTTTGATCTTGACTGAAGACAATAATGTTGTCAAGGTACACAAACACACACTTCCCAATCAGTTCCTCAAAGGCTTTGTTCATCAACATGGCAAAGGTGGAGGGAGTGTTGGTCATTCCTAAGTTCATGACACAACACTCAAACAACCCGTAGCGTGTGCGGAAGGCAGTTTTTGCCTCATCCCCTGGTGCAATGCAGACCTGGTTGTACCCCGCAGTGAGATCAATCTTGCTAAAGACCTTCACACCTGCAAGTGTATCAAACAGGTTGTCAATCAGCGGCAGGGGGTACTTATTCTTAACTGTCATCTCATTTAGGGCGCGGTAGTCTGTGACCAGGCAAAGGGACCCGTCCTTCTTGGCTACAAAGAAGACAGCCGCCCCATATGGAGAGAGCAAGGGGCAAATGAAGCCCTTATCAAGCGCGTCCACAAGGTGCTGGAAGAGGGTTTCATCTTCCTTTGGTGTGAGACAGTATAATGGTTATGCTTTTGGTAATGACCCTTGAAGTTGTACAGCGTACTGGATCTCGTGAGGAGGAGGTAGTTGTTCAAGTGTCTCACTGAATACATCCTTGTACTCCTTGAGGAGTGCAGCAAGTGCTGGTGGTAGTGAGGAGGTCAAGGGAGGGACCACTGATGGTTCAGCACGGATAACTTTGACTGAGCATTGGTTGAAGTCTAGTTTCCCCCCTGAAATCATATGAGCTTGTCTCCGTTATTCTGACAAACACAGTATCATAGAGTAACTTTCTCATTTCCACAGGGTAAATCTGGAACTCCACCCCATTTCTGTTGAGGGTGATGACAGAGGTATCCCAATTGAGGTAGGGACAGTTGTGCCAAAGTCAGTTGAGACCAGCAATTACATTGAGGCTGAGTCCTGCCATGATTGGCCCAGAGAGCTTAACCTGGACGTTCCCCATTCTCACAGAGAAGGGTACCGTCTCGTGGGTGATGGCCACTCTGCAGGAGTCAGCTACTTGTACTGCTTTGAACCTGCTGGGCACTTGGTCTAATTGCTGAGATTTGGCAAACGCCTGGTCCATCATAGTGTGATTGGCCCCAGTATCTACCAGTAACTTGTGGGTGTTCCCACGGAAACACAAGGGATAGGACAAGCATGTTAATTTATTTGAGGAATGGCTTGCTTGCAATACAGGGTCATTGCTGTGGACTTGAAAGACGTCCAGGGTTTCAACTTTGTGAATGTTGTAGTCACAGGGATTTTTTGCGAGCAGGGATTGAGAGGATGGATCAGGTGGGGTTGTAAGGCCTCTTGTTGCTACAACCCCTAGGCTTTTCCCTGATCCTTGATCTGCGCTAGCTGAAGCTCCCCCTTGCAAGGGCGTTTAGTCCCATTGTCCTGCTGACGTGGTTGGCGGCAGCCTACTTGATTGTGGCCACTGCCAGGCGTGGTATGTGGTTGGAACAAAGCGTCACTGGTACAGCGGAAGCCCATTGAGGCCTGGTTATTAGCCTCCACAATGGCTTTGTAGCAGTCATCAATGGAGGTACAGCAACCTACGGGGACCCACTTGCAGATATGGAGCTTTAACCCATTGACAATAAGAGTGAGTAGCATTGCATTTCTGTTGGTCACAGCTTCAGGGGCGGCAGCAAGGACTCAGGGACAGAACCAGTTTGCTTGATTGCTAGAAGAGGAGTTCCCACGACAATGGGGAGAAGGTTTCACTGTAACAGGACTTGGCGGCGTCTTGGAATGCTGCCCAGGTAACGTCAAGTTCCTGGCTGGCCCATTTGGTGAACCACACAGCGGCAGGCCCCGTGAGGCAACCAGATGCGGTGGTGACTCACATGGGCTCAGGAACCTGGCAGAGGCAAAGGCGGGTTTCAGTAGATTGGAGATAACTGACAATGTTGGCCCCTTTGACACCACCAGTAAGGATTCTAGCTGAAGGTTGAGCATGCGCTGGGACAGATCTGACTGGGGCGGGGTGACGCTGGCATCACGCTGCCCGAGGCAGAGCTGATTGTACACGCTGGTAAGAACTAGCTGGTCTTGATAGATGACGTACCAGTTGGTGATGTCCCCCTCAGGGATTGGCAGGAAGGTCTCTTGTTGGGGAGTAGCCATACAGCCCTTACTCCGTCCTTTCTTGGGGGGAATTTTGTTTTAGGTAGATTGATAACCTACCGCTGCTACCACTGTTGCAACTGAAACAATGAGGATTCAGTATTTGGAATTGGGGAAGACAACAGTCCAATAGAAAGGACAGAATAATAAGAATAATGTATTGTTTATTGTAGAATATTGTGATTAATATACTACAGTAGTTTTAAAAGCTATGGCAACAAGCAAAAATTCTTCAGATTTAAACAAAATCTAACTCTCAGGTTAAAATATACACTCTGTTAACAGGGTTTATTGGCGTTAATGGGCAAAATGGGTCAACACAGCAACAAAAGGCTCACACGCAAAGCAAAAACATTCAAAATATAATCCAAAATACATTGATTCACAAACAAAATGGTGTGAGTTGACTTTTGGTGTACATATGTTTACTATGTGAATTGGTGACAAAATACACCCAAGCAAGGTGTGTCAAAACTCAATCCAAAAACAAAACACAATAGCAACTCATAACATAAACAAATTCACTCACGCAATGTGTGCAATGTATTGTAATCATGAATGATACCAAGGTGTCTAAAATAAGACACAAGATCTGAAACATAAATTTTAAAAATATTGTGTTGGGTGTTTGAATTTGGCAGTAAAATCTACAAAAATGGGTGGATTTTTTTGAGTATTCTAAAATGGGCGTTGTAAAACCAAAAACAACTAACTAAGAAATAAAAAATCTATAATTGGGATATTGGGTGGGAAAAAATATTAATTGAATATCCATAAAGAGATAAAAGCAAAAGTTAAAAATAGGGAGTAACTTAATTAAGTTTTATTTAATATTTTATTAAATTTTAAAGTGGAAGGAACACAACAACAGACTACCATTGCACCCGTTGTGCGCTGCAGTTGCGGTTGCCCCCGCGGGTCAAAGAATAGACTTAGTACAACACAAGTGCCTACTCAGGAGGGAGGTGGGAGAGGAGAGTTTCATAGTGACGCTGCACTGAAACAGCCAGTTCAAGGAGCACAAGCTGCTAGGGTGCAGAGCATAAACCCTTGGGTCCCAAAGCTGACCTGGAAGCCAACCAAGGTCACCACTACCAAAATGGTTAGAAACAAGGAGGTAGAACTTACTTTGTATGTGTTTGACATTGAGTACCAGCAAGAGTTGGTCCAGTCAGCCATGCTGGAGAAGGTGAAGCCTGTAATTGATACTAGCTATGAGACCTACGTCAGTGATGGCAATCAGGAAGAGGACAAGGAGCCTGAGTTCTTCAGAACTGATGAGGGGCAGTTAGTGTTGAAGAAAGTTGCTCGTTTTAAACCAAGGTGCCCATGCCCTGTGTTGTGCCCAATGCCAACAAGTCAATCCCCACTGCTAAAAATCCTGCTCAGAAGCACATCCTCAACATTAAAAACATCATCCTGCTTAAGCTAATGATTGAATTGGGCAATTACAAGGCGGCCACGGCCCTTGTTGGAGTGGATCCCAAGTACGCCAGCAAGACCTTCCATAAATTCATTAATACTGGCTGTGTCCTTGCCGCGGAGAAATCCTTGCGTGTGTCAACCATGCTCACCAAGGAGCACAAATGGGCAATCCACCAGTGGATCACCCGGGACTGCCATCTTGAACTGGCAAATATACAGGCCATGGTCAAGTCTGCTTTTGGGATCAAGGCCTCAATTTCCTTTTACTACCATCTGGTGAAGGGAATGCAATTTTCTTGGAAAAAGCTCGGGGTATCCCCCTACAATTGGAACAGCCCAGCCAATATTGAGACCCAGAAAAATTACGCTGAGGCATACACTGCCCTCAAAGCCAAGGGGACAGTGAAATTCTATTATATTGATGAATCAGCATTTTCCTTGTTGATGCGCAATGAGTATGGGTATGTCCCCAGAGGCTCCAATGACAGGATGGCTTGGTGTGCTGCAGTCTGCGCCACAGTCTATTCAATGGTGGCTCTCCTCAGTCCAAAGGGGGTCAAGCTCTACCAAATGATACTAGGCTCCCAAAATAGCCAGACCTTCTTATCATTTCTCCAAATGGTCCAGGAGCACCTGAGGAGTGTGACAGAAATCCCTAGATAATATGAAGCTGTTTCTAAATGATGGGGAATTACCACCCAAATCCAAATAGAATTGATGATTAACCACCAACACAACTTTAAATATCTTTTTGTGAAATTTCCAATTGAAACTCCAGGATTAAGTAGAACAATCAATCCTAACCAGAGAAAAACCAAGATAAATGACCTGGGAAAGCATCAATGCATCTTCAGCGTAGAATTCTGGGCATTGAGAAGTGACACAATTTTCATTTTCCAGAATGGGGGAGGAGCTACAAAATTGGCAGGCATGAAATTAACATTTTGCGGCGCCAACAACAAAGTTCCAGATGCTGGGCCCCATCTTCCTGGAATGATTCTGTTCAGAATCAGATTGTACAGGATATACTGCAACAACCCAAGCACAGGATGCATTTTTAAAATTTAAAATTAGAACTTGGGATAATTGATTTTTATTGAGTAAATTTAGAAGGACTCAACTCTTAGAGTTGAAACAGGGAAATTATTCAATATATATCAGAAAAATTGACTAAGCAATACCACCTGAGTCTTGATCTCCTATTCCTTTGGCATCTTCAAGTAAGTATCTAGTCCAGGTTGCAAAGAACCCTTGTGTGACCAGTTTCTGACAACCATGATGATTAATGAGCTTATATTGGGTGACCCTCATATTATGTTGATTTATCAATGTCAGTTTACAAGGGGGAGCTGGTTTTAGCTGGCATACTGGAGCAGCTGTGACCCATTTTTGATTGACTGTTTGGTTTAAATCTGTTAACTTGGTCAATTTTGATACAGGTTTCCCGGCCTTCTGTGCCTTCTTACTTGGACAGACAATACCCGACATTATGGAACTTACCGTGACATTACCCTCCGCTTTAGCCCTGGGCACAATACCACCATCTGGGAGATGGGATAAAGAGAAATTTTTATGGGCAGGTGGGAGTTTCATTGCGGCGAGGTTAAGTTCAGGGTGTCCAATAGCAGTGGGATTGCACTTGTAGAACTTGTGGATCAGATCAGAGGAATTTGAACAATTGTAGTGGGGAACCCAAGAGTTTTCAGAATCAGGATAACCTTTCCAAGATACCAAATATTCCAAACGGCAACAATTCTTGCAGGAAGATAGAATACAATTTAACTTGTACTCAGGTTCTCCTTCCACAAGAATGGGTTGGGAAGAGGGGATCTCTGTTCCTTTGAAGGGAGTTAGGAGACATTCATGGAAGGTGTGGAAAATCTTGAAAGCAGGAGGTAAATCCAGCTGATAGGCGGAGGGACCAATCTGATGTTCTACCTTGAAGGGACCAACTTTCTTGGGACCCAATTTACAACATGGAACTTTAAGTTTCATATTGCAAGGATCAACCATGACTAGATCACCTGGCCTGTAAGTTGGACCTTCCTGGCGCTTGCAATCTGCGTATTCCTTGTAAGTTGTCACGGCGGCGGCAAGAGTAACTTGGAGCTCCTGATGGACCTGCTTCAATTCAGCGGCTTGATCAGTTGCAGCTTTCACGTTGCTAACCAAACGAGGACCCATGTTGGAAGAAGGATTGTAACCCACATTGACATAAAATGGCAATACTTGAGTTGACGTGTGTGGGGCGTTATTATATGTGAACTCTGCCATGGGTAGATGATCACATCAGTCATCTTGTTGCGCATTGGTGTAGCAGCGTAGGTAGACCTCCAAACTTTGGTTTACTCTCTTTGTTTGTCCATCAGACTGGGGGTGAAAAGCAGTAGAGCGACACAATTTGATACCAAGGATTCCAGTAAAAGCTTCCCAGAACTGAGCAATAAATTGAGGACCACGGTCACTTACAATCTCCATTGGGATGCCATGTAGAGAGAAGATTCTGTTCACAAATAACCTAGCGGTTTCCACTGAAGTAATCATGGTTGAGCAAGGTATAAAGTGTGCCATCTTTGTGAAACAATCAACTACTACCATGATTGCGTTAAACCCATTGGAATTGGGAAGCTCACCAATGAAGTCCACCAACACAGACGTCCAAGGACCCACAGCAGGCTGAAGTGGGACCAGTAAACCAGTAGTCTTATTCCAACTGGCCTTATATCAAACGCATACCAAAAAATTGCAAACAAAAGCTGCCACCTGCACTGTCAAAACTTTCCAGGAAAACTGGTGGCAGATTATTCCACTGTTTTTTTTCCTTAGGTGGCCTGCTATTGGACAGGTGTGATGAGCCTCCATGATTTTGTCCCAAATAGTTCCTTCTGGAACCCACAAGCAAGCTTGATGATATAGGACTGGACTAATCTTATGATAACCCTGAGGCTGACCTACTGGGTTTGTACATGCTAGCTCCAATAGCCTATCATAACCTTTGGACAAAGGTTGCAGAAACTTAACCTTGGAATACAAGTCCAGGTCTGCGCCCTCAGCTAAGGGCATGATGGCCAACATAGCTGGCAGAGGTAATACAAAAGGCAACACAGCCTCATCTGGAATCATAGTATGTGTGTTAAACTTGGCGTCCATACTAGCATCTGGGAGATATGAGGGATTCCTGCTTAGAGCATTGGCCAAGTGATTGTCAGATCCCTTAATAAACTTGTAGCAGAACTTGTATCTCGTCAGATCACCATGCCATCTGGATTGGCAACCCAACAAAACCCTGGGTTGTCAATAATATAGAAGAGCTTTGTGGTCAGTTCTTACTACAAATGAATGACGTGCCAACATGAGATGGTGGTGCCAATGCTTTAACAATTCACTCCAGCCAACAATTCCTTGTTGTAAATCATGTAGTTGCGTTCTCAAGCCTCCATCTTCCGGGAGAAATACCATACAGGTTTCTCAATCCCGTCACTAGCTGTTTGCAACAGCACACCAGCCACAGCGTATTTAGATGCATTGGTGGAAACAACAAAAGGAAGCTCAGGATCCACATGTCTTAGCACTGGGGAGGACAACAAAAGAGCCTTGACTGCTGAGAAGGCACTTGCACACTCAGGCGTCCAGACTAAAGTTGTCTTTCCACTAGCCAAATATAAAGGGGCGGCCACCTCAGAAAAGTGGGGGGTGAATTTCTCCAAGAACGTACATGTACCCAGGAAACTACGAGGTTGGGATACTGTCACAGGCGTAGCATACTCTCAAACTGCAGCTTCCTTGTCAGGGGCAATGGTGTGGCCATCTTCAAAGATAATATTACCCAGAAAGGGAACCTTACATTTAAAGAATTCACACTTACTCCTTTTGATGATCAATTTTGCTTGGAGAATGCACTATACAACTGCCAACAAGTGGGCCTTATGGGACTCCTCATCCAGAGAAAACACCAAGATGCCATCCATATATGCGATGGCACAAACACCTAGGATATCTCCCAGGACTGAATCAATCAACCGCTGAAAGCAAGCCGGGGCATTCTTCAATCCAAAAGGCATTACGCGGAACTGGAAGATACTCTTCTTGGTTCTGAATGCTGTTAACCATTCCATTCCTTCTGCAATCCTGATTTGATTGAAAGCATTCAACAGATCAAGTTTTGAGAATACCTTGGCCTTCTCAACACATCTAGAGATTTGTGCTTCAAGAGGTAAAGGATAAGGATCCGGAATTGTAATGTTATTCAAATTCCCATAGTCAACACAAGGACAAAGGGACCCATCAGACCTCTGAACAAACAGTAACAGAGAGAAGATCAACAAAGCCTTCTTAAAAATGTAGCCTTTTGCCAACATGTCATGAGTCCACTCTTCCAAACATGCATCTTCCTTCAAGGTTAAAGGGTGAATATGAGATGCAATTCTGATCAGATCAACAGTGACCTTAAAGTCAAAGTCACACTGAGTGTGCTTGGGAAGGACTTTGCCTCTGGTGGCGCCAAATACCACAGACCAGGGTTGAAAACATGCCGGTAAATCCAAACTTACAGGGACAGGGACAGGAAACAATTGTATGGTCTGTGATGATTGCTCCAATTCAGACATATCCAACAGCGGAATACAAATAGTTATACCCAAGGAGTGTTCCACCTGTAGCTCATTTTTCTCCAGTAAGGTTGATACATTATGATCTCTCCACCAACTCACTCCCAAAATGATAGGATACATAAGGGTAGGGCAAACAGAAAACCTTGTGGTAAAAGACTGGCCTGCTACTACAAAAGTAACTGGCTTCTTCAGCTGGAAAGAGGGAAATATTTGACAATTTCCACCCCTAACTAGCATTCCCGGATGGTACTTGAGTTGTAGCAAGTCAGCAGTCTCCACGCTCATAAATTTTTTGGAAGCACCTGTATCTAACAAGATGGCTGGCTGATAGATAGTCTGACCATTATCAATGCTACCATGAATCAAGAAGTAACCAGAAGTGGATTTATTTGCAGCAAAGGTAGCATTCTTGGCAGGGTCTTGTTTTTCATTGGCAGTACAGACAGCAGCTAAGGAAGCAGGATGCGCCTGGAAGTAACGCTCAATCATTTCTTGGACGGCAGCTGGAAGAACAGGGTTATCACAATCAATGGGAACAAGGGGCAACTCTTTGGACGTAATAACGGAAGATTTTGCAGGTACAACGTGCTGAAGCATTGCCAAGGAACTATCAGGAACGGACACTACGGGGGCTTCCTTTACATCATCGGGTCTGTTCACCACCGCCAATTGTAGTTGAGACAAGCTAGGGGAAAACAATCTTGGCTTTGGTTAGAAGAAACTACCGAGGAACAAGAACCAGAAAACCAAGAGCGTGCAGCAGGTTTATCCTCAATTACCAACATACCTTGTTTGGAAGTAGACAGATTTGAGACCAGAGAAAGAATTTGGCTTACCAGGGCCTCAGTTGTGGTTAACAGGGAATCCCAAACCGCCAAATCCTGGGCAGTCTGGTCAACTGCTAACCACAACGCTGAGAGTTTGTTCACCTCAGGAACATCAATTGTACAGCAATAGGTAAGAAACTGAGGAAGGAATACTGAAAGCGGAGTTGTACCCTGACGGAAGGCGTACAGCTTACAATATACTTTGAGCTCCTCAATATACACACACAAATTTTTTAACAAAGGGTATAGAGATTCACTCTCAGTTAAAACACGTGGATTGCACTCCACTGCAGACAACAATCATTCTCAAGCATTTTCAGAAACCTTTGTCATCACATGGTAAACTTGGAATTTGTGACTAAGGCTAGAGCCGGAATAAAATGATAATGCTGACAAAACTTCACGCAAAATTTCATCAGTGGGTGGGGCAGGTAAATAATCTGGACGCCAGAATGACATGACGCAACAGAAATAGGAAACAGAGAATCCAGTCTCTACAACTGCAACCGGAGATGGAAACCAAAAATTAAAGAAAAGTCCAAAATGAAAACTCAGAAATGAACTGATGCAAATAAACATGGTGAACACAGATATCTCAACAGAGCAGGAGAAAAGAAACACAAATTCATGATGAACTGCTTCCAAAAACTCAGACATAGAAGAGTTGAGTAATGTGACAGAAATCCCTGGATAATATGAAGCCATTTCTAAATGATGGGGAATTACCACCCAAATCCAAATAGAAATAATGATTAACCACCAACGCGGCTTTAAATATCTTTTTGTGAAATTTCCAATTGAAACTCCATGATTAAGTAGAACAATCAATCCTAACCAGAGTAAACCAAGATAAATGACCTGGGAAAGCATCAATGCATCTTCAGCGTAGAATTCTGGGCATTGAGAAGTGACACAATTTTCATTTTCCAGAATGAGGGAGGAGCTACAAAATTGGCTGGCATGAAATTAACATTTTGCGGCGCCAACAACAAAGTTCCAGATGCTGGGCCCCATCTTCCTGAAATGATTCTGTTCAGAATCAGATTGTACAGGATATACTGCAACAACCCAAGCACAGGATGCATTTTTAAAATTTAAAATTAGAACTTGGGATAATTGATTTTTATTGAGTAAATTTAGAAGGACTCAACTCTTAGAGTTGAAACAGGGAAATTATTCAATATATATCAGAAAAATTGACTAAGCAATACCACCTGAGTCTTGATCTCCTATTCCTTTGGCATCTTCAAGTAAGTATCTAGTCCAGGTTGCAAAGAACCCTTGTGTGACCAGTTTCTGACAACTATGCTGATTAATGAGCTTATATTGGGTGACCCTCATATTATGTTGATTTATCAACATCAGTTTACAAGGGGGAGCTGGTTTCAGCTGGCATACTGGAGCAGCTTTGACCCATTTTCAATTGACGGTTTGGTTTAAATCCGTTAACTTGGTCAATTTTGATACAGGTTTCCTGGCCTTCCATGCCTTCTTACTTGGATGGAAAATACCCAGCATTATGGAACTTACTGTGACAAGGAGCACCTGAGGCACACAAGCCCAGGCTTCACCAACGTAATTGTGCTGGACAACATTGGCCTCCACAAGGTGGCTGACATTCTTGAGGAATTCCTACAATTGACACAAGCATTGCAGTGGCCCCCCAGCAATTGGCCACGGCAAATATGCGCCTTCTCTTCCTCCCTGCCTATTCACCCTTCCTAAATCCCATTGAGGAAGTCTTTGGGTGGCTCAAGCAAGTTGTCAAGCAAGGAACCCCAACTGGGACTGAGAACCTGTTTGATTTGCTGCAGGCCGGGATCCATACTCTCCCAGCTGAGACCGTGGTCAAATTCTATGGTCACGCTGATTTGTTCATCCCTGTGTGCCTAGCCAAACAGCCAATCAATTAAAGGCTTAGCATGTCCAACTTTTTTATATTCTCTAATTTATTATTCAATATTTATTAATTATCATTTTATATTTATATGTTTCCACGCCCGCAATCACATTCAGAAGATCCATCAATAGATGTAAGTAATTTATTTATTTTATTGTATATTATTTTATTATGCCATCTGAGGTAATCCCAAACGCTCAGTATTGGATTACGCAAAAATATTTAAATCACTTTGGTCAAGTAAATGTAAAAATTAATTTAAAAAAATTAAACGTAAAATGTACAAGTTAGAATTTATTTTATTAATGTATAATTTTATACTTTTATGAAACCCATTTCCGCAATATATTTTGCAAATCTTGTTTGCTAAAATATTATTTTTAAATTAATTATAATAAAAATATTGTAGAGTATAAAGATGTTTATTAGAAGAGAGAATTTATTACAAACACCTGTAGTGAGTTTGGCGGTATGTACCCATCCCACAATGGAGGTGGCGCACAACCTCCACTGCCACACTGTGGACAGTGGATACACCTGTATTGAAATACTCCCTCCTGCTGATGAAAGGCAGTAGGGTCAGGTGAGAGTGAAGCAGCAGCTTTTCAGGCAGGGCTGCAAACCCAAAGATGCCTGCCAGGACCAAGGCGTCCTGAATCACATGATCAACTGAGTTGTATCCAGGGGGACCTTCTTCCTGTCAAGTGCAAGCCGGGCCTTGTTGATCCCCAGAAGGACCCTGTCCAGGTCCTCAACAGATGCTCTCATCCCAAAGAAGAATAAGAACCCCAGGTAAACAACCAGATGAAGGCTTTGCCCAGCAAAGGCTTCTGTAAACTCACAGAGCTTATTGTACATGGTACTAATCTTCTTCTCATGCTTTGTCTTGGCAAACATAAGCTCCATAGTTGCTGGGACCCCCATCTTGTTGGCACTCCAGGCCAGCCCAAAGTCTTCCAGGAGGATCTTGGTCTTCTTTACGGCTGTTGCGTCTACAACAGCCAATTTGCCCACCGCACACCCAAAGTTCTCCAATAGGTAAGACAGGGTGTGCTCCACCGGGAAGCAGAAGCAAGCAGCCACATGAGCCTGGCACATCTCTGATACATTCTTGAATGAGAGTGTCACCAGGACGTCCCAAACAAGCTTAATAGAGTTTACACAGTAAACTTTACTGAGGAATACCAGGTCCAGGCGGACCAGTTAGGCATCCTTGTAGGCAGTAACTGCCCACTTGGATGCCCCCTTGGCATGTGTCAGCCCGGCTAGCGCGTCCCTTGTCATTGGGAAGGACCCGTGAATTCTGTCTTCAAGCTCCCACACAACAGGGGGGGGACAGATACAATTGCTTGGCCACATATGTGGCATAATTAGCATAAAAGGTGGCCAGGACAAAAGGGACCGGACCTGGCGGAGTTCACTGTCTACGTTTTCTAAGAAAAAAGGTAAGTATTTTGAAAATTTATTAATTTTATTTTTTAGGTTACCTTCTTGTGTTTCTTCTTTGCTGACAGCTTCAGTCAGCTTGGCCATTCTTGGTGCAATCAATTGCGCTGGCAATTTGGTGTCCTCTGCCCTGGCGCGCTTTAGGGCTTGAGATGTGCATACATCTCCGGGTCATCAACCCAGACAGACGGCACAGAAAGATTGTAGGCCTTGAACTGGAGCCCCTTGACCATTGTTTTCTGGATATTAAGTAAGCACTCAATTGTTGTTTCTGATGTGTCAGGCATTTGGTCATTAATGCCTTGGATGTCACCCTGTCAAGTTTCTTGCCTTCAAGGACGGCGGACTTCACTTTTGCTTTGACCTTGCGGTCAATGTCTTTGATTTTGACAATCATCAAGTCAAGGTCCTTTAGAAGCTTTTTGAGTTCTCTCATTTTATTTTTTACTAACCTTTCAATATGTTTTTATAGCTTTTTTCCCAATAAATTATGTATTATTTTGATACTGTTGCCTCTTTGTTTATTCCTTTTTGTTTTCCCAGCTACTACATTATCCCATATTTTTTCCCATTGTGTATATGTTTTACGCTCATCTCAATATGTGTGTTGTTTGCTTTGTGTTGGCATTGTTTCCTTGATTACCATATTATTTTTGGCGCTCAACATAGCCCCTTGTGAAAATATTAACAACAATTTAGTGATCAGCTAAATTTGAATTAGAAAATTATAGTATTAACTGTCTTTAGATAAAGTTGTTACTGATCCAAATTCAAAACCTTAATGATAAACTTTAAGCCAATCAGGAGCCAAGTGATAAAGTGATTGTTGTGACATAAAGGGTCATTCAATAATTCTTTGATGCATGTGGGCTAACTAATATGATTGGCTGGATGTTTTGCCATTGTACGCCATTGTTGCTGTGGCAAGCTGTTGATGGACTAGTGCCCAATCAGCTGCTGGGTTAGCACTAGTCCACCAACAACTTGCCACATCGGCAATGGAGTACAATGGCAAAACATCCAGACAATCATATTAATTAGCGCATGTGCATCAAAGAATTATTGAATGACCCTTTATGTCACAACAATCACTTTATCACTTGGCTCCTGATTGGCTTAAAGTTTATAATTAAGGTTTTGAATTTGGACCAGTAACAACTTTATCTAAAAATGGTTAATACTATAATTTTCTAATTCAAATTTAGCTGATCACCAAATTGTTGTTAATATTTTCACAAGGGGCTATGGTTGGGTGCTAAAAATAACTGTGTTCAGGATCTAGATACACAACATAGTAAATATATGATTTTATAGAAATAAGCTGAACATAAAGAATAAAAGCAACTATAAACAAAGAGAACACAAACAATTGAAATTCAAAATAAAGATAATATAAATAAAATTTTTTCTGGGACCAGGGGTTTATTGAGGCAGGGAAGAGTGATGCCTAGTAGGCAGAATGGCGCAGGAAGGAGGATGTAGAGGCGGTGCTGGCCTGGGGGGTCTGGGATTGGATGGGTTGGGTTTGCGGGCGGGGGGTGTTGGTGGCGGGGGTGGAGGCAGGAGGATTTTGCGTGATGGCCGCCATATACCGCTCATTGTACTCCTCATCAGTCATTGGCTGGATGGGCTGGTAGGTAGCTGTGGCATGGGGTGGGAGGCGCTTATCCTTGCGTGATTGGTTACCCATGTTCACATGGAAAACTATTTGTGCAAACAAGTCAGCCACCATTTGGTGACCAAAGAGAAAATTGTGATCAAGGACCCCAAGATAGAGGTTGTTGAAAGCCTGAGGGCGGCGCTCCTATAGTGTATCTCCAATGTTGAAGAAGACAACATCAGCCAGATGGACGTCTGCATGGCCGGCGGGGTAGACTGAGGCCTGGTGCCCGCATCCCTGGATGGCCTCAAGGACAATGGAGCTACCCTCTATCTGGTGGCTCAAGAAAACCTGATGCTTTGAATTTGAGCCACCCCAGGAGTTGAGTAATCCACCAAGGATGTGGCTGTAAAAGTAGCCATTAATGAAATCTGGGTTTGTATAATAGTGGACAAAACTCTTGGCTAAAACAGCCAGAAATGCACCAATGAAAGTCCCCTTCTTGACATTCTTCCTTCCATTCTTGGTGGCAGCTTTTCCTTGCTCACCAAAATTGTCAAATGCAATTGATAACTTGTAGTACAAGACAAACATGATGTTATCTTTTAGACTTGTCAAGCATCTGACCAGGGTTGATTTGATTGCGGTGTCATATGGGGAATCCTCAGAGCCATCCCATTGTTTGCCGGAAAAATTGGTAAGAACCCATATGGAAGCCACCTTTCCGTGCATCCAGAGCTGCACCATGCTCTCAGACACCAAAATGCCATGGTGTGCAAGTTGCTTCCAGACCTGGGTCAAGGGAAGCTTGGGGTCCCGCTGGAGGAGGTCAAGCATTATTGGGTAGGCCTCAGTTACCTGGGACTCTGTGGCCTTCTTTGGCTTCTTGGCTGTCCCAATCAGATTTCCCTTATTCATTAGGTTGTTGAACTCCTGCATTATGGTGGCTCTGGTAAATTGCAACTGGGCAGCAATCTGGTCCCATGACAGACCCTGTAGGTTTAGTGCCACAATTTCCTGAAGAATTTAGGCAGTGATTATTCTGCATTTGGGGCGCTGGGCGGTGGGAGCTGAAGCCTGATTGGCTGAGAGGGGGGCAGGCTGGGTGGTGGCAAGAAGTTGTTCTGGATTGAGGTTGCCATCCTGATTGGTTGGTTGACAGGCAGCTTGAGCAGGGGTGGGTGTGGGAGCAAGGGCAGAGCTAGACGCTAAGTGACTCTCAAACAAGTCAAAGCCATATGGGTTGGGGGACAGTAACAGGTCAGCTTCCTTGTTACCTGCCTCAAAGGCTTGGGTGTAAACAGGTGCCTCCACGTTCTGAGCCTTGCCTCCATTGCAGCTGGCTTGGCTGCTGGTGCAGTTGAAGATATTGCTTGTAAAAACCATTGTAAAAAACCTAGGATAAAATCACTAAAAGTAGAAATTTTAAAATTTAATGAATTATTTTTATTTTAATCTCAAGTCCATATTTGGAAGGTTCTCAAACCTTTTCATACAAATCTGGAGCCATGAAAATGGATAAAATGCCTCTGTTCCTAAATTGGATAGCTGTTGATTGGCTGTAAAATTGATAGTTTTCTATTTTAGGCTGCTCATACTACACATCTTGTGTGAGTTCATTTTTTTGTGCTTGTGTAATCTTGCTTCTAGATTGCTCCAATTTTGTTTCACTTAAGTCCTTCTGTCGGTGCCTCATATGAATCCTGCTTGGATTATAATATACTCTGGAACAGCATCCATCCATTTCACTTGTTGTATCAGTTCATTTTGTTTGTGGTTTGAACTACACTGCTTGATGTTTGATATAATTTTGTATGATGAGTTAGTGAAATTTTATTTTTGGTTTGACAGTTCATTTATTAACCAAAGATATTTAAATTAATTGAATACTGAATCTCACGCAACTTGGATTTTGTTTAAATCTGAAGAATTTTTGCTTGTTGCCATAGCTTTTAAAACTACTGTATATGGGGAAAGCCACAAGGCCACAAGGGGGTGGCATAGTGGGAAGTTACATGTAAGGTTTGAAGCCAAGGAATAACTTGTGCAGGAATCAGCAAGTCAAATTGGTAGTGCTCCTAATTAGGATGAAGTACCCGCCATTCAATATTGCCATCAGATTAATTCATAACATTAGATACGTCAAGGGGCGGCTCATTGAGCGCCCCCTGTGTATTGTAAGATACATTAGCAGGCAGGTCTGGAAGCTCAGTTGCAACACAAGGTGGTTTCACTACTTTTCTTTTTGTGGACTTCAGGCCCATGGACAATTTTCTGGCAGGGCATGGATTTTGGCTTTGGATTTTGAGGGCGGCAGATCCTGGTTGTGCTTGCTCTGGTAAACAGAAGTGGTAATGCTTTTTTCCACTGCTGTTGTTCACCGTATCACCTGAGAAAGCTAATTGCATTACCCATTCTGGACTAGAGACTGGCAGCAGCTGGTGATCATTAGTGGGGCTAGCAGTAGGCCTTGTTTTAACCTCCTTTAGGCAAGCTACAACTTCTGTGTAGGTATGGGTCTTTGGTGGCACTAGGTTAACAGCAACCTGTTGACTATTTGGGGAATCATCCTTAAGAGTCTGGAGGGTCTTGGAGTAATTCAACAACTTGGGTTTGCAACTCAATAATTTGGCAGGTCCCTGTTCATCCTGGGTGACTTGATTTGCCGTTGGAGGATCAGGGTTTGATTACGGGGTTTCCAATGTTGATATTGAACTTCCAGTCTCAATACTTGACATTCTGACAAGTTCCTGTTCCTCCTGGTTGGGGCAAGGAATCTCTGGTGGCCCAGGGTTTGGCCCAACTGGCAGTCTGGCGGGCTCCTGTCTACCCTGGTTGACGCAAGGCATCTCCTGAGGGCTGGGGTTTGATTCCTGGGTTTTCAATACAAGTATTAAAATTTCATTCATGGCAGTGTAGACAGGATCACCCACAGCATACCTTGCTTTAAGGAGTCTATTCCCCCCTTGATCCACTCTTACTCTATGTTGTGGGCTTTAGTACATAATTGACTCAGGGAGGGGGTAGTTACAAGGGGAGGCTTTGCAGGAACCATGGACTGTAGCTTCCCTTGTTTCACCTCTGTCAGACCATCAGGGGTCCCAAAGGCTAAGGTGCTAGGGCTAAAACCTGTATCTTGGATGATCCTAGCCCTTAAGATAATTAGAGCAGTGGGGAGATGCTCAGTCCAGGCGGTGTTTGGGTGCTCCTGCAAGAGTTTGGCAATTAGTTGTACCAGGGAGCCATTCAGGCATCTACACATCCGTTGGCTTGGGGGTAGTATGGTGTTGTGACCACTTGTTGTAGGGCGTTCTTGGCGCAGTATGCTTTCCTAACGTTCCCTACAAGTTCAGGGCCATCATCAGTGATGAGGCATTTGGGCCACCCAAAGTGGGCCACAATTTCCTTGCCAATGAAGCGGGTGATGGTGGTGGCAGTGTGATTGATGGTTGCCCACACTAATGGTCAACAGGTGAAGTAGTCAATGGCTGTAATGATGTACTTCTTGCCTAGTCTGTCTTCAGGCAAGGGCCCCACAATGTTGAGAGTCCATTGTTCAAAGGGCTTCATGGCCTTGATGGGCAGGACTGACTTGGACATGGCAGGTTTGGACGTGTTTTTTTCACACAGGACACACATCTTGAGGATGTCCAGGATGTCCTGGAGCATACAGGGCCACCAAACCTTGTGATTCATTATTTTGAAGAGATTGCGCCCTCTGGTATGTCCCAAGGTGTGATGATAGTGCAATATGGTGTCCCTTCATTGTGTGGTGGGAATGTAAGGCGTCTTCTCACCGGTCTCTGCCTGGCAGCAGACATTGCCAGCATCAGTGATGAACTGGATTTTATTGTCCTTCAGCTTGGAGATAGTCACAGAATTGAGGCCTTTGTAACCAGTGGCTTTGGGACACAGGTAGAGCATAGGCCAGTCTGGGTCTAAGCCATTGTCTCCTGTGATGGACACTACATATAATCTGGAGAGAGTGTCAGCTGTGCCCAGCTTCTTCCCAGATTTTTATTCAATGTACAAATGGTATGAGGACAGAAGTTTACTCCCATCCTGACTGGCATTGAGTCAAATAAGACTGGGTATTGAAGTACTGAATAGACTTGTGATCTGTCAAAAACTGGGTGGAAATGTGGCCCCTTCCAGGTAACAGCGCCATTTCTCAATACAGTGCACAATTGCTGCTAACTCTTTATCATGTATGGGGTAGCATTTCTCCAAGTCATTAAGCTTTCTGGACTTATAGGCCACGGGAAGGAAGACACTCTCATTGGTTTCCACTATTAGAACACCTCCTATGGCCCTGTCAGAGGTTTCCATCTCAAGTTTGTACTGGAAATTCTGATTGGGAAATTATAGTACAGGTGCAGTTGTAAGCCTTTGCTTCAACATCTCAAAGGTCTGGTCTCTGGCAGGTGTTGATTGGAAGCGCTGTTTGGTGTTTAGAAGCTTAGTGAGAGGTGCAATCAGTTATCTGCAGCTGGGAATGAACTTTCACACATAGGCGACCATGCCCAAGAACACACTTATCTGGCCCACGTCAATGGAGGGTGGCATGCTGATGATTGCCTTTATCTTGGCAGGCTCAGATTTTATCCCTTGATATGAGATGGTGTGCCCCAGGAATAGAAGCTCTGTCCATAGGAATTCACATTTAGAAGGATTGGCCTTTAACTGCTGTTTACAAAGGGTGTTGAGTATGGCACAAAGATGTTAGAGGTGTGTGGTTTGGTCTTGACTGAAGACAATAATGTTGTCAATATACACAACAACACACTTTCTAATCAGGTCTTCAAAGGCTTTATTCATCAACATGGCAAAGATGGAGGGGGTGTTGGTCATTCTGAAGCTCATGAATTGACACCCAAACAACCTGTAGTGTGTGCAAAAGGCAGTTTTTGTCTCATCCTCAGGCGCAATGCGGACCTGATTGTACCCTGTGGTGAGATCAATCTTACTTAAGACTTTTGCATCTGTGAGCCTATCAATTATGTTGTCAATTAGAGGCAAGTGGTACTTGTTTTTGACTGTCAGTTTGTTTAGTGCACAATAGTTGTTTACCAGTCAAAGAGACCCATTCTTCTTGGCTACAAATGTTGAAACAGCAGGCTTGACCCTCCAGCAAGGTTCCAAATTAAACGGATTTGTGACCCGCAATCTGATTACCCAGCTACTTGAAGCCAGACTGGGAAGTCAACTTGAATTACCAAATCCAACAACATGAACAGATGATAATACCTTACAGTGGATACCTTGTTTTGGCGCTTGACTCATTACCAGGATCAAGCCACCCCCTTCTTTCATCCAACCATGTGATCAACAATCATTTTCCTACTATTCATTGATTCACATATGACTATATAATCACTATCTCACAATAAATATTATTATCTAGCTTCTAAATATTTCCCCCCTTGTAACTCTGCTAAAACAGCACAGTTACAACACAAAGAATCCTGCAGCCCTATATAGTGAGAGGGAGAGGCAGATGAAGCCCTTATCAAGCATGTGCACAAGGTGTTGACAAAGAGTTTTATCTTCCTTGGGTGCCAAACAATAGAGGGGTTGTGCCTTGGGCAGAAAACCTTGTAACTGGACATCATGTTGTATTTTACTTGGAGGGAGCAGTTGATCTAGAATTTCACTGAATACATCCTTGTACTCCTCAAGAAGCGTCACAAGTGCTGGCGGAGGTGTGGTGGTCAAGGGAGGGGCCGCAGTGGGTTTGGAGCAGATGAATTTGAATAAACACTGGTTAAAGTCTAGCTTCCCCCTTGAAGTTGTTTTTACCAGTCTCTGTGAGTCTGAAAATACAGTTTTGTGGAGTAGTTTGCTCATCTCAATGGGGTAAATCTGGAAACCCACCCCATTTCTGTTGAGGGTGATTATGAACATATCCCAGTCAATTTATGGGTGGTTGTGTTGGAGCCAGTTGAGGCCAGCAATAACATTGTGGCTGAGCCCTGCCATGATTGGCCCAGAGAGCTTAACCTGGAAGTCCTTTATACTCACAGAGAAGGGTACTGTCTCATGGGTGATTGCCACTCTTAAGGAGTTGTCTACACACACTTCTTTAAATTGACTGGGTACTCAATCTAGTTGTTGGGAATCTGCAAATTCCTGGTTGACCATGGTGTGATTGGCCCCAGTGTCTACCAAAAGTTTGTGGGTGTCTCCACAGAAACAAAAGAATTAGGCCAAGCATGTGATTTTACTTGAGGAATGAATGACTTGGAGGGCAGGGTTGTCACTATGAACTTGGAATGCATCTAGGGCCTTTAAATTGTGCACGTTGTAGTCACAGGGATTCTTGGCAAGAAGAGATTGAGAGTGTGGGTCAATCAGGGTTGCAGAAACTCTCATATCTACAATCCCCAGGCTTTTCCTGAATCCTTGATTTGAGCCAACTGAAGCTCTCCCTTTCAGGGATGCTTGGTCCCATTTTTCTTCTGACAAGATTGGTGGCGGCTTACTTGGTTGTGAGCGCTGCCAGGCACAGGACAAGGTTGGGGAGAGCATTGTTAGATCTTCAGTTTCCCATGGAAGCCTGGTTGTTGGCTTCTATGATGGACTTGTAGCAATCATTGATGGAGGTGCAGCGCCCTATGGGAACCCATTTACAGATGTGGGGCTTCAGCCCATTAGTAATGAAGGTGAGTAGTATTGCATTTCTGTCAATGATGACTTTGGGAGCAGCAGCAAGAGCTTGCTGCTAGGCTACAAGGTATTCAGGGACACTGCCTGTTTGTTTGATAGCAAGTAGAGGGGTTTATACTACAGTGGACAAGAAGGTCTTGCTGTAGCGGTATCTGGCGGTATCACTGAAAGTGGTCCAAGTAACTTTGTGTTCTTGACTGGCTCAGTTGGTGAACCATACCACGGCAGGACCTGTGAGGCACCCAGAAGCAGTGGAAACCCACATGGATTCAGGTACTTGGCAGATACAGAGGCAGTTTTTTGTGGAGTGGAGCCAACTGATAATGTCAGCCCTTTCCATTCCACCCATAAAGGACTCTAGTTGGAGGTTCATCATACATTGTGAGAGGTCTGACTGTGGCAGTGTGACACTGGTGTTGCGTTGCCCTAGGCAGAGACAATTGTAAATGCTTGTGAGTACCAACTGGTCCTGATAGATAACATATCCCTTGGGGATATCCCCATCAGAGATAAGGAGGAAAGTTTCTTGGTGTGGAGTAGCCATACAGCCTGTACTCTGTCCTTTCTTGGGGGTAATTTACTTTTTGGTAGGTTGTAAACCTACCGCTGCTACCACTGTTGAAAATGAACCAATTATAGTTCAGTATTTGATTGGGGAAGACAACAGTCTAATAGAAAGGACAAGAATGAAAAGAATAAGATAAAGTTTATTAATTGGTATTGACTAATTAATATGTATAAAAGTGAGTCTGTCTGTATAGATGTAATGTCATCTTGAGTGAGCTCAAGCTGTAAGGGATTTGACTGAATTGATTTTTCTGTAATTTAATTTTAAAAGTTGATTGTTAAGCCAAAAGCTCAATTTGGCTCATCCTTACATTTAATCATTTACCTGCATCAATGAAATTACAAAGATTGAGTTCAGTGAAGTGTGGTCTAAATCATGTTGAACTGAAATATAAGCCACTCAAACTTTAATAAATTTTATTTGATTACTTGAATTTTAAATTAATGGCTAACCCCATTCAACCATATCAAAGTGGCTTATATGTATAGATTACCCAACTCTAGAATGGGTGGATTAAAATTAAAAAGGAAGCAGCAATTATTTAAGATTCTTTTATATGATTGGATTTTTAAACTCTGCTGATATATGAATTGACCAATGAAAAGAGATATTGATCAGTTTTAAATATATTAAATTGAAATAGATACATAAATTTTAGTTTAAGTACAGGATGATTGGCTTGAAAATTTTGAATCTATCTATTCCAAAGTGGAATAATAGAATATTCCACTTGGATGCATCAGCTGATCCAAGTGGCTGCATATTATTTCAGTTTAAACCTTGCTTGCCACAGCTTCATCCCAAAAGAACATCAGTGGAGTAAACTGGCTATGATAAAATGGTAGGACACGCCAACTCAAAAACACCATCTCAAAAAATGTTATTTTGAAATACACCATCTTGAAATTTGGCTATCTCAATTTTATAGTAAAAACGTCATTTCAGTTTATGGTATTACAACTATGAAAAACAGGGTTTAAAAATTTAGTTTTTTTGAACTCCAAAAACTACCCAAAAAATTCCCAAAAATAAAAATTCAAAAACATTTCTAGACTTAAAAAGGCCTCAGAATTTTAAATCTGCAATAAAAAGGGGTCAATTTGAAGCAACAAGGCTGTGTAAAGGGCAAAAGTCAAAATCTACACAAAAAATTATTTTCATTTATTATAGCTATGTCATATACTTTAAAATAAGCAAATATTTGTACCAAATGCTGAATAGAAGTCAAAAAATGATGAAGCTTAAAAATAAGAAATATAATAGTTTATTGAGGAAGGCTCATAGATTGGTTAACAGTACTACTGAGATGGCCTGAAGATGCTCAAGCTTTCTATCCTTGAGATAGTAGGCAAGGACCACCTTGCTAATCTCTGTGTACTTTTTTGCCGCCTTAGTTTGCTTGGGGGGATCCCCCTTAGTCTTCATGCCAGTTTTAAAGAGCCAGGAAGAGATGGCCTGCTGGGTTTTGAGGTGGATAATAATCTTGTTAAATTTGGGCTTCTAGATCCTGACCCTAGTTGCAAACTGGCTATGCCATTCTTCAAGAGAAGAGGTGGTCTTAATGAGACTGTCTTTGACCTTCTTATAGCAGTTCCACTGGATTGGGTCACCGCCTTTTCTGATGTGGTGTGATCCCTGAAAATATCAACCCATTGAGTTTCAAAATACTCAATAAAAGGCGCAAAGGCTGCCTGGTTGGCTATGATATAGGGGTGGCAGAGGAGGGCGTCATAGAAGGCATTGCTTTCCTCCTTTCTTACCAAAGAAAGGGCAGCAAAGCAGTTGAAAACGTCTTTGGCCTCTTTTTATGCCTTCAGAGTTGACCAGCCCATAAAGATCTGTGCATTTTTGAAGGCAGCAGCAGAGTGCCTGGCGGAAGTGAAAATAGCATCCCTGGGGGGGGAGCTCTTGAAGACTTTGATGAAGGCATTTACCTGAGCCTGCTCAAAATCCACTACAAGATATTCATGGTATAGTAGGCTTTCTGGCTGCTTTTTAGGGGTGGTGGTGTATTCATACTGGGAGGGGGTCATCTTCTTTCTCCCTCTAGTCTCCTTGGGCTCCTCTTCTAATGTGAGGAGGATCTCATCAAGATTGTTCTTTAAGATAGTGAGAGCACTGACATATGTGTCCTGCTTTTTTTTGGGAAGGAAATAAAACACCAGGGGAAGAACAAGATTGCCCACCTGCTCATGGATATTCCAAAGCTGGCTGAATAGCTTTGGGCAGGTAGAAAAAGTACCATCTGCAAGCCAGGTTTTGCACTTGAGGAGGTTGTGAAAATCTTGAGAGGTTTTGAAGCAGATAATGTGCTCCTGTGCATTGGGACATCATCATGCATAAGGAATTGCTCTTCATGGTGGGATAGTTTCTTCTCTTTAGTTAAGATTAACTGGTCAATGGATGTTGCACTGACGCTTTCAGTGATTAGAACATACCTCTGATTAGTGAGGTATCTCTGGAGTTTAGAAGCGCCACCAACAGAGGCAAGTTGGAAATCATTCAGGTTGAGCAGGGCATTGTTCACCACCTCAGTTGAGGTTTGATCCCTGGTGGTGGGGATCAATTTCCAAAGAAACCAGTGGATGAGTTGGTAGAGGGTTTCAAAAGGCTCAGTGCAGTCATGGCCATTTGTTAAGGATTTAAATTTTGTGAAGACATATTTTATAAGCCTTGCTTGGCACCCAAGGTTATCACATTTAAAGTGATGTTGACAGATGGCTTTTTTATTGTCATTACAGTGTTGTAACTGTGCTGTTTTAGCAGAGTTACAAGGGGAAAATATTTAGAAGATAGATAATAATCTTTATTGTGAGATAGTGATTATATAGCTATTGTGAATCAATGGATAGCAGAAACATGATTGGTGATCACACAGCTGGATGGAAGAGGGGGTGGCTTGATCCTGTTAATGAGTCAAGCGCCAAATTGAGGTATCCACTGTGAAGGATCATCATTTGTTCATGTTGATGGATTTGGTAATCTGAGTTGACTTCCTAGTCTGGCTTTGAGTGACCGGGTAATTGAATTGCTGGTCACAAACCTGCTTGGTTGGTACCTTGCTGGTGGGTTGAGCCTGCGGTTTTGACAACAGCTGAAGCTGTACCCCTTGTACAAAAAGCCGCCACCCCCTTCTTGAACATGGTAGGGTAGCTAAGAGGAAATGTAGCAGGAACAGCAAAGGCACCATTTCTGTTGCAAATGGTATGGAACATGTTGATATCCCATAGCTAAATTTAATTATCAACAGGAGCACCAGGCTCCTGCTCCTGCTCCTGCTCATCCTCAGGCTCTGATGTGGGATCAGATCAGCAATTGGTCTCAAATAGCTTATCTTGGGTATCTGAGGGGGAGTACACAAAAGGAGAGTGGGGAGGGATAGTACTGTTTCCCTCTGGATCTGGGGAAGGCGTGGGTGTCTTTGGAGGTGATAAAGCCTTAGCAGGCTGCTTATTGGGGGTAGTCTTAGCCTTAAGGGAGTTGATCTTGCCCTTGGAGGCCTCAGATGCCTTGGGCGCAGCTTTGGTGATAGGCTTGAGAGGCATCTAAAAGTGAATTAGTATCAAAATATGGGCATTTTGGAGGAAGTTTTAAAAGAAAAAATCTTAATGATTTAAATAATAAGGTAGTAAATATTTTTCATATATGCGTAGAATTTTTTTAAAATTAACTATTGAAATTTCAAAGTTTTTTATCTTGTAAATATATTTTTTCTTCAGCAGTGCAAGTAGGCAAAACTTTGAGTTTTGACTAAAACTTGCAGTCAAAATAGCGTTTTTGAGATGACGTAATCAAGATGCTGTAGCTCAAAAACATAGATTTTGACTATTTTTTATATTGAATTAAGAAATCTGCAGTAGAGCTACCTCAACCTGGCAAAGAGTAAAACTTGAATTTCAAAAAACTAGCTTATACAACTGGTGTTAAAAAGTAAACAGTTGTTTAGAGAAGACCAAAAATATATTTTTGCAAGGTTTCAGTGAATTTATTACATTTTTTAATGCTATGGTTTTTAATGTGAAAATGCACTTTTTAAAAGTGAAAAGCAAGAATTGTGGTGAGGGAATTGATATAGCGTAGCCTGGTGTCATATAAATTTCCCCTTATTTTCACCTATCCATTGTGCGCATCAAATCAACTGGGTGATATGAAACTCAGTGGAATTTGAAGTTACGTAAATCAAAATGGTGTAATCACCTTCTTTTATATTAAAATTACTATTAAAATATTTTATTAAGAAAACTCTTATCACTGTATCCATGTATAGATAAGTTAAAAATTACATATAGCAAAACTGGTTTTTTACCCAGCAATGTCAATCATTAGTAGGACTACCATTGTAGTGCTCAAGGATTCTAAGGGTAAGGTTGGAGTAGCTGAGCAGCAACTGGGGAAACACAGCAAGACTATTATCTCCTTACACAACAGAGCTTCTCTATTTGAGCTTTGCAAGTAATTTAAAAATGTTAAGTTGGTTATTATGTTCTATTCAATGATGTCTTTATTGGGGCTATCTGATGGCCTTATATAGTTGAAAGTGGGGGAGGGAAAAGAAAGGATGAGTCATCCTGACTGAAAACTGGACTGGGCAGGAACTAAGCTATTCTTGAAGGGCTGAAACATTTTGGAAAATATTCAGAGATAAAGGGCTTAGATTGGGTGGGATGTGAACATCTAAACATGTGATATCTGGGTCAGGTGATTGTAGCAAAAATATGGCTAATTTTTGGGAACTAGGTCTAGAACAGGGTTTCAGAATGTTCATCTGGGGGGTTCTACTTGTTGTTAAGGGGCAGAAGGTCTCTATACCAAATAACAAATTGAGGAAATTGATGAGCTACTAATTGCCTCAATGAAAGTCACCACAATGAGTCACTCTCCAATGCATCTGCAGTTAGCCGCAGATGCGTAGATTGGTGGCTCATTGGAGAATCCTATACATATGGCAATTAACGATCAATCTATGCATCTGCAGCTAGCTGCAGATGCATAGATTGATCACTAATTGCCTCAATAAAATTCACCACAATAGGTCACTCTCCAATGCATCTGCAGTTAGCCGCAGGTATGTCAATCAGTGGCTAATTGGAAATTGATCTTTATGTTTCAATGGGTAACTCTCCAATCAAAAACGCAAGAAAGGGCAGCAGTTCCCCTATACTTTTCCTTATAGGGTAGTAGTCTCAATATGGTAATATCTGCAGGCAGAGCCCTGCACTACAACCATAGTGGCATTATTTTAAGTTGTTCTTAGTATAAGTGTCTTAGATTAATACAATAGGAACATCTTCTGATTGTATACAACAAGCTTTATTTTAGTGCAGGAATAAGCTTATTTTAATTAAAGATAAATAGTGTAATTTGAAATACTGTAAAAATGAGATGGCGTAAACACACCCCACACTAAGCAATTTCATATGTAAATAAAGTTAGCAAAAAAAGATTTAATAAATCTGACTCAAAATGACAAAATTGAGATGGCGTAACTTTGAGATGCCACATTATAAAATATAAATAATTTTAACTATTTTATTATTTATTTTATTTTTTTGTGATTAAAAATCACTAACACAAAAACCCCTTCTCAAATTAAATTTGAGATGGCGTAGATTGAAGTGCTGTTTTTGAGGTGGCGTGTCCTACTGATAAAATTATGATTAAATATAAAGATTTTCATGAAATTTAGAGGACATAGATCAATTTTTCAGATGATTTCAATCAAAATGGTACCAAACATGATAGCTCAAGCTGATTTATATGCTGATATATATATTTAAGTACTGGAATTGAGTTCACGTCATAATCAAAGGCTCAGACTCAATTTTAAATTATCTAAATTTACTTTTTGTCGTGAAGTGATTGGTTATAAACTAGCTGTCACTGTACTCACGCATTTGATCCATTAAGCTCAGTGAACAATGGAACAATAGGACTATTGGCCTGGATGATAACAAGGTCAAGTGATCAACTAAGTTGTATCCTAAGTTCCTATTAACTAATGATCAGCCAATCATTAGTTTAATAGTGGACTAAGAGTAGCGGAGACAAGGCTGTGATCAGAGGATCCTGACGTTCTGTGCCTCTTGTCTAATTTCCCTTTACTATAAAACTCCCTTCATGATTATTGAATAAAAGATTGATTATTACATACTTCAACTTTATTATACACATTAGGCTAGATACTTATCTTGACCTAATCTTTAGTAATAGAAGAATTGTATTTCAAGTTAAGCTAAGCAACTACCAACTCCAAGGAGAAATACAACATTGGTGCTCACTTGTAGCATGCAACGTTCCAATGATAACTGTTGCTCTGCCAGGGACTTGTCTTTTGTGCGGGGAGGTGATGAAGATAACCTTCTCCATGCATTTCTGCGCCATCTGCAGGACCACCCCAATGGGTTATTTACAGAGATCAATTGCCTTGCTGGAACAAAGGATGGTCTTCCTAACAAGTTCATGGCATTTGGTCAGTTTATGACTGACGTGCAGCATCCCTGGTTAATAGAGGACCAGTCCTCTTTTCATCTCAATGTCCCAGTACCTCTGGAGGTAGATGGGAACACAGAGCCCACCCAGCAACAGCTGAAACAAGATATTAACAGGATGGACCAAGGTGCGTACCAGAACAGGGAAGCCCATGAGAAGCTTGCTGTACTCCCTTTGTATGGCACCACAGCTAAAGAGAAATTTTGAAAATTCACAGGGATAACTCCAAACCAGCTTTGTATTCAGATGAAAACAATCAAACAGGCCAAGGAGTACATCCACAGTTTCACACATCCTGCCATCTGTCACAATTGAACTCACCTAGGATATCAGCTATCCCTGATCTTGCATCAGGGAAACTTGATAAACAACCAGCAGGCTTTCCTTTGCT
Organism: Entomophthora muscae; assembly: GCA_014839935.2. NCBI lineage: Eukaryota > Fungi > Entomophthoromycota > Entomophthoromycetes > Entomophthorales > Entomophthoraceae > Entomophthora > Entomophthora muscae. Next base: position 125,323 of record QTSX02006423.1, read on the forward strand.
GTCTATATGACGAGCTTACAAACTCCATAGCCAATATTAGCCACCAGTTGAATCACTTGACAATTCATCAGAACTTCACGGCAAACTGGTCAACACAGCTTGAGAAACGTCTGATCAACTACGTGTCCACAATGGTTGGAGTTGTGCTGGAGCACAAGAGTTTGGACAACAACTGGCTAGGAACAGTAACCCACCACGTAAAGGGTGCAGAGGCCACCTTCCGCTACCTATGTAGCAAGGTAGAGTCTCTTGGCTGCTCTGTAATGCTTATAGAAGACAGAGTTGCAGTGGAGGGCAATAAGGAAGTTACCACCATTATCTAACAGAACATGGAGGAGCTATCCAAACATGTCAGCAAAATTGATAAGGGCCTCTGGCAATCCCTCTTGGATTGTAATCAGTTCAGCGTGGAAATCCCCAAATTGTTAAAATTGATTAACCACAATCACAATTGCACGGAAGATATTTGTGTTAACCTGGCAGCAGTAAGCAACAACTATCAGGCTATGCATGAAGAGACTGACGTAATGTTTGAAAATCAAGAATCACAGATGGAGAAACTTGAAGACAAACTACACACAGCTAATTGCACAATAAAAGACCTTGCACAAGAAGTACACTTGCAAGGCAGTGAAATTCTGCAACTACAAGGACAAGTAGAGCAGTTACTTCAAGTTTACTCCAGTAAAACTGTTCTGGAAACAGGGCCACAGAGGACCACAGGAAGAAGTCAAAGCACCCTTTCCACAACCAGTCAAGCGATGTCAGAAGATTGTCGCTCTTTTCATAGCTATGAGAGCAATGAAGACAACATAGACTGCACCATGAAGAAGGTCTATGTAGCAGAACCAGTCCTAGATAGTAGCAAGACACCTCTTCCTGGCGCTGCTGCCTCCACTTCCAGGACTAGCAACAACATCAGAGACACGGCTTCAGAAGCATGTTTTTGCGCTGCAACCCAGAGAAATATCTCACCACCTCCCAGAAGAAGCTATAAATTTAGCACTTCTATGGTTATCCCAAATTTCAAACCAAAAAACTTGCCAAAGTTTGATAAGAAAGCCAACATTCACATGTTCCTCTGCCTATACAACAACTCTATGTACGGGGCGGACAACACTATGAAGAATGCAGCTATCTTCAATTGTTTGGATTCAGAAACCCATACCATCATAATGCCAAGACTCCCAGAACAGGGCTGGACATATGAGAACATATCCAGAGCTCTCATTGCAGAATTTGGAAGTGAAGAAGCCTTATTTTGCCAAAAATGGAGTTCACAGAAGGAAGGATAAAAAAGGGAGAAAGCCTAATGAAGTTCTTGGAACGCTTTTACTTGGAAGCACAGACACTAGTCTCTATGAGAGCCACCACTTTTGTTGATGTAAAAGGAGCACTTCTCAACTACGTACGCCCAAACAGAGAGCTTTTGATTGCTCTCAAGTCTGGTATATATAGTGCAAGAATGGTCCCTGATCTCATGTGTCACTTGGGATTGTTTAAGGAACAGTTTGAAGTTTCCTTTCCAGATTATAAGAAAGCCACTTCATCTTTTTCTACAGACCCTAAGGGTAAGACTTGGGATAAGGACTCCCCTAGGAAGTCTACAAAAGTAGCCGCGCCCCCAGCCAACAACACAACCAACAACCGCACCTGTTACAAGTGCGGGCAAGTAGGGCATCTTTCCAGAGACTGCAAGCAACCCAAGGCAAATGTGCGCCACTTAAACCAGGAGGACAATGTGGAGGACAAGCAGGACAACAAGGATGAAGAAGGTGAGGAGTCAAAAAACTTCTAAGCAGTCAGGTTGAGGAGAAAAACCTGACTGCTAGTAGTTCCCAACCCTCTCCACCTATTGACCTGGACCCCAACGTCCCTGATTGCAACGCCAGCCTGTTGGACCAAGAACCCTGCCCTAAAAGATGCATGCCAGATAAAGAGGATATAAACAAAGACTTGTTACATAGAGTCTTGGATGTCAACACGGTCACAAGAAAACAAGCAATTCATACAGAGATATTTCTTCTAAGGAAGCTGTTGACACCATCTCTATACCATATGTGGAACAACTTTGTATGCCATACACCGAGGTCACTCACAAGAGTGATAGTGTCAAAAAGCTGTCCCAACTACTGAGATTGGTACAAGTCTCTACAAATTTGGATGCTTTGAAATCCTTGAAGCCCGACCTAACAACTGCACTGAAGTCATTCCCTGCCCAGTTTAAAGGATTGGACATTCACAAGGTTACACAAAATTACCACACCTCATTATGGAGAACGTCATGATTGCGCTTACATTGAGCTGGTGGTTCATAAGCTTTGGGTAAGAGCAATTCTGGACTCTGGAGCTCCAGGAAATATTGTGTCAACCAGGCTAGTCAAAAAGTTGAAACTTGCGCCTGATTTAGACTACAATGAGGAATTTGGCACTGTGGGATCAGATAAGACTAAGGAATTGGGAGCCTATTTGTCTTTACCACTCTGCTTTAGTAAATAGGTGATAACAGCCCCGGCAATAGTGTTGCGCAACAAGAGCTATGATATCTTAATTAGTAACAGCTTCATGGCAACCTACAGAACCATCATCAATCATCAGGATAGTACCTTTAGAATTTTGGATCACCCAGTATCAATGTTCTATCATGATGATGGACCAAGAGACCTTCCTGCTAAGAAAATCCTATATATTAATATGGAATATGCTGATGGGGATATGCCAGTAGCATACACCTTGCATCAACGGAAATCAAGGTTCTACCTCTAGCCACTAAGGAGTACAAAGAGATTCTCTTATATTCCTCTAGCAAATTCTCTATTCCAAGTGGATCTCAGGTGATTCATAATACAGGTCTAAGCCTCAGTTTTCCTAAAGGTATGCATGGTGAAGTATTTGGACTCCACAACGGTTCACGGCTAGAACCCTGGATCCTACCTGGCATTGTCATGCCTTCAGCAGAAGAAATCCTAGTACTTATAGGAAACCTCTCCGATAAATTGCTGACGGTGAAGAAACATCAGCTTCTAGGCTACATGAAGCTGGAAGAACTCTCTGGACTTATGGATGCCACTCCACTTGGTGAGTTCAATGAATTTGCATTACCTTGCAATCAACCGAGCGTTCTGTTGCTCATTCCACGCGAGTCTTTAAATGGACTTACTGAGGATCAGAAGGACCAAGCTATGCAACTCTTTGAGAAGTACAAGGACGTCTTTGCAGAGAATAACCATGACCTAGGAAAAGCTCTGGGGGTTGAACACGTGTTGGATACTCAAGGTACTGCTCCTATACGCTCCAGGCCAATAAGACGTAGTCTGGCCAACCAAGCCATTATCAATGAAGAACTACAAAATTTACTTGCATCTGGCCTTTTGGTGCCCAGCAAGAGTCCTTGGTCCTCCCCTTTACTAATTGTAAAGAAAAAGGATGGGTCAAACTGTGTAGTAATGGACTATTTTAAACTGAACTCTTTTACAAAAAAGGACTCTTATCCGTTGCCTCGCATAGATGACACATTGGACAAGCTGGGTGGTGCAAAATACTTCAGCGCAATGGACCTGATCAGCAGATATTGGCAGATTGACCTTCCAAAGACCAACCAGGAAAAGTGTGCCATTATTAAGGAAAAAGGCCTTTTCCAACCAGCCAGGATGCCACAAGGACTCGCAAATGCTCCTGCAATTTTCCAAAGGGCCATGGATTCTGTGATGAAAGACCTCAATTTGACTTGCGTCCTGGTTTACCTTGACAATATTAACGTCTTTTCCCGGACTTTTAGTCAACAAAAACCACTTGGAGGCAGTATTCCAGCAACTGATTGCTGCCAACCTCAAGTTAAAACCAAGAAAGTGTAACTTCTTTATGGAACATCTGGAATTCCTTGGGTACATCATCAGTAAGGATGGCTTGCGGCCTGTTCCTGCTAAGGTTGAAGCTATCACACACATGCAAACGCCTTCCAACAAGAGAGATGTTCAGGTGTTTTAGGGATGATTGGCTATTATAGACGCTTCATACCAAACTTCACAGGTCTAGGAGGACCACTATTCCACTTTTTGAAAAACAACATTGAGTTCTCATGGACAGAAGGATGCCAGAATGCCTTTGAGGACTTGAAGGCCACTCTAGTGACATAGCCAGTACTTTCCTACCCTAACTTTGAGTGTCCTTTCATCTTACACACAGACTCCAGTTTGATAGAAATTGGTGCTGTTCTTTCTCAGCTGGACAATGATGACCAAGACCATCCTGTAGGGTATTGTTCCTGTACACTCAATAGTCACAAAAGGAATTATACAGTCACTGAGAGGGAATGCCTAGCAGTCATTTACGCTTGTCAACAATTTAGAGTGTATCTGCACAGAGTACACTTTACAGTGGTAACCAATCACACCTTGCTCAAATGGTTAAAGACTCTGAAGGACCCGGAAGGACGTTTGGAACAATGGGCTATTAAGTTACAAGCCTATGATTACAAGATAATCCATTGTGTGGGAGCCATGCACCAGAACGCTGACTGTCTTTCCTGTCTTCCTACCATAGCTCTGATCTCCTCAGCAGCAGACAAACTTTACAACAAGCTGATGCTGAAACCTTCTATGTGGGGGGAGGAGCCGCTCAAGATTCAGAAAATTCTTAAGTCCCTTGCGGTGGACACCCGCATCAAGGATAATCAGCTTTTCAAGTTGTATAAAGGGAAGTGGCTACCATACATTCATCCATCTTTACGTACAGATGCAGTAGTATCAGCTCATTGTAATGTGGGTCATGGTGGTATCCATAAGACCCCCAATCTTCTACAACAGCATTGTTACTGGGAAGGTATGCACTCGGACGTAGCAGAAACTCTGGCTGCTTGCCATGACTGTACAATAGAGCAACCAAAAGTCTTGCGCTACTAGCACTGCCTAATCCAACCTGGCTTTGTGTTCCACACTGTTGCCATAGATGTAGTTGGGCTTTTTTTACTGACTGCCAGCAAGAACAAGTACATTATTGTAGCAGTAGACCAGCTGAAAAAATGGGTAGAAATAAAGGCAATTCTGAATCAGTCAGCGCTGACCACAGCCAAATTCATTTTGGAGAACATACTCTATAAGCATGGCTGCCCTCAGACATTGCTAACAGATAATGGGACCAACTTCACTGGATAAATGATACCCAGACTGAACAAACTTATGAGCATCTGTGGTACCCTGTCAACACCATACCATCCCCAAACAAATGGAATAGTAGAAAGGATAAATGGAAGTCTGGTACAGATATTAAGGAAGCTTATTCACCAGCGCAAAACAGAATGGGATACATATCTTCCGGCAGCAACCTTTGTGTACAACATAGGATTCCACAGGGCTACTAGAAAAAGCCCCTTCCAGCTTCTGTATGGTTGACAACCAAGCCTTCTACCACATCTTTACAGTTTAGTTAAAACTAACAATCCTCTTACCCCCAATGCTTATTTAAAGAGACTAGCACAGACCCTAATCAAGTTACAGTCTGAGGCGTACTCTACCAACTTAGCAATGAAGGAGAAAGATATGGATTATGCGACAAAAACCCAACCTGCCCTTCCTGCATACAAAATAGGAAGCTTGGTATACTTCTACAGCAATTGAGGGTACAGTTGCAAAAGTAAACTTGCCTCATTATAGCAAGGTCCTGTCAAGGTATTCCAGAAAGTGGGAGTAGATAGTTATACTCTCAAGGATCTGGAAACTGGCCAATTGATCACTCAAGTCCATGCGCAGTATATGGGCAAGGCTCCAAGTGATCAAGCATAAACCCCTTTATGGATAACAATTTGGAAAAAGAAAAACCTAATGAAAACAGACCATGGGTTGTTATCCTTATCGCATCAAGAAGTGATAAAGCTTATAGTAAGAAGAAATGTAGGGTTAAGCAACGGGGTCTTTATTGAGATACTGTTGCCTCTAAACCCAGACACAACTGGATGAGGACTTTTGCAATGGCAGTGTAGGTCATCCAAACACTGGGTAGCCAACAGAATGCAAAGGGAAGAAACGGGGAATCATTGACAGGAAAGAAACTGACACGGTTAAAGCCAATCAAATAAGGAAATGCAAGTCCAAGCAAGATGCACTCCCAGAGAAGGCTTTCTTGCTGGGCATATTCCTCAGGTGTTTTGCCTCCTACTGAGTAAATGACACCCAACAACCATTCAATGTATTCAGGCATGTGGTGGAGTCTTTGGTGATATACTACCTTGGATCCACTAAGTACCAAGTTCCCAACCAGCGCCATTGATTGTCTGCTACCTGCTCAATTGTAACTTAGGAGCTCTAGTGCAGTACCCATTGCTCTTTGCAAGCGGTATTCATGACTATCTGAACCATGCCACAAGGGCACCGGGCCAACAGCAGATCTAGTATCTGACCACGCCGTAAAGACTAGTTCAAGAAGTTTGAGCGCACGAGAGACCTGATTGTCCGTCAAATATACCTCATCATAGGAGAAGTCCTGAAGACATATCTGAGCATATCTTACGAGTTTCAAATGGGGTACACGCCAATGGATATTATTCCCTGCTTTGAGTCTCTTTGTTGAAATTGCATAAGGATTCTCAAGGGCCAGCATAAGAGTAGACTGCATAACCAGTGGGCCATGGAATTGGAGTAAGGGAAACATCTCCCAATACAGATGAGCAGCAAGGTTAATATAGGAACCTTGGTTATCTTCTCGGACTATTATGGAAGTATTGCTCATCTCGTTTTTGTTCAAAGCCGTAAGTAGCTCAATTAAGGTTGGAGCTTGTTCCTCAACCTTATCTGTTGGGGCAATGGAAGTTGCTTTACTTCTGTTACCACAACTTCTTTTCTTGGCAATCATCCAAAGCTGAGTGGATGTGGGCATACCGGAGTCTTGTGTTCCTGATTTACTTGGAGAGATACTGGGCTGGTATGAGGCTGTACTGGGGGAACTACAGAAGGCTGTATCTATCTCGCCTCCTAAGATTTTGGTGAATTCATCCTCATCCAAATCTAGAATGGGTGAGTAATTGTGCGTGGTTGTAACTGGAACTTTGGGTATTCCCTTTTGAGCTCGGTTGATCCTTGGTTTAGATACATTGGTATAATGCACCAATGGTTTCTTATTCCTCTTTGGGTGATTCACTATATTAGAAAAGGTTAAAAGACCTTTACAGTAACGTCTAGTTTAGTGGGGGAAAATGTTGTGAAGTGATTGGTTATAAACTAGCCGTCACTGTACTCACACATTTGATCTATTAAGCTCGGTGAACAATGGAATAATTGAACTATTGACCTGGATGATAACAAGGTCAAGTGATCAACTAAGTTGTATCCTAAGTTCCTATTAATTAATGATCAGCCAATCATTAGTTTAATAGTGGGCTAAGAGTAGTGGAGACAAGGCTGTGATCAGAGGATCCTGGCGTTCTGTGCCTCTTGTCTAATTTCCCTTTACTATAAAACTCCCTTCTTGATTATTGAATAAAAGATTGATTATTACATACTTCAACTTTATTATACACATTAGGCTAGATACTTATCTTGACCTAATCTTTAGTAATAGAAGAATTGTATTTCAAGTTAAGCTAAGCAACTACCAACTCTAAGGAGAAATATGACACTTTTAATGCATACTAAAAAACTAGAATCAATGTATCTCAGTGAATACTAAGCTAATTTTGATGTTTAATAGCTTATTTTAAAGCTGCAGATCAGCTCTACATTTTAAAAGGCTTTAAAAATCAAATAATAAATTTTAAAATAACTAGTTTAGCCGTACTAAACTTAATAGTGATACTATACTTATTTAGGATTAGTTTTTATTTATACTTGGAATACACAATTTTAATTAGAAATTTAAATAAATATAAAAGAAATCACCTTTTAATAAAGCAATTAAATAAAATTTTAATTAAAAATATGATAAGTAATCCAAGCCTAAAAATACAGTAAAATATATTTAATTGATTTAGTAAATTCAACTTTAATTTTGTCCTTGGATGTGGCAACACCCTAGTATACTATATGGGGGAGCCACAAGACCACCAGAGGGTGGCACAATAGCAGGTTCCATGTAAGGTTTAAGAACAAGGAATAACTTGCGCAGGGATCAGCAATATCAAATTTGCAGCGCTCCTAATTAGGAGATAGTGCACACAACTTGACATCACCAGCAGATTGATCCATACCATTAGTTAAATCATGGGGTGACTTATTGAGCTCCCCCTGTGTATTGGGAGATACATTGTCAGGAAAGAGGGGAATCTTGATTGAAAAACCCTCCCAATGATAGGTTGTGCTACCATTGAGAGATTATCCCTTCAATAAATCTTTACTCTTACAAAATCAACTAAAGAAATTCATACCCTCAATCCCCAAATCAGTTAAGATGAACCACCTCATCTTCACAGCTGTACTAGCAGCTTGCCTTGAGATTGGAAGGTATCAACCTGGCCCTGCCATGTTTGGGCTGTTGACAGAAGTACCTGGAGAAAACTATTTCACAGAGACACCACAACTAAACTCTTTGTTAATTGGATCCAAGCCCCCTCTGGTATCAACCCACTCCACTATATATGTGGTGTGTACACCTCTATCTACTATGTATTGACATACTTTGTAGGAAGTTCTGGTCTCTACAATACCCCTGCCAAGGTCTTCAGGTGGCTGATGACCATCTATCACATTGCCACAGTCTTGACAGGCTTCTAGTTTACAAACCTCCTGCCTTACATATTTCAGACAATACCTAAAAGTTTAGGGTATTAAAGGGAGATTGCTTACTGTGTCAATGCTAATGGCATGGAAGGCGTGCTATGAAGGTACCAATTTGAATTCATGGGAGGTAGGTGAAGACTCTGTAGCTGGCAGTTATGACAACTAGCTATAAAATTTTTGAGCAATAGACACAAAGTTTCCCAATAGTGGTGTTTCTAAAACTGGTTGTAAGTTTTAGCTATTCCTCCATGCCCTGTTTCACAATGGGCCTTCATTATAAGGGATAATGACATACTAGGATAGACATAGGAGAGATACTGTTGTTGAAACTAATTGAAATATTGCTGATTACAGATGAGGGTATCCTGAGATAGCTTCTGTAGGGCCAATCAAGTACCTTCAGTATCAGCCTCTCACGCTGAAGGGTGACTAATCAGCTCATATTACTGATCAGCTTTAGCAGGAGGGAGAGCCAGTATAAGCATACAAGAGAGTTCATCAGCATTCTGATGTTGTATGCCAGGGGGTGCATCACAGTAAAATCATAACCTTATAGCCAAAGGGACCATCTAGCCAGTTGTTCTTATGGTTCTTTAAATTGATGTAACTACTTGAGGAAGGCGTGATCTGTGACAACAGTGAAGTACATACTGTAGATGTAGTGAAAAAATTGTTTGACAGTGTGAAGCGCAGCTGGAATTCATTTTTGATCACACTATAGTTCTTCTCATGCTTGTTTAGAACTCTGGAGCTATAGGTTACTGGGTGATATACTTCTTTGTCATTAAGCTGGGCCAGGATAGCTCCAATGGCAAGGTCACTAGCATAAGTAAAGAGAGTGATTCCTTGTTGGAATATGGATATGAAATAATAGAAGCCCCCTTCAAATTCTTCTTGAGGGTCTCAAAGGCTTGCTGTTGACTTGCAGTCTATTTGAAAGGAAAATTTCTCAACAAATGGACCAAGGGCTCACTGATGTCAGCAAAGTTAGAGATAAAATGTCTGTAGTAACCCATAATGCCTAAGAGTACTTGGACCTCTTTCAAGGAAGTGGAAAGCATTTTGTTGATGGCCTCCACATTCTTGGTCATAGGATGTATCCCAGTTTGGGTTAATTTATGTCCTAAGAGCACCAGTAATTCCTTAAAAAAGACACACTTGGAAGGCTTCAGCTTAAGTCTTGCTTTCCTGATCTTGATGAATACTTCTTTAAGATGAGCCAGGTGATCAGTGAACATAGAACTAAATACAGTGATATTTTCTAGATAAAACAGCACACATAAGAGTTTCAGATCATCTAATATTAAGTCCATAGCCCTTTGGAATGTGGCTTGGGAATTAAAGAGCCCTTGAGGCATGCATGTAAGCTCAAATAATCCCTCCAAAGTGATAAGAGCGGCCTTTTTCCTGTCTTCAGGAGAAAGGCCAACTTGCCAGTAGCCAGAGGCTAGATCCATAGCAGAGAAGAACTTGGAACCTCCTAAGCATCTAAGAGCATCATCTATTTGAGATAGGGGATATGAATCTTTTTTGGTGAGGGAGTTAAGTTGATGGTAGTCTATTACAATCATATGTCCTCCATTCTTATTATTGAGAATTAACAAAAGAGAAGACCAGAGACTCTAGGAAGAAAGCTAAAACACTAGCATCCAAAAGTTGCTTTAACTCTTTAGATAATTGGGTGTCTTCAACTCTGCTGCCACAGTAGGGTTTGGCACAGAAAGGGGGAGCATCTCCAGTGTCAATCTGATGGATGGCACCCTTGGCTAACCCATAGTTGTTAAGACCAGAGGAAAAGATATTCTTAGATTGGTCCAGGAGATCAAGCACATGTTTCTGCTGAATAAGAGACATCTGAGGAAAGTTAGCAGCAGTAAACAGGGAGAGCACTTTGGGGTCTTATTTAGGTAATTTGAAGTTGCCAAATTTCCCAAAAAAATAGAGGGATTCCACTTGTTCTGCACCTAATATGTGTCTGTGTACAACCACTTGTCCCTGGAATACATGCATGGGGGAAGTAGTCAGGTTAGCCAACAGTAGTTTCACAGGATCCTTATTAGTTCAATCCAAAATCACAGGGCACAAATTAGGCTCTTTGCATCTTAGAGATTCAGGAGAGTACAACTCCAAGAAATATTTCTCAGGAAAATCATAGAATATCTGGGAATTGATGATAACTTGAGAGCCAGGAGGGATGGGGATGGCCACTGAAGCAAGCAACATGACACCTTATTTAGCAGGTAAGATGGAGGAGGGGAATACATATTTGAGGAATGAGTCCTGTACTTTAGCAGGAATATGCCAGTTGGGTACTCAAGGACACACATCTTAAGCTTCTTGCCAGATATGCGGGGAGACTCCTCAAAGATTAGCAGGACCTCATAACCCAAGAGAGATAGGTATTCATCTCTAATCTTGACAATCCCATTGTATTTCCATAGAAATTGAGTTACCACCAAATGAGCATAGCTTTTTTCTAATAAAAAAGCAGGGGATGTAATGAGGAGGTTCTCAAACCACATCAGTAAAGCAGAGTAGGCGCCAATAGCCCTGGTCTGGGCCATACCAGCAGTCCTGTAGGGTTGAGTGTACTTGAGACCAGTAGCTAGTTTGAGATTCTTCATCAATTTAGAGGACATAGCATTAAAAGGGAAGTCAGTGTCCAAGATGATCTTTATCTTGACTTTCTGGAGGGATACTTCCACATAGATAGTATCCTTCCCAAAAGGGGGTAAGACAGACAGAACATCTTGGGCAACTTTTAATTATTTCTTCCATTTGATCAGGAAGCCAGTCATAGGTGGAGGCATTGGGCGGCTCAGGGCGAGGCACAGTCAAGCTTACAGGTAAGGCCCACCATAGAATGGGTGCTAACTTGATAATGTAAGATACGGATTGGCCAAGTAAGGACCAGGGTCCGGAGTTGAGGATCACAGAATCCATCAATCCTGTCAAAGTAATGTAGAGTACTCCAAACAGTTGGGTATATGTGGTCTTGGCGGTGGCGGTAGGTTCCAGTGGGCAGTATGGTCTTGGGGTTAATGATGGGGTCATGGGAACAAAGTACGCTGGTAGTTAGTTGTACTTGTCTTTGAACAATAAGGTTGGTATCTTGACCCTCTTTCCTTTGCGTCCTATGTACTCAGTACTTTTAGTACTTGCCAAAGGGTTGGCAATGAGGATGGTTTCCAAGTTGTACTCTGAATAGGCCGTGTTGGGGGGTATTCAGTAAAATGCACAGGTCCAAAGGGGACTCCTGGGGGACGGTATAATGCCTGGGGAGATTCAGCAGATTGGTCTTGGGAGGGGGTGGCAGCCTGGTAGTCTACTTGACTGGAATTAAGATGGAGGGTCACTAAGACTAGATAGGGTAAGATTTGTTTGAACCAAAGGTTCATAAAGCTTTATTATCAAAAATGACAATGTGGTCTTCACCATACTGCCAGGGCTTTTATACCATGGGACTTTGCTTCTTCAATTTTTGCAGGGTTTGGGTTTGCAGACAAGGCACTGTCGGGGCATGGATCTTGGCTTAGAGTCTCAAGGGCAGGAGATCCAGGTAGTGCCTGCTCTGGTGAATAGAAGTGGCAATGCTTTGTTCCGCTGCCACTGTTCACTATGTCACCTGAGTAGTTCAATTGCACTACCCTCTCTGAACGGAATGCAGGCAGTTGATGGTGGTCATTGGCAGAGTTAAAAATAGGTTTTGTTTTAACCTCCTTAAGGCAAGCTGCAGCCTCTGCATAGGTTCAGGTCTTTGGTGGCTCAAGGTTGGCAACAATCTGATTACCATTTGGGGAATTGTCCTTGGGAGACTGGTGGGTCTTGGAGTGACTTGTTAACTCAGGTATGCAATTCAGCAAGTGGGCGGGTTCCTGTCCACTCTGTGTGACTCAAGTAGTCTTTGGGGGATCAGGGTTTGATTCCAGGGCTTCCAGTGTTGATTCCAGAGCTCCAGTATTGGCTCTTGGCAGGTTGGCAGTAGGTCCTTTCCTGACCTCAGTTAGCCAGGTTAGATTGCCTTTGTCAGTATGGGTCTTTATTGGCACCAGTTTGGCAGCAGACTAGCAACTATCCAGGGATTCCTCTGTAGTAGGCTGGCAGGTCGCAGGGTAATTTACCAATTTGAGCCTGTGACTCAACGGATTAGAGGGTCCTGGACTGTTCTGGAGGGGTTGATCCGCCTTCTGGGAGCTGGGGCTCAACTCTTGGGTTTTCAATAAAAGTATTGAAATGTCATTCATGACACATTTTGCCAACATGCACTTCAAGGCAGGGGTTTTCCTTATACACAGCTTGCAAAGATAGGGATATAGTAACATTCTGGAAGAGGGCCTCAGATAATTCAGCTTTTTTTCTAAAGATTCAACCAGGACAGGAAGATGGTGAGCCTGAGCTAGGTAAGGGCAAGCAGCCATAGCCTTAGCTTCAGTTGAAGGTAGATAGGCTGCTGTGGTGGTATTCCCTGAAAAGAGTTTATAGGTGACTGACACATTTTAGGGGACAGCTAATAAAGAATAGCCATAACTATCACTATCATCATAGCCAGAATCTTTGAGTTTATAATCACTTGAGAGAAAATGTAAGAGATGGAGGATGACAGGGCCATACAAAAGAGGTAGTTTTTGTTGTGAATGCCCATATTCACACTCTTTAAATTTTGCCTTTGGTGGGTTCTTTTGAGGACAAATCTCTTGCTTTTGCCTTTGCCCCTCAAAATGAGTCTATATCCAAACTTGGAAATATAATTTTTTTCTAATTTGCCCTGCACAACTCACTTGCCCCACTCATACCTGTGGTAAGTAATCCCACTGTCCCTATATTGTTTTGTAGTAACTCCAATATATATATATTATATTTCTCTATCATCAATAAAATTAAATTCTATTCAAATTTTTATCTTTGTGTCTATCAGTACTTCAGCAACTCTCTAGCTACAACTAGAAGAGATTGAATATTCAGGTCCACAAGGTAATTGCTTCACCTTCCCTTCCAACTAACCCAAGGCTTATTACAAATCAAATCCTAAGGTTAGGATTTACTGTTGTGTGTCTGTGCTGCGCCTCAGAACACAACAATCTTCATTGGAGGGAGTATCAGGAGGAGACAAGAGAGGTTGTCAACTGAGAGCTTCTCTGCATCTAAGTTGACCTCTCTTTTCCCGCCTGCTCATTAGAGCTGCATCCTTCCATGTGTGGGTTGATGAAAGACCAATATTGTTGACCTATCTGGCCACAGTTATGACAACCCTGATGCCTGGGTTGCCCATTGGGCCCCAAAGTCATGATACAGGGAGTGTGGGAAGTAGTGCCAGCATTATTGGCCTTACTTTTTTAAACCACAGCCCCACCATGCATCAGGTGCATGTCTTGCAAAAGAGTCTTAATGCTCTTCATTAAGGTGAGAGTATTGTATTTTGGGCCTTGGGACATCTTGTGGTTTAACGTCTCAGTTGCTAGCTTGTAGAGTGTGGTTGTAAGGGCTAAACACATATTAATACCAGCCTTATTGACTCTGGAGTCTTTACCTTATATTTCTAAGGTAACAACTGAATAGAGTTAAAGGTGTTGTAACTGTGCTGTTTTAGAAGAGTTATAAGGGGAAAATATTTAGAAACTAGAAAATATTCTTTATTGAGAGATAATGATTATATAGTTGCTGTGAATAGTGGATACCAGGAACATGATTATGTTGATCACATGGTGGGATGTTGAAGGGGGGTGCTTGATCCTTGTAATGAGTCAAGCGCCAAAACAAGTCACCCACTGAGAGTGATCAGCTTTTGTTCATCTTATTGTATTTGGAAATCCAAGTTGTCTTCCTAACTTGGCTTTGGGTGAATGGATAATTGGGTCACAGGTCATAAACCTGATTACTTGGAACCTTGCTGGCGGGTCAAGCCTGCTGTTTCAACACCCCCTGGCTGAGGGTTGACCTCCTCTGAAGGCAGGTTGTCAGGGAAGTTGTCAGGAGCCTGGGTGCCATATTGAATAAATTGTTGTTTGGTGGCAGACAGGGCGTTTTCTTGTTGTTTCTGTCTTGCTTTGCAGGGTTGTAGGCGGTTGTGGTGTAAGGTCTTGTCTTGCTTGCGTTTCCCAAGCCCTTGCAAAAGGTAAGTGTTATTGTTGTTTACCTTCAGAATGATTGCTAGCCCTACTTTCTTGGGTTGTAGCTTGCTCTTGTCAACATTCATGACCCAAACTTTGCCCCCAACTTCATGTCTGTCTTGGATGGGGACAAAGTTATTTTGCAGACGCTTTTCTTTTTTTCTGATTAGTTGCTATTAGCCTGTATGTCCTGGGGATCTGAGTGGGGTGGAACCTTATCTGGCATCTCCAGCTAAGGTCCTGATACCGCCTGGATGATATTGGGTTGTGTTTCATAAACTAGCTTAAAGGGGCTTTTGTTGGTGGATCTGTTCACACAAGTCTGGCATACGAGTAATGCAGTTGATAGCTGCCTGTACCAGTCCTCAGATCTCCCGGCAGTGATCTTGGCCAGGGCTTGCACAAGGCTGCCATTCAGCTGCTCCATGCGCTCATTGGCCTGAGGATGATAAGGTGTTGTCACTGTGTGCTAGACCCCATTCTTGGTAAGGTATAAGTTGGTATCTTCAGAGGTCAATTCTTTGCCTCTGTCAGTTATCAGGAGTTCTGGCTTTCCAAACTTGCTGATGATTTCTTTTCCTATGAAGTGTCATGTGTCATTGCTGGTATGTGTTTTAACTGCTTGTGCTACTGGCCACTGCGTGGCAAAGTCAATGGCAGTAATAATATACTTTTTGTCATTATGTTTCCTGGGCATAGGCCCCACAATATCCAGGGCCCACACTTTAAATGGTAGCTGTGTGCAGATAGGTAGTACTGATTTAGGGGGGGGGTCTCACTCTTTGCAAATTTATCACATACTTCACACTGGTCCAAGACTTCTTGAACAACTTGATACAAGGTCAGCTAACAGGCTTTGTTTTTAAGGATTTTGTAAAGTTTACAGCTTTTGGTGTGGCCCAGGTCTCTGTGGTAGTGCAAGATTGTATTGACTTGCTGATGTGTGGGAATTTATGGGATGGTTGTTCCGTTGGACATTTTTTGGTTTAGGGTTCCATAGATGTCAGCAAATAGGTGCTTGTTTTTAATAACAGTTTCTCTTGTTATATCTGTAGTCCCAGGGGGAAATCCTTTGTCTTTTGTAAGCAACACCAGGAGAGGCCAGTCTGGGTTGAGCCCATTCTTGCCCTTTGTGGCTCTGACATATAGTTATGACAGCAAATCAGCCATGACCAGCTCTGGGCTTGGCTTATACTTCATTAGCATGTTGAACCTTTCCAGAAGCTCCATCCATTGGGATTGTCTGCGGGAAAGGTTTGCTTGGGTTTTGAAGTATATGAGTGATTTGTGGTCTGTCAGGGCTGTGAATTCTTCTTGTTGTTTCATATAGCAACACCATTTGACTAGGCAGTGCACAATCACCAGCAGTTCCTTGTCATATATGGGATACCAGCACTTGCCATCTGTCAACTTGCGTGATTCATAGGCCACAGGTAGTAAGTCACCATCATTATTTTTGATTTGTAGTACCCCTCCAATAGATGCGTCAGAGGCGTCTGTCTCCATTTGATATTCCCCATCAAGATTGGGATACTGAAGGATGGGTTCTGTTGTGAGTTTCTTTTTAAGGTGTCTGAAGCAAAGGTCTCACTTGGGGCCCATACAAACTTGGATTTAGCGCCAGTAATGGCAGACAGAGGTGCAGCTAGGATGCCACAGTTGGGTATTAATCATTGTAAATAGGCAACCATCCCCAGCAATGTGCAGAGTTCTGAATTGTCCTTTGGTGGTGGCATTTTACAGATAGCCTGGATCTTCTGGCTTTCAGGTTTAATGCTGTCTTTTAAAACTATGTGTCCCAAGAAAGGTAGTTGTTTGCGGAAGAATTGGCACTTGAAGGGCTTGGCTAGCAGTTTATGTTGCGCTAGGGTTGCAAAGACTTCCTCCAGGTCTTTGTGATGCTGTTCCACCAAGGGGCTGTAGACAATGATATTGTCCAGGTACACAAGGGCTTGGCTAGCAGTTTATGTTGCGCTAGGGTTGCAAAGACTTCCTCCAGGTCTTTGTGATGCTGTTCCACCAAGGGGCTGTAGACAATGATATTGTCCAGGTACACAAGGGCGTGTCTGTCTATGTGTGGCGCAAACACTTTGTTCATGAAGGTTACAAAGGTGGGAGGGGCATTGATCATGCCAAAGTTGAGTACCACACATTTGTAGGAACTGTACTTGGTGCAGAAGGCTGTCTTGGGGATGTCTTCATCCTTGATACAAATCTGGTTGTAGCCTGTGGTCAGGAAAATCTTGGAGAAGACTGTGGCTCCTCCCAAGGCGCCAAAGAGGTTGTCAATCAGTGGTAGTGGATAACAATTCTTGATGGTAACTTTGTTTAGGGCTTGGTAGTCTGTAACTAAGCGCAGGGTACCATCTTTCTTTGCTACAAAAAATACAGCAGCAACAAAAGGGGACTGTGAGGGGTGGATAAGTCCTTTCTCCAACGCCTCTTTGAGGTAAGAACACAGGGTGTTGTCTTTTTTTGGGGTGAGGCAATAAATGGGTCGCGCCTTAGGTACCGCTCCTTTGAGTTGGATGGAGTGTTGGATGTGTTTCTCTGGTGGCAACCTGGGTAGAGCCTCCTTGAAGATTTCTGGGTGTCAAGCTACAATTTCACAATCCTGAGGTGTGGTGATGTCCTGGTCATCTTTGAAATGGATAATCTTGTACTGACAAGAGCCAGTCAATTGTCTTGAGGGCTTTCTGTTTGCCCAAGGTCTCTGTGATACATACAAAGACATGGTTGTGTAGGAGCTGATCTACTGAGTCCAGGTAGATCTGGTGATTGACACCCTCACATTTGATGGTCAGTACAGAGGTTGCCTAGTCTAAATGAGGATTGTGTTTTTTCAGCCAGTTCAAGTACAATGTCAAACTTGGGGAAGTAAATGATGGAGCCTTGGATGGTGGAATGTAGGTTCTCTAGCATGACGGAGAAGGGTGCAGTTTCCTGTGTCACAGAAATGTGATGTTTGTAAGCTAAAACCACATTTTTAATCCGCAAAGAATTAGTGGCTAACTTGAACTTATCTACAAAGCTGCTGTTGACCAGGGTTTAATCTGTGCCCAAGTTCAGGAGTGCTGAGCCTGTGTAACTGCAAAAGTGGAAAAGATAGGACATCAATTTATTTGGGTGTCTGGTGACGGTATAGAGAACCAGGTCCTCTGAGGGCACTTGGATCATTGGACACTGGTCCACGTCCTCAGGCCAGTATTCATTGTTGGGCAAGTCAGGGATAGTCTGGGGAGAGCTTGGCTTGCTTAATGCTCTCCCCAGGATTTTCCCTTGTCTTGATTATCTTGAGTGGTAGTGACACGGAAATGGGTTTGGTTTGATTGGTCATTGTTCCTGTGTCCATTAAAACCTGCAGGTTTGTGGTTTGCACTTCTGTTGTTGTTCCCAGGGGGTGGTCTGTTGGAACGTCCTGCTGGGTGAGAATCCTTGGTTTGCTCTCTTTTTCCAGTTTGCACCTTGTGGAGAGCATTGGACGTTTGTTCCAATTTCTCTGCCTTGCAGTAGAGGCTTTGCAAGTTGGTTACTTGATCCAGGTTCACGTGTCTCATTACGTGCAGCTTGAGCACGTTGTAGTACATGAGGTGAGTGGCTGGAGTGTCAAAAGCCATGTCAGAGGGGGCACATAGTTGGAGTTCCTTGTAAGCGCGGGTGAGCTCCTTTACAGTGCCAGTCTGGGTCAAGTTCTTTACTTGGAGGATGATCATGAGTGCAGTGTCCTTTAGCACAAATCTTTCCAAGAAGTCTTGCTTGAAGGTATCTCAATTCTTTTTGGTGTGTTCTTCATGCCACTTGTTGCACCAGATGCCAGCTTGTGAGTCAATCAAATAGAGATTTCTGCAATCCAGAATTGATGTGGGCATTTTATTTGGTCCAGCTTGCTATGGGCAGACTGGATCCATGCCACAGCGTTATTGTTGTTGGCTCCCGCAAAGGGCTCTAGGGCAGCACTTCAAAGCCTTTGGGTTATGTAGGCTGGCATGGTATTCTCATCAGTTAGACAAGGCATAGCAGGGGTAGCCTGAAAGAACCCTTGTGCAGACATGACGTTGAAGGCAGAGAGCAGTACCACTGTTTTCTGATACAGGACAAAACCATCAGATATTTCTGTACCAGGTATGTACAGAGTCCAGTCCAGCAGGAGGCCAGACATGATTCTATCAATGATTTGTTGACTGTGGCGGTTACAGGCAACAGGCGGAATTTCGGTGAATAAAGTAGGATGGAAAACCTACCGCTGCTACCAATGTTGTAACTGTGTTGTTTTAGCAGAGTTACAAGGGGAAAAATTTAGAAACAAGATAATATTCTTTATTGAGAGATAATGATTATATAGTTGTTGTGAATTGTGGATAACAGGAACATGATTGCGTTGATCACCCAGTGGGATGGTGAAGGGGGGTGGCTTGATTCTTGTAATGAATCAAGCGCCAAAACAAGTCACCCACCAAAAGTGATCAGCTTTTGTTCATGTTATTTTATTTGGAAATCCAAGTTGTCCTCCTAACTTGGCTTCAGGTGAATGGATAATTGGGTTGCAGGTCACAAACCTATTTTACTTGGAACCTTGCTGGCAGGTTGAGCCTGCTGTTTTGACAAAGGCAATGTGTAAAATATGTAAAAGTATATCTTTTATTGGAGAAAGAAGGGAAGTTATATACTAGAAAAGCTGCACAATAGATGCAGGAGTGTTAATAACACCTGCACAATTGGTTGGAACATTACACACTCTTCTGGGATCTACAAGGCGCTTGCAGCCAAGTTTCTTCCTTTTAGGGCTGATCTGAATAATCTGGAAGGAAGAGTAAGTGCACATTACTCCAGAGTGGGCTGCAGTTGAAGCTGTCTATTGCGGCAATAACTATTAATTCTGGAACATAATCCATCAGGATGTAATGAATTGACCAGAACGTCTTAGCATCCAAATTCCAATTGGAAATGAAAATCTGTTGGATCTGACAGATTTGAGTGCACAACCAGAATAGCCTTGACCATTAGGATTAATTCCAATGATAATCTTGACCATTCTAATATGCATCCTAATTTATAACAGAGAGACAAATGCGCCTTGAAGTGTAAGCACAGGAGTTGATTCACTTTGAGGGCATTGGAACAGGTGGTATAGGCTTTTTAAGGGTCAGCTGACAACTGGTGATGAGTTGTTGTCCTTCAATATAGAACTAATCAGAAAACTCAACCAAGGTTCCTTAGATTTGAAGGCAATATGAATAAATGCATCCTTCTTAACCTCCAAACTAAGGCCACCTACAAGCTCTTCAATTAGAAGTTGCTTTATATCCTCCCAAGTAACAGTAGAAGGGAGTTTGGTAACAGCAGCTTCCTGACAATTAGGATGTAAGCAGGTAAGTATGTGATCTTTCTTAAGATTATTGGTGGTCTTTCTCATGGCTGTTTAATAAATTTTCAGAAAAGCTGTAATGGCCAAGGTCTTGGGGTCAAAGATCTTCTAAAAGGTTGGCTTATAGTTGGGGTCAATCAAAGAGGATATGGACTGGCTGTTCTTGACCATATCAAGAACATTGATGATATGAGTTCCTTTAAACTCAGACTCAGCAGCAGGTTTTATGGCCCACAGAAAATATAGGCTTTCTTCAAGGTGTCTAAAGTGGAGCTATTCTTCCTCCAATGTCCCTGGCAGTAGTTGCTACAGTTCCAATATTGTCAACTTGTATTTTTTGAAAAGCCAAAATGCCTTCAATTCCATTGATTCAGGTGACCATAGCAGTATCCTGGGATACCAAGGAAAATTTTTCTTGTTTATAGTCTCAGATAGAGAGGTAAGATTTTAAACTTCTTGTTATAAAGCATCTTATTTATCAACAACATTGTTTGTTACTGCTGCCAAGTTATCCAAGGCAAGGGCACAGTTAATGTGTGGCTGCCCTTCTAGGCCAGGGCAGCACCCACAATCTTCAGGGTCTTGAACCTTGTCATCTTCATCCTTGCCTTCATAATAAGATTCAGAAGAGAAGCCTTCTTGATATGAGAGTTGTTGACACAAGTAAACAATATTGCCCCTTAATTTAGCTACTTGGTCAGTCAAGATAGTGATGTAGGGATCAGGAATGGTTTCAGAGGTTGGTGGATTGACAGCAGAAGACTGGCAACAAGTGATAGCCCTGAGCTCTGAGATAGCCTCCAAAATCTTAGCCTAAATGAATTTGGGTCTTCAGGGGGAGTGTAGGTGGCACTACCGCTGCAGAAGCCAATTTATCATTGACATAGGTTTAGACCTGGCACAGATTACTACCCAAAGCAGCCTTGTACAAGCCATATTGTTGCTTTAACTTATGGGCCCAATCATTCACACAAGCCCCAACTAACTCTAATTAGGCATTAGTATGTTCCTGGAATTAGTTAAGCTCATCTTCCAAGGTCTCAAAATCTTGTCAATATCTTAAGAGGGCAGCTTCAATTTTCTCCTTGCCAGACAGCATGGTGATCATACAGTTCACATATTTGCTTTCATAGATAAAGACATCTTGGTTGGCATCACCTACCCCAAGAAAATTCAACAAAAAGGAGCTGTCAGTCAGAAAACACCAATACATACTTACACTGATCTGAATAAAGCAATTGACAGGAAGTTGATGGTGGCCAAGCAGGTGCACCTTCAAACGCAACCCAAAAACCTGCTGTTTAAGGCCCAAACCCCAAAAATCAGGCAATTTGATGATTTTTGGCCCAAAAATTGATTTATGATGTCACACAATTTTTGTTCAATCCCGGAGGCCTGGTGACAAAATTCCCCCCCTGCCACAGCAGTATTATTCCAAAGCCCAATATCACTTGAAAATTTATCAGAACTACTGCAGTAGTTTGATAAACATCATAACTTACCACCAGTTTTACAGTTTTAAGTTTTACATATTTTATAGAATATGGAGCTTCTCCTGGCAACAGCGCCTATGTCAACTCAAAACTCTAAATCTCCTATGTTTTTTGCTAGTTGCGCTAGCTTAATTCTTTTTTTTAAAGCGTTCAGGGGTGCAAACCCAGAAAACACAACAAAATTGTGGCCATCTTGACACAATTTAATATTAAGCTTAATAAAAAACTCAATTTAATCTGATTTTTCCTTTACGTTTACTAATAAAAATTAGTTTATTTTTTATTTGATTTCACGCCGTAAAAGTGTCAATGTCGACACTTTTTAAGCTGAACTTATTTTTAATAACAAAACTGAAGCATCTACAGTAAAAAAATAAGTGCACATTTAAAAATATTTTTTTATTGAATTATTATATTGAAAAAGACAGTGTGCATATATTTGATTGTTGGAATGTTCATGTTATATATATTTATGTGGCACTTATTACGGCTTTAATATATTAAGTGGATTGGATGCTAATGGTGATCCAATAATTTAAGCGTGACTTACTATGTAAGTTACTATAGAATTTATTATTAAAAATAATGTCAATACTTGTAAATGTTGTTTATTTGCTTGTGATCACCCCCCGGGGTGGAGTTTAGCAAATTAGAGTGGCGCAATTAAGCCTAGATTAATATGCCACCTCATATAAAGAATGTCGTAAGTGACGTTGTCAACACTTTACCCTTTTCAATACTTGAATACAACTTCTTAACAACTTCATATAAGCGCAATGGTAAAATATCATATTCTCACTACCCAAATATTATTTTTAATAAAAGAATAAAGAGCCTTGATACTTTTTTAACTTATTTTTATATGTTTTTTTTAATTTTTATATGTGACCAAAAATACACAGGAAACAGTTAATTTTTTTCTAGCCTGCATAAATTTAATTAAGCGTACTATGTTTTTTCATAGTAAATTTTCAAAATAATGTCAACAGTGAGAATGTTGTCAAAAATAATGTCTACAATTTTTGTAATCAACAGTGAGAATGTTGTCAAAAATAATGTCTACAATTTTTGTAATCAACAGTGAGAATTCAGCTTTTTTTACTAATTGTCAATCATAATGTCAACGCTTTTCACTTCTCACATATAAAACTTTATGTTTTATATAATAAAAACTTCTCATTTTTTGATATGTTGTATTTTTGACTTTGCTCTTTCATATTTTTTCAATTTTTAAAATAAAATTCATATTCAAATATAATACTTTCACATATTTCTCTTAACTTTTATCTTGTTATTTATAACTTTAATAAAATAAAAACTATACAAATAATTTTTAACATTTAAATGCCAAGAAAAACCATCTAAGATTTACTTTTTGTATATTATGCTTTTTAAGTTGTTTTGTTTGTTTTTTACATACTTTACTTTATTTTAAACCATTTTACTTATTATTTTAGGACAAGAACACCTCTAAGCAGTCAAAGGGTACCAAGCGTCATTCCAAGCCCACCAAAGCCACCAAGAAGAAGCCTGTCTTGTCAAAGAAGGCCACCCCCAAACCATCCCCAAGCCCTCCCCTGAGCCCTCTCCTGAGAAGAGCCCTGCTCATTCCACTGGGGGAGAGGAAACTGATGGCTCTCTTACAGAGCACAGTTTTTACAACTTGTCTTCTGACAAGGAGCCAACCAAGAAGAAGCGCTCAGCCCAAAAGTCCCCACCCAAGGATAAGTCTCCTGCACATGAGGAGCACCACGACAAGCCCCCTTCTGCTTCCTCACCCCCGGCAAAGTCTACCCCGCAAGCTCATCTGGGGATGATACAAAGCCCCGCCCCGATTACTTCCCTGGCTTCTGCCATGCTCCTGCTGGCCCTTGGGACCCTCTGTTGGCCCACAACATCTGCAACGTTGATGGCAAGTTCAAGGTTTCTTCCACCCTGCCCAAGTTTTTCCCTATCATGAGTGTTAAAGGTGGGCCGGCCATGGTGGCCAATGGATATATCTTCTCATGCAACAATGCCAACTGGGGCTTTATGAGCGCCATTACACCTGTATGGCCACTCCTGTCCAGTGAGGCTCAACAATGAGCGCTGGGACCTGGTCCAAACCATAAAGGGTGAGCATACCTGCATCATGCCCAACACTACCATCTCCCGCCTCCTGAAGTGGTATCTGGTACAGATTATGCCCACTTCCAAAGACCTTCTGCCACCCAGCTGGCTGTGCTTGCTTTCAAGTACCTGACCCCTACCAAATTGAAGAGGTTGCCAACCCACAATCAGTTGGTCAAGTTTGTGAGTGATAGGCATCAATCCTCAACCCCCCTGGCCAAGAGTGCCACCAACATCAAGGACCTTGTCCTCACTGATGCCCTCAAGAAGACAGAGGATGGTGAGATGTTCCTGCTCCATGACAATGGGCAGGAAGTGGAGGATAGGATTGTAGCCTACACCACAACCCAAAACCTGGAGCAGCTGAACACTGCTACCACCTGGCTGTGCAAAGACACATTTTCTACTTGCCCCCCTCTCTTGAAGCAGCTTTGGGTCCTGCATGGGCAGTTCAATGACCAGGTCATCCCTCTTGTGTTCTTTCTCCTTTCTGGTGCCAAGACAGAGGTCTATGTCAGAGCTTTCAAAATTGTCCAGGATGCTTTGAGCTCCCTTCCCACCAACCAGCTCCCCCCTCCCACCCACACCACAAGGGCCAATCCCTCCTCCGCTGAGAAGGATAAGGCAACCTTAGCCGCTGAGCAGCTAGCTCATGTGCGCTCACTTGGGCCAAAGTTTATAATAAGAGACTTTGAGCAGGCTCAGTTCAGAGCCTTCCAGGCCACCTTTGATGGAGAAGTCCAGGGCTGCTTCTTCCATTTTTGGCAGGCCCTTGTCAAGAATCTCAAGAGTGAGAAGGACCTTTTTGAGAAGTATCTTAACAATGGTAAGGGTAAGTGCCGCTTTGCCCTGACCCAGTTTGCTGCCTTGGCTTTTGTGCGCCTGGAGCATACTGGGCTTGGCTTTGAGGCCCTCCAGGAGGATGCTTATATCAAGAAGCACTCCACTATCTTTGAAGGCTACCTGGAGTACTTTGAGCGGCAATGGGTGGGCAAGAAGGTGACTGCCTGGAGAGGTAAGAGCAGGGCCACTGCCCCTTGGAACTGTCAAGGCGCCTGCCTCAAGGGGAGATGAAGACCACCTCTAGCCTTGAGGTTTGGCACAAGCACTTGAAGACCAAGTTTGGGACTAACCCCAAGTTCAACAAGATCTTCCAGAAGCTGCAGGAGGAGCAGGCCTGGACTGTCTCCAAGTTCTGCAACCTGGCCAACTGGGTGGACCCCAAGAAGAGAAAGTCTAAGGACCAGGACTATCAGGAGGACGTGCAGAAGGTAGTAAAGAAAAAGTACAAGGTGGCAGAGATCAAGAAGTACCTAGAAGATGTCGCCAATGCTCTTGCTGGTGGCTTTAATTAGCCAAATAAACTTTGCTTTTCTTTGCCTTGCCTATATATTTTTTACTTTTAAACTTTTAATTTTTTAATTTTTTTGGATAGTACTAATCTTTTAGGTATAAATGGTAAGTTTCAGATACATTTTTAATGTGGTTTTGTAAGAAATATCTTATATTTTGTTAATTTATCTTTAAGCTATGAGATAATTTCAGTTATGCTTATATAAAGTATTATAAATTAAAATTAGAATTTTCTTATATTTTGTGGTTATTATGATATATAAAGTATCTTTATTTTTGGTTCATTGGAATTTTAATTTTTATGGGAATAAAAAATAATTTTATAATAAAGAATGTAATTTACATAGTAAACTGAAAAATAGTTGCTTATATCTCCTTATTCTTATTACTTATGGTAGTTTTTTTTATTGCATTTATGAGTTTTCTGGGGTCATTTTAGTATAATAAAGTACTTTAAAATATTTTTTTATATTAAGTGTTCAGGGTAAAGTGTGCTGTTAATTAAAAAAGTGTCAACATCCAGGAAACAGCCTTAAGTAAAACCGGGTCGTCACTTTACTATAGTGTTGACATTAAAAGTGTCAACATGGCCACTGTCAACATTTTTAGTGTCAACATGGGCGCTGTTGCCCTTCTCCTTGTGTACATGCCTGTGAGATATCTTGCTGACTGTAGCATCACTTTTGTAGTGTCTGCAGCCTTTGCTCTGTTCTTTGACGCTTCCAATCTCAAAATTGAGGAAATTATTGAACCAATTTGCATAATTCTCTACTTGCAAAATTCAGTGATCATTTCCCAATCTCTGATTTTTTTGTTGTCTGTTTTAGGTTTCTTGGGCTTCACTTTACTAATGCCTTTGCTTAGAGATTTTCACCTTGTGAGATTAGGCTGATTGACCACAAATAATCAGCCTAATCATCACATGCAGATCTTACTCAGGTACACGCCTTAAAATCACTAGGTTATCATTATATTAAGTGTAGTAATTATATGCTGTATAATCACCAATATATTATAATAGATATGGCAGTTATACGCTGTGTAATTGTTAGTTTATTAGATTAGATGCAACAATTATACACTGTATTATCACTGATCATCACCATAACATATACTGATTATACACCGTATATTACTTGCTTTATTATAATTGATATAGCTATTATACGCCATATAAATGTAAGCCAATATAGTGAATATCATTGATTATATGGTGTGTAATCACTAAATCATCAATTGTATATCACCCATTCTACCCTACTGGATGTTGTATCAACTCAGCCCCACACAGCCTGATGGGCGTATATTTTCATATCAAACAAGTGATATACAAATGGCTAGGAAATACTGAGTTTGGATCAGCATTACACGGCGTATAATTGGGTCCCTTATTGGTTCAGGTCAGCATTACATGGCGGATAATCCACAAGTTGCTATTGGATTATGTC
Organism: Entomophthora muscae; assembly: GCA_014839935.2. NCBI lineage: Eukaryota > Fungi > Entomophthoromycota > Entomophthoromycetes > Entomophthorales > Entomophthoraceae > Entomophthora > Entomophthora muscae. The sequence continues at coordinate 151,903 of QTSX02006423.1, forward strand.
TGCTATTACCAGCGTATAATCCCTAATTCAACCTGTTGCATTAATAAGCAGAAGGTTTGCTAGCCAGAAAAGGATAACTGATTAAGCCCTTCAAATGGAATACTGGAATTCTACCTTCCAATGTAGGAGGGCTGAACAGGGACAATTTCTAAGCATCTACTAAATACGGCGTAGCCTCCCAGCGCAATAATAGGCGTGTAAAATACAGCCAATCAATAAATGATAGTAGGCTAGCTCAAGAAAAGCGTAGGCTGTAACTGAAGTGCCATGTACGCCTACTAAGGCCAGTAGCATATCACGTGCCAAGAACAGCCAATCAGGATAGGCGTAGCTAGCAAAAATGGACCTATTGCAAAGGTAGCTACTGGGAACTGTCTGAAAGGACAAGAAGAAGGGTTGTTGCAGTATATATTGATATAGACTCCTGAAATGACAACAACAAGTTCTTGGTTACACCTGGATAGATTGCAGCTGCTGGCTAGATTGTACTCCAGTTTCAATAAATATAATTATCTTCAAAGTTCTATTCTATTGTAGTGTGTAGTGCTCTTGCATAGAATTAGGTAGAGTACATTGAAAAAGCTAACATCTATCTGTAGCTTTGAACATACCAGCAATAAAACAAGCTGCTCAACACACCTGTACATTTAAACTTTAAAATTTTTACTCATTCTCAATTCTTTGAGCATTTGGTATTTTATACCTCATTTTGTGAACACTTCCAATTTTTTGGCAACTCAACTATTACAGTTGCTCTCTTTTATATCCAGGAAGAGATGAGCTTAGGGTGTCCAGGAATAATGTCAGATATTTTTGAGAAGCCAGATAATCATGTTGATTTTTAGATATCCAAACAAAGAGACTGTGGGTTCATTCTTGATAGGCCATATTTTGTGCATTATTGTTGGTCTCTGCAGACGCCATCAAAGGCAGGAGCTGATTTAGGATCCCAATGCTAGTTGGTGGTGGACCAAGGCAGGCTGGATGAACTGGTTCACCAGCAAACCAATGTTTCCCATTGATTCCATCAAACTAGGCAGGAGACCAAAGTCCAACAAGAAGGAATACAAGTATTTGGAAGCATATCCAGGATGTAGGCCAGGGATATAATGCATGGTTACTGTACAGTGTGAAGAAGGGAGCAAGCGGTGGCACAAGCTTGTTTGAGATAAAGAGAGAAAGCTGGAAAGGGGCTCACAAGGGCCCAGGCAACAACACCATTACCATAGGTGTCTTGGGAGAGTTGGTAATACTGTAAATTCAGAACCTGAACGTAAAAATGCGGGTTGTCAAATCCTTGGTCCAAATTTCAAATCACTTTTGCGGGCAACTCAGCTGAGTGAAAAATAAAATATTTAATAAAATCAACCATTTATTTTGATTTTTTTGGTTTAATTAAATTGGCAAATTTCAAATCTCTTGAGCAGATAACTCAACTAACAAAAGCAAAACTCAGCAAACAAATGTGGGATACATGAATCAGAAATTCAGGATTCTAATGTACAATTTGAGATTTCCTGTATTTCAATAAAATCATGGACATCATGTAAAAATTAACAAATCTGAAATTACGGGATTGCCAAATCCAAGAACCAAATTTCAAATCATAATTGCAAGGAATTTGAAATAAATATAATTTATTGGTGTCTCAAAAAGGATGCTAAAGGATATAGAGTGGATTTGTGCTAATTCTTTTAGGAATCATAGGCATTCTCAAAAATCACCCTATTCCATTTTAGGACAGCTAAAATTTAGATGCTTGATTACAGTAGAATTCAGAAGATGCTAATAATAAAGTAGAATTATATATTACAATCTATCTTATCATGTTGTCTTTCCTTTGGTGTGTTGATAATGTGTTTGTAATTAATTGGACAGCTTCACCTCCAGTTGCCTTGGCAATAGGAAATCAAGCCGCCTCCCCAAGACCAGTTGGTCTCAGGGAGGCGGCTTGATTTCCTATTGCCAAGGCAACTGGAGGTGAAGCTGTCCAGTTAATTACAAACACATTATCAACACACCAAAGGAAAGACAACATGATAAGATAGATTATAATATATAATTCTACTTTATTATTAACATCTTCTGAATTCTACTGTAATCAAGTATCCTTAGTAGCAATACATGAATACATAGTTAGTAAACTAATGGTTTATCTTTCCCCTCTCTCCTTCTTCCTTGAAATTTTTCTAAGTTTTTTGCCCCCGGCGTAGCCAGGGGCCAAAAAACTTTTAAAAATTTCTGCGTCATCAGGAGAGTAGCCCATAAATCATTATATGGTTTTATGGTCGCTATATTAGTGATTTAAAGTGCAGAATATTGCATCATTTCCAGTTTAGATAATTTTTCATTTCACTTAATTTCATGTCTAAACATGGGTGTTTAGATTGGATTTATCATTTGATTTTATCCAGAGTGGAGCTTCTTGATTTGGGTTGGTGTTTCCTAGTGTGATTACTGTACATTCAATTTGGATTCCAGTTCCTGCAATTAATATCTGAGTTTACTAGTGGCATTCAAAAGTGATTTGAAATTTAGTTCTTGGATTTGACAATCCTGCAATTTCAAAACATAGTAAACTTAATGGAAATGGTTGATGGATTTGAACGCTTCAAATCTGATTCCAGTTAATTCATTTTGTGCATTGGAAATATGCAATTTGACTTGAACTTTGCAAAGTGTCTATGAGTTCCTGCATTTTTAAAAATTCAAATAAATACTCAAAAAATCAATTTAATGTCAAAACTGCAGGCTTGGCCCGCCAACAAGGTTCCAACCAAGCAGGTTTGTGACCTGCAATCCAATTACCCAACCACTTGAAGCCAAACCAAGAAGTCAACTCAGATTACCAAATCAGTCAACATGAACAAATGATGATCCCTCACAGTGGATACCTCAATTTGGCGCTTGACTTGTTAACAGGATCAAGCCACCCCCTCTTCCATTCAGCCATGTGATCACCAATCATGTTCCTTCTATCCATTGATTCACAATAACTATATAATCACTATCTCACAATAAAGATTATTATCTATCCTCTAAATCTTTTTCCCCTTGTAACTCTGCTAAAACAGCACAGTTACAACATTAATTAAAAAAGGCTATCCCACAAAAGTGATTCAAAATTTGGACCAAGGATTTGACAATCCTGCATTTTTACGTTCAGGTTCTGAATTTACAGTATTCTCCTCAAGGGGAGGACTCAAAACCTTAGGAGACTTGGGTACTTCAGTAAAAATTGGAGAATGATCAGAGAATGTACAGGGAACAGAGTAACCAAGGGGCTGGCAGCCCCTGTAGTGAGCACTATTTTGTAGTGTTTGGTTCTTGGAACAACATCCAAGAGGACATGGCAGGAAACCTTTATTACAAAGTGTTTGAGGTTTGAAGCAAGCCTTGGGCTAGACTTCAGGGAAAAATTAAGGGGAAAACTTTAATTTCCTGGAACAAGTAAAGAGAATTTCCTTTTGACAAAAATTAAGGAAAAAAGCTTTGAAGATTATAAAAGCTAACACAAATGTGGATAAACATGATTTTATCTGGGGAAAATATTCTACTTAAATAGTAGACTCAGACCACTGATCATTTAATAGGTAAATAGTGTGGCTGATGGAGTCAACTGAGTTAAACTTGTACCAGGATCAGAATATCACAGGTAGCACAATCCAGAATAGGAGAATATTGATGTTGACCCATTTGCAGAAATGGGAAAACTAGTGGATTTGAAAGTGAACGCAACCAAGTCATCACAAGTATTGCAATTCACAGGCCACATTGAAACAGCATTGATAGCGCAATTTATAAAAAGCAGTAAGGTCTCTTAATCAGGTATAGCCATACAACCAGCACTTTATACTTTCTTAGGGGAACTTTCTTAAAGGTAAATTGTTAATCAAACCTACCGCTACTACCACTGTTGCAACTGAACCAATTATAGTTCAGTATTGGGATTGAAGAAGACAAAAGTCCAATAGAAAGAACACGAAATAAGATGTGGCTTTATTTGTAATATGTTTCTTAATATAACAGAAAGAGAAGCCACCAATCCACCAGGGGATGGTATGATAGCATGATCCAAGTATGATATGTTTGACACATAAGCAGTTGAGGGATTAGCGCTTGGAATTGGCCACACACCTAATTGAGAGATATTGCCTTTATTTTAAAATTGTCAGCAGAGTGCCAAATATTGTTAGATATGTCATGGGGCCCTCTGTGAGCACCCCCTATGTGTCAGGGCCCAAGGACTTCTGAATCTGAACCGTTAAATTGAAGATTGGATTTATTTGATTTATTTTTTTCAAAAACAAAAAACGGTCAAAAATATAAGGGGAGAGAATAAGGTTCCTTTTATACTGTTTGGATTGATTCTTCCAGATCATTATCAGAGGTTCTTGGGTTTTAATCTGAGGGTTCATGATGTGAGTTTGAGACATCAGCTGACTTTATTGCATCATATTCTCTTTAAACCCTTCAAAGTTTGCGCTTTGCTTCTGTGTGTCATTTAAAAAGACTCTATTAGGAGCTCCTGCTCTGTGGCTTCAATTTGAGTGTAGAAACATACAAATCCAATCACTGAAAGCTGGGATACATTAGGATTTGTCTGCACACCATTAGTCATTGTCTTCACAGATCCAATATCCAATCTCAATTCCTTTTTGAGACGTGTTTATCAGGGCCTAGAAAGCCCTAAACAATCAAATAGCCTCTCTGGGAATAGTACAAAAACTGCATGGAAAACACTACCAACTGTCTTCCCAGAAGGAAAACCCCCTCAGTTTTGACTGAAAATGGCCAGAGATTTGCAAGGCCCACAAGCCGCACTAACCCTAGAATTGAGGATAAATAAGAAATTGGGGTTTCTAGCTACCAGGAATTGGTAGATTGTACCAGCGCTTGCCTGACCACTCAATTGGGCAACCAAATGCTTTTGGATTAGAATAATAGATGTGGCACCTTGGCATGCTGTAGCCAAACCAAGGTTCATGATATACCAGACAATGTCTTTCCACCCCCAGGTCTCAGTGTGCAATTTCCAAGCCAATTTGCAAGTATCACTAAAAATGATGCCACCAGACCTCTAGTGGCACAAAAGGCTAAGCATTCTTCAGTAAGTATAAATAGTGAAGAGGAGAAGCCTTCCTCACTATTGACACCTTAAAATAAACAACTTTATACCCAGGACCCCAAATTTTCTTGCAGGAATTATCTATTTTTGCACCAATGTAATCATTCTGTTTGCATCCATTTGTGAATCCATGTCACAAGTGACAAAATCCTGTCAACTATGATAATCAAAAGGCCTCAACTATGGGAGTCAAACCTTGATGCCCCGCGGGCCGCCAGCCCGCAGGGCCAGCCACCCGGCCACCCACAGTTTTTGGGGTTCAAATCAGAATCAGATTCAACTTAGGAGAATCTCCTGAAGTCTGATGAACCAAGTTTGCCTACAACAATACCCTGAGCTAGAGGTCCCTGTTAACCCAATCAATCAACGGGCTGGGTTAGCCACAGACCCCAGAATAACCCGGGCCACTACAGAAGAAAAAACAAAGATACCTTCTATAAGAAACGGGCCACCCAGAGATGACCTGTCCCGTGACCTGGTTAAGGAATTGGAGTGCTCTAGTTGCAAGTCAGCCAATGAAATAACCCCCACAATTGTTGCCACCAAGGGCTGTGAGGACCTAGCAGATGGGGAAACCCGGGCCATGAAAATCTTTGAAAGTTTTGCCATGACAGATGGGTATACTTATACCCTGGGCCGCCAGGAAGATGCCTATCACCATCCTTGCAATAAAGTGACATGAACCTTTGGTTTGACCAGAGCATACCATACTTGTCTTTTAGTTTTACTTTGTCTACAGTGTACTCCTCGCGGCTCTGCCTCACGTGTTCACCTACCCCAAGAAACTGCAGACCAGCTGCCCAAACTTTACCGTCCCCCAGGAGCTCCCTTTGGCCCAGTACATTTTACCGAGTACCCACCCATACTGGCATATTCTGAGTTTACTCTGGAGGATATCCTCATCCACAACCCTGAAGCTAGAACTAGAGAGACTGAAACTGTATACAGAGAAGGCATCAAAATCACCATACCTCCTCTACTATTCCGAGATAAGTATAACTTCCTGCCCACATATTTGGTTCCAATGATGCCACCCCTTACCCCTCAGCCCAACTGCCCGCAAGAATCCGTTGCCACTGATGAATCCACTTCCACCCAAATATTTGGGGTGATGTATATCACCCTCACTGGGTTGATTGATTCCATGGTGCCTACAAGCGGACCTTGGGCAATCCTTGGAAAATTGTTATCTTATATTGTAAAATTAGCCCCAATCCTGTGGTGGGCCCTCCCTGCTGGGCCCGCGGGCCATCCGCCTGCAAGTCCTCAGGAACCCCCCATAGGTTGGATCCCTGACAATCCATCACATAATACAACCGTGCCTATATGTTCCCTCCTGGTTCTGCTCCTGTCACTTTGGTTAAGCCCCCTTGCATCATTTACTTGGAGTTCTTCTAGTCTCACCACCTGGATCTCCCTTCTGGCCATTCTAGTGTGACTTTACCATCCAGCATGAAAGAGATTCCTACTACTCCACCTCCACCCAATGTGCCTCCTGCTCAGGATTTCAGTAAGTTAGAGTTTGTGTTCACATTACAGATGCGGGCTGGCCAATCAAGTTGTACCCCATACTGGAAGTTGGCGTCCCCTAGCCACTTCTGTGAACTGTATTTTCAGGATTGCGTCAATTGTGTACATGGCCTTTAAGACCTGTATCACCTCCCCTGTGGGAGTCCACTCGGACTCTGGTACAGGCTGTGACAGTGTTGATGAGTCTTCCCAATTTGAATCTTCAAACCAATATAGCTTCTGATCTAGCTCACCAAGAGAGACCATCAAGGTGTTTTTATGACAGAAAAGATCTGCTCTATCAATCATTGTAGTAAAAACGTGAATCTCAGATACAACTATGTTATAGAAGATTATGAAACTATGTATCATAAGATACATTGGCAGGCGGGGAGTTAATTTTGGTCACAACAGTTTGTTTAAGGATAAATTCAGACTTTTTACAGATGACTAAATTTTGCTTACCCTCACAGCTTTGAACCCACTTTATATAAACAAAATAAGGCAAATACTTAAAAAGAGAATAATATCTTTATTTACCTGAAAAAGAGTATTATATATTGGTTTGAAAAGCAATATAAAATCCCTGTAGATCATAGCATTTATGGAGCTTTTGAAGATCCAGATTCCCTTGAAACTTAAATGTTTGGTACTAGCGTCAAAATTGACAATTCTGGCCATATAAATATGACTATTATGTAATTATCATCATTCTCAACTTATCTTAATTTGGGAACACTTCCAGAAATACTCCCTCACATCTGGAAATACACTGATCCCTTTTCATCTTTTAAAATTGCCTCATAAGGCTACAAGCCAATATTCAATAAAAATATCATTTCTTCTCTATTTATTGCTTTCCTACAGTGTCTACTTGTCACTGGTGTAATATTTGGATTTTGTGTTAGGACTACTTTTACTCAGCAGTCAAGCTATTTCTTGGAGAAATAATTTCCTGAGAGGGAGTAATATAAGATTTTACAACACTGGCCTGAAAATTCTAAAGATACACTGATTTTATAGATTACATTCAACTTTACAATTGCCCTTGAATGAAAAAACCACCTAGTTCTTAAGATAAGCTTTAATACAAAAATTAAATAATTTCAATAATTTCAATTCAAGCTCATTTTAAATGCTAGCGCGTAATTATCATATCAATTATGTAAATTACAGCTTTTTGATGTACATTGTTAATCATTGGTTTTTAATTAATAATAAAAATAGAATAACTTGATTCAAAAAAAGAATATTAGTATTTTATGAATAGGCTATTTTATTAATGGGTTTAACTTGATCTATAAATGAGAGGTTGAAAAGTATTTTTGAAAGATAATCAAGGTAAATGGCTTCTTATTAATTCAAACTATCCAAATAAAACACAATGGATTTAATTTATTCATTTAATAAAGCATTATTGTAACTGTGCTGTTTTAGCAGAGTTACAAGGGTAAAAATATTTAGAAACTAGATGATAATATTTATTGAGAATGTGATTATATAATCAGTGTGAATCAAGGATAGCAGGAACATGATTGTGTTGATCCCATGGTTGGATTGTGAAGGGGGTGGCTTGATCCTGATAATGATTCAAGCGCCAAAACAATGTATCCACTGTAAGGGATCATCATTTGTCCATGTTGATGTATTTAGTAATTTGAATTGACTTCCTAGTTTGGCTAAAGGTCACTGGAAGGTCAGGTTACAGGTCACAAACCCACTTAGTCGGAACCTTGCTGGCAGGTTGAGTCTGCTGTTTTGACAGCATTTATATTTGATGAGGTAAACCTGGTGAAGATTACATCCTAAATTAAATAGCCTAAAAATATTGAGATTTTTTTAGCTAAAACATTGTGCAATCAAGAAAGTAGTGGATAAAATCTATCAGCACATAGAATTTTTAGTATTTATGTAAGTTATATAACAGTAATTATATCATTTTTTTAAGAAAAATTGTCAGGATACCAAGAGTACTGTGAAGTTCCAGAAGGTGAAGGAGGAGTCAAAGCAGGTACTGTCATGTCCCACCAGATGATGGGACCTAACTTTACCAGGTAGGAAAGGGCCTTCCCAGCCACAGCCCAAGGTCCAGCCGCTAGCAAGGCAGAGTTAATCAATCCCGTGAGCACCAGGTAAAGCACTCCCAGGAATTGAATACTATGGCCAGTGGCATCAGAAGTGGGGGGAGTTGAAATGGTTGGTTTGGGTGTCGGGGGCAGTTCCATGGGGACCAAGTAGGCAGCAGGATTATTGTACTTCCTGCTAAAGATCAAAGGGTAGATGGTGATTGCTTTGCTGTCACAGACAATTTGGTAGGGTTCCTTGAGAGCGTTTGGACGGGTGTACCATTGCAAGTCTTCCAATGTCCAGGGTTTGTGGTCAGGATTGGCAGGATACTCAGTGAAATGCACAGGGTCAAATGAAGCGTTGGGTGGATGGTAGTAGTTAAAGGCTTTGGTTTTATCAACTGGAGTCTGACTATCTATCCCAGTAGATGGGTACTGACACTTGGGTGTATGCAAATGAAATAGTATCAAAAATAGGTATGGAAACAGATTGATGAACCAAAGGTTTATAACAACTTTATTTGGTAAGGATGACAATACAGAACTTTTTCAAGTGCTTCTGATTTATATACTTACTCACATGCAGGTGCCTCTGGGCATTCTTCTAGTGCTATCTGTGTGTCAAGGCTTGGCATCTCAGGTTCTGCTGTTTGGTTGGCTGCTTCATGGTCATTTTTGGGGGTTTCAGGAACAGTTATTTGGCTTTTTGATGGTCCATCTTGGCTTGGATGGCCATTGGTTCTGGCAGGTTTGGCTTCTGGGGTTTTGGCTTTTCCCAATTTGATCACCATTTTTGGACTGGCTTGACAGGCTCTCTTGAGCCCAAAGAACTTGATTAAAAAAGGGGTCCCCAATTGGGGACCCCAAATTACTTAATGGAGGGTGGGCTTGATATGGGTTTACTGGGCAGCTAAAAATAGCCTGCCCAGGCCCAGCCAAACCCACCAAGGCTTGGGCGTAGCTTTTGGGGCCCAAAGCGGGCCCCTCAACTACCACCAGAGCGGGAATGGTTCCCACACCTGGATTCGCTTCAAAAAGTGAAAATCCAAGTGTAGGCAAATCTCCCCCGCCCACTAGCCCCACCTGGTGGCTAGGAGCGGGTTCAATTCCCACCCGGGGCTTTGAAACTGTTACTTTTGTAACAAAAATGGTGTCCTTTAAGCTTTATTGTCATTAGCAACACATGTATATACATTTGAATTCATTGAATTTAGAAAATGAGCTATTTATTCAGTCAAATCAGGCCATTTAAATGCATTGAGTGGCTGTTTAATATACCGGACTATTGGCTTTGACATAGGCGGGCTTCTTGGCAACGTAAGGCTTAGGGGAGTAGCTTGCCTTTACAGGTTCAGGCTTGTATACTTCTTGCTTAGGCTGATATGCTTCTACCTTTGGAGTGTATACTTCTTGCTTAGGCTGATATGCTTCTACCTTTGGAGTGTATACTTGCTTAGGCTGATATGCTTCTACCTTTGGGGTGTATACTTCTTGCTTAGGCTGATACACTTCTACTTTTGGGGCGTACACTTTCTTAGGATTATATGCTTCTACCTTTGGGGCGTACACTTTCTTAGGATGGTATGCTTCTACCTTTGAGGTGTACACTTTCTTAGGATGATATGCTTCTACCTTTGGGGTGTACGCTTGCTTAGGATGGTATGCTTCTGCCTTTGGAGTGTACGCTTTCTTAGGATGGTATGCTTTTACCTTTGGGGTGTATACTTTCTTAGGATGGTATGCTTCTACCTTTGGAGTGTATGCCTTGGGTTGTTCGTGAGAGTAGCTGGGAGTGGAGTGGTAAGAGCGTCTATTGATTTGGGAGTAGGATGCTGCCTGGACACCGAAGAAGGCGGAAAAGACGGAGAGGGCAAGGATTGAGAGAGTAGATTGCATTTTTGATGATGTTTGGTGCAATGATTAGTTTTCTTATATATTAGTTGAATTGAGTGATTGACTTTGTGGTTGTTTTAAGTTTGGAATTATCTCAGCAATGCTTGATCTGCGAAAAATGCACATTTTTGTTTTTTTATTAAAAAATAAAACCAATTAATTTCAAATGTGTACCTTTGATTTGGAGGTTAACGACTCGTGGTTTAAGGGGTTTGCTTGCATTAATTTAATAGGTTTAAGACCAACCGCAGTTATGGCAGTTCAATGATTGGCATCATAGAGAGTTTGACTTCCCTTTTTCACCACATCCAAAATAAATGCTAAACTAAAATACTCTTCCATGCAATGCAAATAAAATCGTAAAGCCCTAATCAGAAGGCCTGCAAGAATTTTTATGCGATCTAAGAAATCTATTGTAGCGTGAACAAGAAGTCTAGTATTCACTACATCATATTATAAGCGATATGCGCCTTTCTTTTTTGAATTAATGGTATTAAATCTGGGAGCCATTTTGATTTGCTATCATATTTTAGTCTTTTTTTAGCTATTCAAATTATCGTATGCGGATCATATATTTTAATGCAACGTCAAGCAGGCCAAAACAAAATATAAAAACATAGCGAATTGTTTATTTAAATTAAAAAATAAAACACAAATTAAGTGGATTTATGGCTAGAAGTTTTTAGGCAAGCTAGCCAATAATCCCATAATTGATAACACAGTTTATTGTATTTCTAGTGAGAGATGGATTGGCTAATATAATACATATTTTGAAATAAATGTTGTACTTTCCTATATTTATAACACTTCAATGTGTACTTTTTATAGCTGTTGCGATAAATAAATCAAAGTCAAGCAAGATAAAAAAGTCGTACTTGCAAAAATAATTATTAAATCAGTAATTCCATTCGATTTAAAAGAACTATTGAAATTAAATGATAAATCATATTAAACAACACGATCAACTACAAAAGCTGTGCAAAAAACTCTGAATTCAATAAAAATAAATTAGCTCATATCAGTCCAATTTTACTAAAATTGTTTTAGTTTTAGAAGGGCACATAGAATTTGTTCACAAAAGTAAAATAACTCACACTAAAACCCTAGCGACATACTGTAAATTCAGAACCTAAACGTAAAAATGCAGGGTTGTCAAATCCTTGGTCCAAGTTTCAAATACCTTTTGTGGGCAACTCAGCTAAGTGAAAAATAAAATATTTAAATAAATCAACTATTTAATTTGGCTTTTATTGATTTACTTAAATGGGAAAATTTGAAACCCTTGACCAGATAACTCAACTAACTAAAGACAAAACACAGCAAACAAATGCAAGTTACATGAATCAGAAATGCAGGATTCTAATGTACAATTTGAGATTTCCTGTACATCTAATGAGTCATAGATAGCATAAAAAAGTAACAAATATGAAATTGCGGGATTGTCAAATCCAAGAACTAACTTTCAAATCATAATTGAGGTGAATTTGAAATAAATATAATTTATGGGTGTCTCAAAAAGAATGTTAAAGGATCTAGAGTGGATTTGTGCTAATTCTTTTGGGAATCATAGACATTCTCAAAAATTGCTATATTCCATTTTAGGGCAGCTAAAATTTAGATCCCACTATTCACCAATTTAACATACTTAACAATAAAATTGACTAAAATGTACACATCTCTTTTTGAGTTTAATTTTCAATAAAAAATTATGTCTTCTTTGAATAACAACCATTTCAATGAGCTGTTCTCTGACCTTGAAAAAATCATGCAGGGCTACGCTGGGCCTTCCAATAATGAAGCCTCTGTTTATGTTCACTCTCAACCTGCAGGCCCCTCCCCAAGAACTACCCAGGAGTTTGTTATTTCTACTATGTCTTCCAACATGGCTCTGTTTACCTATCATGTACAGGCAGCTGCTAATACAGATTGTGTATCAATACTAGCATATGGAATTGACTAATTTAGCCAAGGGATCACCCAGGGAAGCCAGACTCCATAAAATAGCCAATCATATGGCACTGTCAGGTTTCTAAGATGGACATATACCACCTCTAGTCAATCAGCCTTCAAGACGCAGAATTAAATTAATCACATCTGAAATTGTTCTTGAAATGGTTGAAAAGTGAGGGATGCTTATGTCTCTTGGGGAAATAGAGGCTGCAATGGGTTTTGAAAAGTCCACTGTGGCAGTAACCCTGCAAGCCCACGCCAACTATGCCCCCCTTCCAAGAAGACACTAACTGGGGCCTGTAAGTCACTGAGGTGAAAAAGCCCACCCCCCTTATGATGGCCATCATGAAACGTTACCTGCAGATGCCCCTTGTCCAGCTACATCTCCAACTGGGACTCTGTGGCATTTTCATCAATAAGAGAGCAAACAACTTGTGGATGCACAAAGTTGTGGTTACTGCTAGAATCCTGTCCAATCAAGTCCTCAGTTTTCCCATTTTAGTGGATACCAACCCCTACAATTCAACCATCATTTAGTTTAAAAAAAGGGAGGGCAATGAGTACACGCAATATTGTAACCTTCTTGTCTTATACCAAGATTTCTGCAAGTATACAAGACTATTAAGAAAAGCATATCCAATCTGATGTTTTTAAGTGAAGCCCAAATTTGTATTGATTTGTTGGGGGTTTACTGGAAGTTTCCCCCATTGGGTGTCAATTATTAATCTACATTGTCAAACACAGCAGATGGGTATGCCTACCAGACAGAGCTCAAGGACATGCTAGAGGAGTGAGCTGCCCAACAAGCTGTGTACACAGTTGTAATGAGGGCTGAGATGAAGCAGTGGAACTGGGCAACCAAAGAAATTATGGTTGCAGTGCATACCTGTTGGACCTACCCCGCCAATCACGCTGACATGCATCTTGCAGATGTATGTCTTTACAATTTTGATTCAGCTATCAGGTGCTCTAAGCCTGTCACCTACAACAAACTGTGGACCCAAATTGAGAAGTTTTTTGAGATTTTCACTTCTATATTTATCCAGGACTTATAGATCTCATCATCTTCTATGCAAGTGATAGTGATAATTCCAGAAAGGACTCCTGCCTCCCCCCACTCTCATCCATTTGGTTTATCAAGCCCACATATGTGATGGAAGAAGAATTTGAGCAATTGGAGTAATCAGCTCTTCCTACCTGTTCCCAGTCAACAAACCTCACCTCCAGAACTCCCCCATCAAGACCAAGCCTCCCACCTTCCAACCATGACTCCCAAGCCACCACCCATTCCTTCCCCACTACCTCTGATGCCGTCCCTTCTACAGGTGCAGATGATGGAAATGTACATCCTGCCCATTCCCTCCCCCACTTGTCCCTTGATGATTAAAATAAAGCTTTTCTTTTTGACAATTTATTAAAATTGGTATTATTTTTTTCAATTCATAATTGATAATATACTGTAGATTCAGAACCTAAAGGTAAAAACGTGGGATTGACAAATTCTTAAGTATGAAATCACCAACTTACTGGAATATTTTTCATGCTTTTACAAAAAAATAAGTTTTTCTAGGATAAAATTACTACATTAAGTTGGTTAGTTCACAAAAAAGAATTTGACAATCCCGCATTTTTACCTTTAGGTTCTGAATTTACAGTATTTTTTTAAATTATTGAAATTCCCCATAATTAATAAAATGTTGTACATTTGATATAGTAACATATATTTATTTTCATGAATATTTTTCATTATCAATAAGAAATTAAGGACCAACAAATGTAAATATTAATTTGAATATTAAAGCTAGACATTAACTAAGATATTTAGATATTATGTGCATAACTAAATACATTCTGTATAATAAAATTCATTGTAAACTTGGAATTTTTCATTGTGATTTATAATTGGACTGTGTCTATATTAGGGAGCCATTAATACCTATTAAAAATATTGAATAAGAGTATATTTTAAAGCTTGCATATTTACCTATTGATAATGATTCTGTAAAATTTAAGTTAGACTTTGTGAGTTAGTAATAATACAATGGATTGATCAATCACTGTTTATGACCCTTAATTGGCTGATTTTCTTTGGTGTGACAATTGTGCATTTTCTGATATTCATGTGCTGGCATCCAATTGATTTTTTTCCACACCCTATTGCCTGTGCAATAGGGTGAGAAAACATTCATTTGGATGCCAGTGTGTAAATATCAAAAAATGCACAATTGCCAAAGCAAAGAAAATAATCCAATTAAGGGTCATAAACAGTGATTGATCAATCCATTGTATTATTACTAACTCACAAAGTCTAACTTAAATTTTACAGAATCATTATCAATAGGTAAATATGCAAGCTTTAAAATATACTCTTATTCAATATTTTTAATAGGTATTAATGGCTCCCTAATATAGACACAGTCCAATTATAAATCACAATGAAAAATTCCAAGTTTACAATGAATTTTATTATACAGAATGTATTTAGTTATGCACATAATATCTAAATATCTTAGTTAATGTCTAGCTTTAATATTCAAATTAATATTTACAGTTAAATATGAGATATCAATAAAATACTAGTTTTCAGATAAAAAAGTTACATACTGGAAAAATATAATCTACATGTACTAATTCAGAGGGCTATTTTAGTGCAATTCTGGTATATTTTGTAGTGTGTTATGCTATTTTATGTATAATTGCAAGTTATTTGTATTATTTGCAATAATTGTCAATAAAAAGTACTATCATCTATAATTTCCTGATTATGTGTTGATAGTAGTACTATAAAACCATTATTTGGGATGTAATTCAAACAACATGTCAAATTTTTACAGCCTTGTACACAAATTAGAAGAAAACCTTAAAAAGTTTATTAAAATCAAAAAAATAGGGAAATAGCAGGAAAAAATTGGGAAGTGAAGGAAGGGCTTTGGTCCAACTTAATGAAGTTGCAAAAAATAGTTTGGTGTCATGGCCTGGGTGACTCCCAGGGGAACCTTTGGTCAAGGGAAAGGGTCAAGCCAGGAAGACCCATTAGATGACAGGGGCCATCCACATTACACAATTGGCAGCTTTAGCCCAGGGAAGCCACACTCCCATGTGGGGTATCATTTTCTCAGTGAGCCCCAGCATGGTCAAATAGGCGAACCCAAGCTTACTGTAATAATATGATGAAGCATAAGGAGCTAGAGAAAGTTCTCCTGTGGCGGCGCTCATAGTCGGGCTTGGCTGGGCAAGTTGTTGGAGCAGAGGAACACCAGGAAAGGAGAGTCGTGGTGCAGGAGCAGGAATTATTTCTTGGTCCAGCACTCTAGGAGATGGGGCAAAGGCTGACAGCGGTTGGTTGGAGGCAGCTAGAAGTTGCTCCATTAACCAGCGCTGGCATTGGTAATAGAGGTACTCTCTATTTGAAAGCACCAATAGTATAAAATTTATGATATTGTAATAAACCCCTGCAAAGTATGAATGTTCAGTGTGAATTAACCAACAAAAGTTTATTAGATGAAGATATCAACAAAGAAAGGGGATGCCAGTGTTCCCAGCTATATCCTGCTGGGAAACTGAAATTGGACTTACTAGCAACTCACTATTGTTTATCAATGAATCATTTTCAAGTTGGGTTCTATTGATGGCTCCTGATTTGTCATTTAGATGGATCCTTTCATTATTTTTGCCCTGGGGAAGCTGGCATGGGAATTTTGGGCCATTTGGCAACCCAAGTCCACAATTCTGGGTTTCAGAGGGTGTGGGTCAATTAAAATCTTTTCACTTGGCTTTGGGATGGCTTCCAATTTCCCCCAGGCTTAGCCTTGACCAGGGTTCAATTCTCCACTTGGAATTAAAGTTTCCTTTTGGTTAATCTGCGTAATTGACAGCACAATTGTTTGGTTGTGCAATTGCTCAATTGCAGACGTTAAACCTATGCAACATAGGGTTTTATCTGGCCCATTCTGGGCCCTGAAATTTGGGGACAATTATCCAAGATGAACATAAGGAAATAGTTTTAAATTTACTAAGGGAAACTTTTGTGTGTTTAAATTTCAGCAAAGCAAGTTACAACTTGTGGGAGTTCTGGAGAAGTAACAGAGGAAATAATCAAAATTTCAAATCAATATAAAGAAATGAAATATCAAATTAAATGAAATGAACAGAAATAAAAGGAATGAAGAGGAAACAATTCAAGTTGAAGGAAATGAAAATATTAAAATGGAAACAGAAATGGACAAAGGAAATGAAGAAAAATCAAGAGGAAGAAGCGCTTAAAGAATGTAGGAAACTTTATCAAACAAAGGAACTCAAAGGGAAGAAAGAATTTTAAAAAATCAAAGAAAAATTATGCCTAGGAAGATTAATGAAGAGCATTTAACACTCATGAAGTTTGATGATGGGGTGCCTGTGGCTGAAGGGGCCACAGGGGAAAGAATTAGTAAGTTCCTTTGTCTTTTACTTACCTTCTCTTTAGTAACATCAAGAAATGGGGAAAAGTTGTTAAAGTGACGCCATATACAACAAGTGGCATATATGGGGGCTATCAAAAACTGATAGCCCCTGTCATTCAAAGGAACCCCGCAGAAATAAATCAACTAATCCAAATGGCATGAGCAAATATGCAAACAAGGAAGCTTTAGAAAGGAAATATGAAGCACCAGTGGGTTGCTCAACTTGGGTCAATGAAGCCTACAAAATAGGCGGAAATATAAATTTTTATCAAATGAATGAAATTCATGCAAACTTTCAAATGAATTTTGATAAATTTAAATATGAATGTATTGAAAACTTTCCTTTTTAAACTATGAACTCTTATGTATCAAATTTGAAGAAAGGTCAATTTCAAATAGCAAATGAATACATCAAAGCAGCAGTTTTTAATGGATTGATCAAAGAAATATCAAATCAAATATAAGATGCAATACTGGTCAACAAAATATAACCTTTATTATTATCATACATAGAAGCATGGGGGCCAATCCCACCAAAATGCCAGAAAATTTGGTATTCAAAATTTTAAATACATCTTATACAAATAGATTAGTCATTATATAAAAGAAATTCTGCTTATTTACAGAAATCTATACTTCACAGCAACTACATCTCTCTATTTACCTTGGGGTGATAATCCACTGCATTATGAAGGCCAATGTGAAGAAGCTGGAGGACGTGTAAGGTCTTGCCCAATAAGGTGCAAGATTATAAAGTATACTGTGTAAAGAGTTTGGATTTAAGTTTAAAAGATATAAGAAAGTAGGCACAGTTTGAAGAAGTATTTTTAAAAGACCTGTCAAAGACTTATTATTAGACACAAAAGGTGTCATAGAGTTAACTAATCCTAAAAAAACTATATAAAATAAGGTGTTAAATAAAGATTTGTTTGTAACCAAATGTATATCTACGTCAGGATATTCCCCATGGGAATTGTTGGGAATTTTGACCAAGCAACGATGCCAATTATGACGGAGCTCACGGATTGGGATTGCTACAACCAAATCCATAAATTAGTAGTACAAAATACAATGACACTAATTATGACAGAGCTCATGGATATGAATTGTAGCTACCAAATAACATAAATTGGTATTATAAGCTACATGAAAATTGGATTAGCAGTAGTCTGCTGACCTAAGCCTAATACTAGCCAATGACAAGCGCTGCCGCAGCAATTAATGACACATGATTTGCCACCGCGGCACTTAATAAATACACAAAGCACCGCGGTGCAGCCTAGCAATTGGATTAAGCGCCAAGGCGCCAAAATACTTTTATGTCAAGCGCCAAGGCGCCGCCTGGCAAATATTACAGGCGTCACCGCGCCGCCTTACCTTTACATTGAGCGCCGAGGCCCGGGGTTTGATTCCCCATAATCTTGAATTCCCTTAATTGTCACATTAATAAGAATTAAGCTGCAGTACACTAGGAAAGCAGGAAGTGATCCTGAAGTAACTAAATTATTCCACGCCAGCAAGGATCACCTGTGCTGGGTGAAGATGAAGATATTCTATTGGTTGACGTGCAAGAAGCACCAAACCTAGATTAATAATTACCCAAATTAGGGGCGTGTTAGAATGTCCTAGAAGACATTGCTATCAGCCCAGAGATTACCCTGGTAGTAGGTATAAGAAGATTTAATCATTTACAATAAAATCAATCTTGGAACTGTCTTTATTTTATCCTTAATCTGGTTGACCTTTATCCTAATCCTTAAGTGCTTCTGCGCAATCAGAAGCCACTGCAGGGCAATAATCATGGTTCCGTTCTATCCTGGCTCTTTGGATACAGTACTACTCATATCCTCACATATGAAAGTATTCTGGCAAATGTCTTGTGCCCGTTAATCTCTATTAATTGTTGCAATGTAATGCAAAAAGCGTAACTGGATATCTCAACATAAAACTAATCAAATTATCCCTAATGTTAAAAAATGATGACAATAAGCTAAATGCTTGTTGTCTGGCTATCTCCATTCTAATTATGCTAGCTGTTTTAAACTCTGAAATCAAATTTAGACCTAACAACATATCTATTCTAAACCTAAGCTTCTTTTAAAAAAATATGATAACCTAAGTAAATTTCAAAGTTAGAATTTGAAAATGAAAATTTAAAATTGAAGTAGAAAAAACCTGTGAATGGTCATTGGGGAACCCACTTAGAACTTCAGCTTAAAAAGCTTACTTCTCTGGTGTCTTTATTTATATGGCATGAAAAGTCAAGCCCTGGAGAAGATCTAATTGACAAGGAGTTTCTTGGCAGCTGGGTTTGATGGACAAAAGGAGAACACATGGTAGTGGGGAAACTTCTGGCAACAGCAAGCTAAAGATCTACATACTACAGGAGAAGAGAACAGCGGTTGTGTAAGCAAAATATAAATAAAAGAAAGAACCCTATATTAAAATAGAAAATATAAAGGAAAATGAATCAAGCCACACACACAACGGAGCAAAAGCAAAACAAACCCAAGAGCAAAAGCAAAAACAAACCCAAGGCAAGAAAAAACAACAAGGTAAGTTTGATTTAAAGTTACTAATAATAATCTACTTGAACTTAAGTTTTAAATATAATTTAAATTAGTTAAAAGCCTACCCTTTAGGGCAGGGCACAACAGGACATCCCCCTTCAAATGGACGTCTGCCAGCTGGCACTGGATAAAATGAAGACGCTGCGGGGCTACTAAACAGTAGAGCACATCTTCTTTGACTTTTTTTACATTAGCCTTGCTATATTGGGTTTTACATACCTCCTGAAAAAAATCTACTCATCAATTCCCTCTCCCCATTGCCTTTTATTAAGTGCTCTGCCACCACCAGGGTGCTGAGCGCCACCCCATTAGCAATTGGCGCCAGAGTTATCCACCACATACAGAAGAGTATGTGGTCCCAATTGGATGCAAAAGCTGAAAATCTAATTTTGGGGTATAATTCCCCGGAATAATCACATACTCCTTGCAATTTGCTTTCCTTAATAAAAATTCCTTCTCTTGCAATTTATTTTTTAGTTAAATCTTACCTTTAATTTTAATTTTTAAATTAATATAGTAATATCAATATAGAATATAACAATAAGTAATTGGTTGGTAGGATACACCAGTTTGAAAACGGCATCTCAAAAAACGCCATCTCAATTTACGCTACCTTGATTTTTAGCTATCTCAATTTTTAGCTATCTTGATTTCATAGTAAAAAACGGCATATTGATTTACGGCATTGCAACTAAGAAAAACAAGCTTTCGAAATTTAGATTTTTCTAACTCCAAAAAAACCCAAAAAACCCCAAAAAAATCCAAAAAAATGAAATTTAAAAAATATTTCTAGGCTTAAAAAAGCCTCAGAATTCCAAACCTGCAATAAAAATGGGGTCAATTAGTTATCAACAAGGCTGTGTAAAGTCCAAAAGTCAAAATATACACAAAAACAATCATTTTCATAAATTATAACCATGAACCATACTTTAAAATAAGCATACAATTGTATCAAATACTAAATAAAATTAAAAGAATAATAAAGGTAAATGAACAAAGAGAGAAGATAAAGTAGTGTTTATTGGAAAAGGGCTCAAACATTGGTAAAAATAGCAACTGAGATAGCTTGGAGATGCTCAAGATTTCTATCCTTAGGATAGTATGCAAGAACCAACTTGCTGATCTCTGTGTACTTTTTAACCACCTTAGTCTGCTTGGGGAGTTATCCTTAGTCTTCATGCCAGTCTTGAAGAGGCAGGCAGAGATGGCCTTCTGGGGCTTTAGATGCACCATTATCTTGTTGAATTTGGGCTTCTGGACCTGACCATTGTAGAAAACTGGCTATACCTCCCTTCAAGGGAAGAGGTAGTCTTGATGAGACTGTCTTTGACCTGATTATAGCAGTTCCACTAGATTGGGTCACTGCCTTTTTTGATGTGGTGTGCTCCCTGAAAATACCAACCCATTGAGTTTCAAAATACTCAATAAAAGGCGCAAAGGCTGCCTGGTTGGCTATGATATATAGGTGGCAGAGCAGGGCGTTGTAGAAGGCATTTGTCTCCTCCTTTCTTACTAAGGCAAGGGCAACAAAGCAATTGAAGACGTCCCTGACCTCTTTTGAGCCTTCTGCGTTGACAAGCTCATGCAGATTTGAGCATTTTTGAAGGCAGCGGCAGTTGCCTGCCAAAAGTGAAAGTAGTATCCTGGGGGAGCTCTTAAAGACTCTAATAAAAGTATTTTCCTGAGCCTGTTTGAAATTCACTGCCAGATATTTATGGTAGGGAAGGCTTTCTGGCTTCTTTTTGGTTGAGGTGACTTCATTTTCCTGGGACTGGGCCTTCTTTTTGATCCCTTTAGTCTCCTTTGGCTCCTCTTCAATGGTTGGGAGGATCTCATCCAAATTGGCCTTCAAAATTGAAAGAGCATGAACATATGTGTCCTTCTTCTTTTTGGGGAGGAAAAAGAAGACCAGGGGAAGAACTAGATTTCTCACCTTCCTGTGAATGTTCCAAAGCTGGCTAAATAGCTTTGGGCAGGTGGAGAAAGTCCATCTGCAAGTCAGGTCTTGCACTTGAGGAGGTTGTGCAAATCTTGAGAGGTTTTGAAGCAGATAATGCGCTCTTGTGCATTTGGGCCATCATCATGCAGAAGGAATTGCTTTTCATGGCAGGATAGTTTCTTCTCTTTAGTTAAGATTAACTGGTCAATCTATGCTGCACTGACGCCTTCAGTGCTCAGAGCATACCTCTGATCTGTGAGGTATATCTGAAATTTAGTGGCGCCACCAACAGTGGCAAGTTGGTAATCATTGAGATTTAGAAGGGCATCATTCACTATCTCAGTGGAGATTTGATCCCTGGTGATTGGGATAACCTGGCAAAGAAACCAACGGATCAATTGGTATATGAGGTTGAAAAGCTTGGCGTAGTCATGGCCAATGGTCAGGGCTTTGAATCAGGTGAATCTATAGGTGGTGAGCCTAGCAGGGCACCCAACGTTATTACATTTGTAGTGATGCTGGTGGATTGCTTTCTTCTCATTGTTACAGCTGAAGCTGTATTTTTTATACACAAAGCGGGCACCCCCTGTCTTGGCCATAATTGGGTAACTGGCAGGGTATGTGGTGGGAATAGCAAAGGTGCAATTTTGATTGCATATATTGTGGACAGTGTAAAGATCACAGAGCTCAATTTGTTCATCTGCAGGAGCACCAGGCTCAGTCTCCTGCTCCCCTTCCTCTTCAGGCTCTGAGGTGGGAACAGAGTGACAATTAAAGCTGAATAACTTCTCTTGTGGATTGGAGGGGGAGTAAACAAATGGAGAGTGAGGAGGGGTAGGACTGTTTTCCTCTGGTTCAGGGGAAGGTGTGGGTGTCTTGGTTGAGCTTTACCCTTAGAAGGCTGATTTTTAGGGGTAGTTTTGGCCTTCTTGGCCTTAGGAGTGACCTTGTACTTGGAGGCCTTGAGTGCAGCTTTGGTGGTAGGCTTGGGAGGCATCTAAAAGTGAATTAGTATCAAAATATGGGAAATTTGGGGGGTTGTTTTTAAAGAGAAAGAAGAGTGTTTTTAATATAAAAAGTAGAAAATTATTTTACATAGAATTTTAGAGAAAGTCTTAAAATATATAATATATATAAAATTGCAATGTTTTTATTTTATAAAAATAATTTTTTATTAGTAACACAAGTATGCAAAACTTTGAGTTTGACTGAAAACTTGCAGTCAAAATGGCGTTTTTAAAGTGACGTAATTGAGGTGCTGTAGCGCAAAAACATAGTGTTTTTGACCTTTTTCTATGTTAAATTAACAAATTTCTGGTGGAGCTACCTCAACCAAACCAAAGAGTAAAACTTGAATTTTACAAAAACTAGCTTATACAACTAGGGTTAAAAAGTACCTAGTTGTTTAGAGGAGGCCAAAATATATATATTCACAAATTTTCATATGTTTTCTTACATTTTTTGCTTAATTGATTTTAGACGTGATTATGTACTTTTGAAAAGTGGAAAGCAAGAATTGTGGTGAGGGAATTGATATAGCGTAGCCTGGTGTCATATAAATTTCCCCTTATTTTCACCTATCCATTGTGTGCATCAAATCAACTGGGTGATATGAAACTCAGTGGAATTCAAAGTGACATAAATCAAAATGGTGTAATCACCTTCTTTTATATTAAAAACACTATTAAAATATTTTATTAAGAGAAACCTTATCAATGTATCCATGTATAAGCAAGCTATAAATTACATATAACAAAACTGGTTTTTTTACCCAGCAATGACAATCACTAGAAGGACTATCATAGTGACGTCTTTTTAGGTTGTTCCTATTATAAGTGTCTTAGATTAATACTATAGGAACATCTTCTAGCACTATACAACAGGCTTTATTTTAGTTTGAGAATAAGATTATTTTAGTTAAAGCTAAATAATGTGTGTGGAAATGACGTAAAGTCAAGATGGCGTAAACATGTGTTGCAACTGAACCAATGGGAGTTCAGTATTTGAATTGGGGAAGACAACAGTCCAATAGAAAGGACGAGAATGAATATAATAAGGTATTATTTATTGTAGAATATTGTGATTAATATACCATATGGGGAAAGCCACAAGGCCACAAGGGGGTGGCATAGTGGGATGTTCCATGTAAGGTTCAAAGCCAAGGAATAACTTGTGCAGGGATTAGCAGGTCAAATTGGTAGCGCTCCTAATTAGGATGAAGTGCCCGCCATTTGATATTGCCATCAGATTGGCTCATGTAGTTAGATACATCAAGGGGCAACTCATTGAGCGCCCCCTGTGTATTGAAAATATTTTAGCAGGCAAGTCTGGAAACTCAGTTGCAACACCCCCCTTGCCCCCTGCTTGTCGTCAGACACCAGGATCAGAGTCTGTGGAAGATCTGGGAAGGTCCGCACAAACAACCTTTGTGTGAGGATGGCGTGGCAGGGGCACAAGCAATTGTGGTGGAGCTTCTTGGTGTTCCCTTGGGCATCTTCAAGTTGATAGGTGTGGTTGTCATAGACTGCAGATATCTTGAAGGGCCCCAGGTGGTTGGGTTCCAATTTGCTGAATTAGGGTTGAGGGTGTAGACAAAATCACCTACAGTGTATCTTGCCTCAAGGTGCTTTGTCCCTCCTTCAATTTGTTTGTGCTTGGTTTCTTGGGCTTTGGCACACCATTGGTTCAGGGATGTAGTTGTCAAAAGGGGGCTTTCTGGGAACTGTAGACCGTAACTTTCCCTGTTCCACCCCTGTCAGACTGTCAGGTGTCCCAAAGGCCAGGGCGCTGGGGCTAAACCCGGTGCCCCTGTTGATTCTTGCTTGCAGGATAAGTAGAGCGGTGGGCAGGTGTTCAGTCCATGCAGTGGTAGGGTTCTCTTGTGAGAGCTTGGCAATCAATTGAACCAGTGAGCCATTTAACTGTTCCATGCGTCCATTAGCTTGAGGATGGTAGGGGGCTATGATTATCTGTTGGAGTGCATTCTTGGCGCATTTTGCCTTCATGACATGCCTAACAAGTTCAGGGCCACCATCAGTGATGAGGCATTTGGGCCGCCCAAAGCAGGCCACAATTTCCTTGCCAATGAAGCGGGTGATGGTGGTGGCGGTGTGGTTAGTTGTTGCCCAGGCCACTGGCCAAAAAGTGAAGTAGTCAATGACAGTTATGATGTATTTCTTCCCCAGTCTGACTTCAGGGAGGAGCCTAACAACATCAAGGGCCCACTACTTGAAACGTTCCATAGCTTTGATAGGCAGGAAAGACTTGGGGGTGCAGGTTTGGACATATTTTTTTGCACAGCACACATGTCTTGAGGAGATCCAAGATATCTTGGCGCATACACGGCCACCAAACCTTATGTTTCATGATCTCAAAGAGGTTGCGTCCTCTGATGTGACCCAGGGCGCGGTGAGAATGCAATATTGTGTTGCCTTGTTGTGTGGTGGGAATGTAAGGCGTCTTCTCACCTGTCTCTGCCCGGCGGCAGACGTTGTCAGCATCAGTGGTGAACTGACTTTTGTTGTCCTTCCGCTTGGAGATGGTTGCTGGGTTAAGGCCTTTGTAACAAGTTGCTTCAGGACAGATGTACAATATTGGCCAATCTGGATCCAAGCCATTGTCTCCAGTGATGGACGCTATGTAGAGACGTGAGAGGGCGTCAGCTGTGACAAGTTCCTTCGCAGACTTGTACTTGATGCACAACTGGTAGGGGGATAGGCGCTCAACCCAGCCTGTTTGGTGGCGTGTCAAGTGGGACTGCATGTTAAAGTACTGGAGTGAATTTTGGTCTGTCAGGAAGCAGGGTGGAAAGGTAGCCCCTTCCAGGTAACAGCGCTACTTCTCAATGCAGTGCACAATTGCCACTAACTCTTTATCATTAATGGGATAACGTTGTTCTGAGTTGGTAAGCTTCCTAGACTCATATGCCACAGGGAGGAAGGCGCTATTGTCAGTTTCTACCCGTAGCACACCCCCTATGGCTCTGTCAGAGGCGTCAGTCTCAAGTTTGTACTGGCAGTTCCAATTGGGGAACTGCAATACAGGTGCAGTTGTAAGTCTCTGCTTCAATGTCTCAAAGGATTGATCTCTGGCAGGAGTCCAATGGAAGCGCTGTTTTGTGTTGAGGAGCTTGGTAAGAGGTGCAATTAGCTCTCTGCAATTGGGAAGAAACTTGTGTACGTAGGCAACCATGCCTAAGAAGGTACATACCTGGCTCAAATTGGTGGGGGGCAGCATGCTGTGATTGCCTTGATTTTGGAAGGGTTGGGCTTTATCCCTTGGGTAGAGATGATGTGCCCAAGGAACAGCAGCTCTGAATTGAGGAACTCACATTTGGAGGATTTAGCTTTTAGCTGATTTTCCAAAGGGCGTTGAGGATAGTACAGAGGTGTTAGAGGTGCGTGGTTTGATCTTGACTGAAAAAAATAATGTTGTCAAGGTACAAAACAACATATTTTCCAATCAGTTCCTCAAATGCTTTGTTCATCAACAAGGAAAAAGTGGAAGGAGCCTTGGTCATTCCAAAGTTCATGACCCAACACTCAAATAAACTGTAGTGTGTGTAGAAGGCAGTTTTTGCCTCATCCCCTGGTGCAATGCGGACCTGGTTGTACCCCTTGGTGAGATTAATCTTGCTAAAGACCTTTGCACCCATGAGTGTGTCAAACAGGTTGTCAATCAACGGCAGGGGGTACTTATTATTAACAGTCACCCCATTTAAGGCACAGTAATCTGTGACCAGGCAAAGGGACCTGTCCTTCTTGGCTACAAAGAAGATAGCTGCCCCGTATGGAGAGAGCAAGGGGCAAATGAAGCCCTTGTTGAGCGCGTTCACAAGGTGCTGGCAGAGGGTCTCATCTTCTTTTGGTGTAAGACAATATAAGGGACATGCTTTAGGTAATAACCCTTGTAGCTATACAGCATTCTGGATCTCTTGGGGAGGAGGTAATTGGTTCAGTGTTTTGCTGATGATGTCCTTGTACTAATTGCGGAGTGCAGCAAGTGCTGGTGGAGACAACATGGTCAAGGGAGGGGCCGCAGATGGTTCAGAGCAGATAAATTTGACTGAGAACTGATTAAAGTCTAGTTTCCCCCCTTGAAATTATACAAGCCTGTCTCTGTTATTCTAACAAACACATTATTGTGGAGTAGCTTGCTCATTTCAACAGAGTAGATCTGAAAGCCCACCCCATTTCTATTGAGGGTGATAACAGATGTATCCCAGTCAATTTAGGGACAAATGTGACAAAGCCAGTCAAGGCCAGCAATTACGTTGTGGCTGAGCCCTGCCATGATTGGCCCAGAGAGCTTAACCTGGATGTTCTCCATTCTCATGGAGAAGGGTAATATCTCATGGGTAATTGCTACTCTACAGGAATCAACTACTTGCACTGCCTTGAATCTGCTTGGCACACAGTCTAATTGTTGAGAGTCAGCAAACTCCTGGTCAACCATAGTGTGATTGGCCTCAGTATCTACCAATAGTTTGTGGGTATTCCCACAAAAACAGAAGGGATAAGCCAAGCAGGTTACTTTATTGGGAGAGTGGTTCACTTGAAGCACAGGGTTGTCACTATGAACCTAGAAGACATCAAGGGTTTCAACTTTGTGTACACTGTAGTCGCAGGGGTTCTTTGCAAGCAGGGATTGAGAGGAAGGGTCAGGTGGGGTTGTAGAACCTCTCGTAGCTACAACCCCCAGGCTTTTCCCTGATCCTCAATTTGTGCTAGCTGGAGTTCCCCCTTGTGGGGGCAATTGATTCCATTTCCTTGCTGGCGGGGCTGGCGGCAGCCCACTTGGTTGTGGCCACTTCCAGGTGTTGAACAAGGTTGAGGTGGAGCCATTTGTACGGTGGAAGCCCATCAAAGCCTGATTGTTGTCCTCCACAATGGCCTTGTAACAGTAATCAATGGAGGTGCAACAACCTACGAGGACCCACTTACAGATATGGGGCTTGATCCCATTGATTATCAGGGTCAGAAGCATGGCTTTTCTGTTGGTTACAGCTTTGGGGGTGGCAGCAAGAGCTTGTTGCCAGGCGGCAAGGTACTTGGGAATGGATTTGGTCTTTTTAATAGCTTAAGAGAGGTACCCACAACAATAGGCAAGAAGGTTCTGCTGTAGTGGGACTTTGCGGCATCCTGTAATGCCGCTCAGGTAACCTCAATTTTTTGGCTGGCCCAGTTGGTAAACCATACAGCAGCAGGCCCTGTGAGGCGCCCCAATGCAGTGGCAACCCACATGGGCTTGGGGACCTGGCAGATAAGGAGGCGGGTTTTGGTGGATTGAAGCCAACCAACAGTTTTGGCTCCTTTGACCCCACCTGCAAAGGATTCCAGCTGAAGATTGAGCATGCATTGTGAAAGGTCTGACTGGGGAGAGGTGACGCTGGCACCACGCTGTCCAAGGCGGAGCCAATTATACACACTTGTAAGAACTAGCTGGTCTTGGTAAATAACATACCTATCAGGGATTTCCCCTTAGTGATTGGCAGGAAGGTTTCTTGATAGGGAGTAGCCATAAATCCCGTACTCTGTCCTTTCTTAGGGGGGATTTTTCTTTTAGGTAGGTTGTGAACCTACCGCTACTACAACTGTTGCAACTGAACCAATGGGAGTTCAGTATTTGATTGGGGAAGACAATAGTCCAATAGAAAGGACAAGAATAAATAAAAAGAGGTATTATTAATTGTATAATATTGTGATTAATATACCATATGGGGAAAGCCACAAGGCCACAAGGGGATGGCATAGTGGGATGTTCTATGTAAGGTTTGAAGCCAAGGAATAACTTGTGCGGGGATCAGCAGGTCAAATTGGTAGCGCTCTTAATTAGGATGAAGTGCCCGCCATTTGATATTGCCATCAGATTGGCTCATGTTGTTAGATACGTCAAGGGGCAACTCATTGAGTGCCCCCTGTGTATTGTAATATATGTTAGCAGGCAAGTCTGGAAACTTGGTTGCAACACATGCTCCACACTAGGGGATTTCATATGTAAACTAAGTTAGCAAAATAAGCTTTAATTAATCTGACTCAAAGTGACAAAATTGAGATGGCGTAAATTTGAGATGCTGTGTTTAAAATTATATGTAAATTTTAACTATTTTATTGTTTATTTTATTTTTTGTGATTCAAAATCACTAACACAAAAGATGCCATCTTGAATTAAATTTGAGATGGCGTAAATCAAAGTGCAGTTTTTGAAATGGTGTGTCCTACCAATTAGTTACAATAAATTAAACATGCTCAATATTAAAATATAATTTAAAATTGTTTATTTAATTGATTGACAACTATGATTTCATATAATATGTACATAAACAAACATGAGCTCAATTTACCTACCTTGAATTGTTGTGACTGTACAACAGTCACTGTTGAGTATTTAGCCAAATAAATGCTCCAAAATATAAAGTTGTTCTGTTTTTTGCTGTTTATTTCATGTATATAGGTTTGACTGGAATTCTTAAGGTAAAGATTCCTGGAAACTGGATATCTATGTTTAATAAAAGAACAGATATGGGTGGTTAGTTAGACCAGGCTAACTAGTAAAATTGAGGCAAGATTGGCTGAAGCAATCTTGGGGACTAGGTGTCTCAAAAACAATTTAATTAACTGGGAAGGTTAATTAATAAATATATGGGAATATAATTAATGAGGATTTAATTATATTGGTTAATTGCCTTGACTGTATCAAGAAGTTTGGTTAAGGTTAAACATAAGAAAACCCCCCAGATTGTGGTTTAAAAGCACCACACCACCTAATGGATTTGCAAAGCGCCGAGGCGCCGCAATCAAATTTTTTCAGGCGCTGGGGCGCCGCCTGGGAAAGTTCCTGGGTGCTGTGGTGGCGCCTGGTTCAAGTTTCAAAGTGTTTTGATGGGTTTTAATGTGAAAACCCATTAAATGCAAAGATAACTAAATAAAGGCAATGATGCCTAGGTATTTAGGTTTGATAAGCTGGTTCCCAGTTGGAACATTGATAGCTGGGTTTTGGAAGGTGTATATTCCACAGGGTTTTGGCACTGGGAGCTGAGGAAGCTCCATGCTGAATTGATACATTGAGATGAATGGCGTCAGGTGACTCCTTCTCATTGTAGGTTAATTCTCATAGGCTGAGAATTACAGAGTATCTTTTAGGGAAAGATCTAGGTTTGGATGACTCAAATGCCATAGACCACATGATGAATCATAGGTTGATTCAGGAGCCAGAGGGGTTTTCAGCCAAATATGCCCCAAATAGTATATAAGTGAAAACAGCTAAATTTTAATAAATATATATTGTCACTTTTGATGCTTTCACCTCAACTACTTTTTCAATTATTATGTCTTCTTTGTTATCTTTCAAAAAAGAAAAATTTGGAGTACTTTGCGTGGAAACCGCTGCTGCCAGGAAAGAAGTTCCTACAAGTTTGCTGGAGGAAGCTTGGGCAAGCTTGGAGGTCACCAAGACTGTGCCTGAGGAGGCTTTAGTGGAAGTAAAAGCTGTGTTTGAAGAGTTATACTCCAATTAATTTTCAAAAGAAGGGACTCCTGCTCAAGGAAATTGAATCTATGTGTGGGATTCTTGGAACCATTAGTAGGATTTGAAAAAATTTTAAACAAGTGAAAGCAATGACAAATTGTGAATTAGGCAACCTCCAGAATTAACTAATACAGAATGGAACATCCTCCATGTTGACAATTCTCAAAAATATTTTTCTTATTTTCAATATTAAAGATTATTTTTTTCTTGATTAAATAATTGACATTGATAATAGAAGCAATGTTTGATTTTTATTTTGAGCTTTTAATTGAAATTATAAAAGATAAAGCAAAAACAATTTTTGAATTGTTGACATGGAGGATGTTACATTCTGTATGAGTTAATTCTGGAGGTTGCCGTGAAATTGAGGCTTTAAGAGCAAGAGAGGAAAGGAGCGTTGAGATCATGGTTTGTTGGCAGGATAACAACAAAGTGTTGTCCCAAAAAATTGCCTCCCAGGAGGCAAAGCTTGATAAAGCTTTGTCACAGGAAGGTAATGGCAATAAGAATCAAGGGCAGGATAACAGTAAGTTGGACTGGTTGGACCTGGATCCGTCACAATTGTCCACTTCAATTATCTTTTAAACAATTGATTGTTTAGAACTTGAATTAGTTTTCCCTTTGAATGTGATTTGATAAAAACATTTTACTATTCTTATCCTGCATCAAAATTAATAATTAGCAAGAGATACACAAAAATCATTAGTTTCATACCGGGTAGCTATAGTGGCACTAAATTGGTAAGGATTGTGTAATGAATCACATGTTTTAATCTGTGGCTTTAAATAATAACAGCCCTTGTGCTAAAAAGGATCACATTTTCTTAAATAAAATTAAAAAATATTTATATCTCATTTAATTATTTAATTGTTAGATATACTGTCAATAAGATATTAGATGTCTTGTAAGAATACTTATATATGTCAAAACAGCAGGCTCGACCCACCAGCAAGGTTCCAAGTAAGCGGGTTTGTGACCCGTGATCCAATTATCCATTCACCCAAAGCCAAGTTAGGAAGACAACTCAAATTACCAAATACAATAACACAAACAGAAGCTGATTCCTCAAGGTGGGTAACTTGTTTTGGCGCTTGACTCATTACAAGGATCAAGCCGCCCCCTTCAACATCCCACAGTGTGATCAACACTATCATGTTCCTGTTATCTGCAATTCACAATAACTATATAATACCTATCTCTCAATAAAGAATATTATCTAGTTTCCAAATATTTTCCCCCTTGTAACTCTGCTAAAACAGCACAGCTACAACATATACAAATCTAATCTATTTAGTTATATTTAACTAACATCCTAATTGATACCGTCTAGAATGCAAACTAACGTCAATTTATTATAACATAAAGTATTATTTTCAAGCCTTATTAAAAACAAAATAAATAAAACAAAAACAATTAAATCCAGGAAAACCCATTTATCTGATTGGCTTGCAAGCAAGAGCTTTGGGAAGGAAGGATTTGAAGTGCTCATAAAAAGATGCAACCTCATCAGATGACATCACAAACTGGCTGACCTCAAGAATATTGAAGAGATCTTTGGTGTCCTGTGGGAGGCCTTTCTTCACCTTATTATTGTAAGGTCTGAATGCTTGGGGTAAGTTTTTGTAAACTAAGGCCTTTAAACCAATAATATTTATGTTAGTTAAATATAAAAAGATAGGTAAGGTTTGCAACAATAGTTTACTAAGGCTCCTAAAAGCTTATAAGAAGTGAAGTAGGGACTAAGGTAATTTATTAAATCTAAGAAAATTAAATTAAGGCCAGTCTTAATGACTGAAGATTTGGTTAAAAAGTCAATCTCTAAGTCTGGGTAATGATCAGCACTATCTGGAGGATTGAAGCTGTCAACAATTAAATTATGTGTACCACTATAAAAATTTCCTAACTTATGAAAGATATAGTCAAATGGAATCATAAAACTAAAGTGGAGAGATACAAGATAAAAAGATTCAAAAGTAAAACACAAGCCACAAAACCTAACAAGTAATTTTTGGGGTGCAAGTCAAACAATCTCAACTTAAGTTGAGACTGAGTAAAACTCAGGCTTTTATTCAAGTCTGGTTTTGAGGCAAAAGATAAAGGGGAAGACAGCTAACCAAAGGTAGTTAGTTGGCTTGGAAATAAAGAGAAAAACATAAACACATGTCCACTGGCCTCTTAACCTTAAGAAGTTAGGCACAAGTTTGGGGGGAAGACAAGGAAACAGTGGTAAATGTTTGGGTTAAACCAAAGAGAAGAGCGGAGGCAGAAGAACAGGAAAAACTCAATCCAAACTGATGACATGAGCAGGAAGAGAATCAAAGCAAAAAGTGAAAGGTAATTTTTTCTGAACTAGGTTAAACTAAATTTGTGCATAGGTACCAGGTTTGAAACTTGTTTGTAAAGAGAAAGGTAAACTCAAAGGCATATTAACCGTTAACATAGGTTAATTTGACTGACAAAGCAAGGAAAAGCAGGGGAGTAGATGGAAGATATGAATTGTTGGAATTAAATCTTAAAATAAAAGAGATGATCCAAATTAAAAGTTCCTTGTAAAATACTAGCAGCAGAATAAAAGAAAAGGAAAATCATGACAATTATTGATCTAACCATACACCTCCTCAATTGGATTCATAAATGGAGAATAAAGCAGGAGGAAGAGGAGTCTTGTTGGAAATTCAGCAAGTTGGTCCCTGGAGATGTGTTTGTTTTTGTCAATGGGGGAACTCAGATACAACCAAATCCACCTTTTGGAGCCCAACATTATCCAACACAACAATGTTGGTTGTGCCACGGTAATTAATCCAAAGGTACTCCTTGATGTTTTGGAGAAAATCAAGGAATGTCCCGCTGTTATGGGAACCCTTGATCATCTGATACTGGTCCAACTTGCAGTGACTAAGAAGCGCTACCATGGAATAGGTTTGGTAAAAGACAGCTGCACAGAGTTCTACACCATCATTGGACCCCTTCTTGACCCACCCATGCCTAGACCAGAGTGAGGAGGAAAACAACAATTCATCTATATAGTAGAACTGTATATTGACAGTCTGATTTAGAGCCAGATAGGTCTTGGCATAAATGCGGCAATCCTTGATGATCTTATCACTGTTTCTGTTGTACAGAGAAATACCCTATACTTTCCAGAAGAAGCCCAAATTAACCAATGTTTTGTAGATGAGGGTTTTGGAAACAGAAAGCCCAAACTATGTGTCCAGCATTAATTAGACAGCAAATGAGTCCAGGTGGAAATCCTTGGATACACACTGCTTGATCACATCAATATGCACAGATTATAGTAGTTTGGGCTGTCACTTGACCTTTGGATTTTTACTGATTTTCCCAGTATCACTGTATTTGGTGTTGAGATCACCAATATATCTGGCCGTGAAGCCAAATTGGAACACAATATCCTGGACTGCCATTCCTTCATTTAGAAAGTTGAGGAGAGCTTCACACTCACTGTCCAACAACTGACGCCAGCCCTTGGCGTGTACCGCAGCATCCAAACTATTGGGCTCAACACA
This sequence comes from Entomophthora muscae, assembly GCA_014839935.2. NCBI lineage: Eukaryota > Fungi > Entomophthoromycota > Entomophthoromycetes > Entomophthorales > Entomophthoraceae > Entomophthora > Entomophthora muscae. The sequence continues at coordinate 185,447 of QTSX02006423.1, forward strand.
CAGGATGGGGACCTTTGTGTAGAAGTTGGGATCACTCTTGTGTACAGTGGTACTATTGATTTTGGAACCCACAACAGGCACAGATGGCTCCTCAGTTGCGGCCAATGGCTCATAGGAGGTGTCAAAAACACAGGGTCATGCAGTGGCAACTCTGGGATCCAGAGTATGGGACTGTGTCATAACTTAGTACACAGTGGAGGTGTATGTAACCTCATTATTCCTGATGACCTTGGTATGGGAGACTTTGGTGGAAGGCCTTGAGAATGGCTTCTGTCTGGGATTCAAGCTGGTAGTTCTGTCTTGTGACATGAGAGGTGCTTGTCTGGGGCTGACACCTTGGGAGGCCTGTGTATTGGCATTACTCCCCTTGAGTTGTGTTCTAGGTCTATTATTGGACCCTCTGGGACACCCTTGTGGACAGGCTGCCCCACAGGCTGGTGCAAGAGCTGGTTGGGAATGGGATAGTCTCTCCATAAAAATAAAATAAAAAATATATGTTTAAGATTAAATATATATTTATTTGTATTTATTGGTTTAGTTGTGAGTAGTTGTTTTCTCTTGATTTAGCCTTGAACAGTAACAGAATTTATATATCTGTGATTTGAAGTTTACAATATTATATCCTTTCTGGGGTTGGATAAATTTAAAGTTTAATTGATTTCTATGTCTAAACATGTTTTTGAGATTAAATTTTTCATTTGATTTTATCCAGAGTGGAGCTTCTTGATTTGGGTTGGTGTTTCCTAGTGTGATTACTGTACATTTAATTTGGATTCCAGTTCCTGCAATTAATATCTTAGTTTACTAGTGGCATTCAAAAGTGATTTGAAATTTGGTTCTTGGATTTGACAATCCTGCAATTTCAAAAAACATAGTAAACTTAATGAAAATGGTTGATGGATTTGAACGCTTCAAATCTGATTCCAGTTAATTCATTTTGTCCATAGGAAATATGCAGCTCAACTTGAACTTTGCAAAGTGTCTATGAGTTCCCACATTTTCAAATATTCAAATAAATACTCACAAAAATCAATTTAATTAAAAAAAGGCCATCCCGCAAAAGTGATTTGAAATTTGACCAAGGATTTAAGAATCCCGCATTTTTATGTTCAGGTTCTGAATTTATAGTAAGTAAAGTATTTAATGGAAGAGTAAATTTATCAGGCTTCAGCCCCAAGAGTCTTGGAAATGCCTTTGAGATGGGTAAAGTGGCCTTCTCTGGTGTAATTGGTCAAAACCTTCTTAGTAACACTTGCAAACTTGACCTGCTGGTTTTCATGCTTGGATACAACAGCTTTGCTTTTGATGGCCTGAGGGTAAAGCTGGTCCCCATGAATATACCAGATCTTAAGCTTGTTGATAATCACAATGAATCAGGGCTTCTTTATCTTAACCAGGCGGGAAAATTGGTTGTGCTAACCTTCAAGTGATGAGGTAGTCTTGGTTACACTGTCCTTAACCTGATTATAGCAGTTCCAGTTAATGGAGTCACTATCCTTGCATATATAAAATCATCAATGAAACATTTTAAAGTTGAAACCCAAATATTAAAAATCCTTTTATGATAAGTAATAAAATCAGTATATTAAAAGTGGTTATTATTGCCTGTGTTACAGGGAGATAGTACTATCAGAGGTGAGTTAATTTGAGTTGATTTATTATATGTGGTCATAAATCAATATCATGCTTTATTTCCAGTTAATAAAGAAAAGGCTTGGATTTATCACATAAAAGTATAATTTATTATTTGATTCCAGATGCCGTCTTTCTAGATGGTGTATTTTAGGGTATTTATAAAGTGTTTTTACTCAAAAAATCTTATTTGGGTACACTCTTTTTATTTCAATTTGTGATAGCGTTTTCTAGATGCCATTTTTCTAGATGGCATATTAGAAACCAATATGTAAAAAATAACTATTTGATAATTTTTTAAATTTTTTTAAAAAATTCTGCTGATGTAAATCCTGACTCTATTGCAAATTTTTGTCTAGATGTCAATTTCTAGATAGCGTATTGCACCCTCTTATTTAGTATTGTTTGTGTTACAGTAGTTTTAGAAGCTATGGCGACAAGCGAAAATACTTCGGATTTAAATGAAAAAACTCAGATGTAATTTGAAAATAAAAATAAATAAATCTATTGTAAATTAATATAATTTTATTATTTTTAATTTTGTTTACATCTGAGTTATTTTCTTTTAAATCCGAAGTATTTTCGCTTGTCGCCATAGCTTCTAAAACTACTGTAATTGAATAATCTTTCATCAAGTTTTAATTAATACAATTAATTATTTTTTGGTATTGGGTGCTATGAATCAAAAAATATGTCGCTAGGTTTTGAGTGAGTTTTTTACTTTTGTGAACAAATTCTAGATGCCCTTCTAAAAGTATAACAATTATAGTAAATTTGGACTGACATGAGCTGATTTTTTTATTGAATTCAGAGTTTTTTGCACAGCTTTTGTAGTTGATCGTGTTGTTTAATATGATTTATCATTTAATTTCAATAGTTCTTTTAAATCGAATGGAATTACTGATTTAATAATTATTTTTGCAAGTACGACTTTTTTATCTTGCTTGACTTTGATTTATTTATCGCAACAGCTATAAAAAGTACACATTGAAGTGTTATAAATATAGGAAAGTACAACATTTATTTCAAAATATGTATTATATTAGCCAATCCATCTCTCACTAGAAATACAATAAACTGTGTTATCAATTATGGGATTATTGGCTAGCTTGCCTAAAAACTTCTAGCCATAAATCCACTTAATTTGTGTTTTATTTTTTAATTTAAATAAACAATTCGCTATGTTTTTATATTTTGTTTTGGCCTGCTTGACGTTGCATTAAAATATATGATCCGCATACGATAATTTGAATAGCTAAAAAAAGACTAAAATATGATAGCAAATCAAAATGGCTCCCAGATTTAATACCATTAATTCAAAAAAGAAAGGCGCATATCGCTTATAATATGATGTAGTGAATACTAGACTTCTTGTTCACGCTACAATAGATTTCTTAGATCGCATAAAAATTCTTGCAGGCCTTCTGATTAGGGCTTTACGATTTTATTTGCATTGCATGGAAGAGTATTTTAGTTTAGCATTTATTTTGGATGTGGTGAAAAAGGGAAGTCAAACTCTCTATGATGCCAATCATTGAACTGCCATAACTGCGGTTGGTCTTAAACCTATTAAATTAATGCAAGCAAACCCCTTAAACCACGAGTCGTTAACCTCCAAATCAAAGGTACACATTTGAAATTAATTGGTTTTATTTTTTAATAAAAAAACAAAAATGTGCATTTTTCGCAGATCAAGCATTGCTGAGATAATTCCAAACTTAAAACAACCACAAAGTCAATCACTCAATTCAACTAATATATAAGAAAACTAATCATTGCACCAAACATCATCAAAAATGCAATCTACTCTCTCAATCCTTGCCCTCTCCGTCTTTTCCGCCTTCTTCGGTGTCCAGGCAGCATCCTACTCCCAAATCAATAGACGCTCTTACCACTCCACTCCCAGCTACTCTCACGAACAACCCAAGGCATACACTCCAAAGGTAGAAGCATACCATCCTAAGAAAGTATACACCCCAAAGGTAAAAGCATACCATCCTAAGAAAGCGTACACTCCAAAGGCAGAAGCATACCATCCTAAGCAAGCGTACACCCCAAAGGTAGAAGCATATCATCCTAAGAAAGTGTACACCTCAAAGGTAGAAGCATACCATCCTAAGAAAGTGTACGCCCCAAAGGTAGAAGTGTATCAGCCTAAGCAAGAAGTATACACCCCAAAGGTAGAAGCGTATCAGCCTAAGCAAGTATATACTCCAAAGGTAGAAGCATATCAGCCTAAGCAAGAAGTATACAAGCCTGAACCTGTAAAGGCAAGCTACTCCCCTAAGCCTTACGTTGCCAAGAAGCCCGCCTATGTCAAAGCCAATAGTCCGGTATATTAAACAGCCACTCAATGCATTTAAATGGCCTTAGGTGACTGAATAAACATAACTCATTTTCTAAATTCAATGAATTCAAATGTAAATAAATATGTTGTTAATAGCAGTAACGTTTAAAGGACGTCATTTTTCTTAAAAAAGACATGATTACTTTTATAAAACTTACATAAACACTAAAAACTCTACAAACTGTTAAGTTTTTATCCACTACTTTATTGATTGTACAATGTTTTAGCTAAAAATATCAAAATATTTTTTAGCTATTTAATTTTGGATGTAATCTCCACCAGGATTACCCCATCAAATATGAATGCTGTCAAAACAGCAGACTCGACCTGCCAGCAAGGTTCCGACTAAGCGGGTTTATGACCCGTAACCTGACCTTCCAGTGACCTGTAGCCAAACTAGGAAGTCAACTCAAATTGCCAAATCCATCAACATGGACAAATGATGATCCCTTACAGTGGATACCTTGTTTTGGCGCTTGACTCATTATCAGGATCAAGCCACCCCATATCCCATCAACTGAGTGATCAACACAATCATGTTCCTGATATCCAGGATTCACTCCCACTATGTATGTCATACCTCCAAATAAAGATATTTACCTAGCTTCTAATCATATTTCCCTGTGTAACTCTGCTAGAAAAGCACAGTTGCAACATAGTGTGCCTTATTTGGAGATATTTTAATTTAATAAGAAACCATTCCCTTGATTTTAATTTAAAAATGATTTTTAACTCCTCAATCATAGATAAAGTTAAACCCAGTAATAAAGTAGCCTTTTAATAAAATATAAACATATTTTTGAATCAAGTTATTCTATTTTTTATTATTAATTAAAAATAAAAGGATTAGCAATGTAGATCAAAAAACTGTAATTTAAAATGAGCCTGAATTGAAAATATTTCTTTATTGTATTACTATAAATTCAGAACCTAAACATAAAAATGCAGGATTGTCAAATCCTTGGTCCAAACTTCAAATACCTTTTGCGGGCAACTCAGCTGAGTGAGAAATAAAATATTTTAATAAAACAACTATTTAATTTGGCTTTTATTGATTTATTTAAATTGGCAAATTTTGAAACCCTTGACCAGATAACTCAACTAACTAAAGACAAAACACAGCAAACAAAGCAAGATACATGAATCAGAAATACAGGATTCTAATGTACAATTTGAGATTTCCTGTACATCTAACGAGTCATAGACAGCATAAAAAAGTAATAAAGCTGAAATTGTGGGATTGTCAAATCCAAGAACTAAATTTCGAATCATAATTGAGGTGAATTTGAAATAAATATAATTTATGGGTGTCTCAAAAAAAATGTTAAAGGAACTAGTGTGTATTTGTGATAATTCTTTTGGGAACCATAGGCATTCTCAAAAATTGCCATATTCCATTTTAGGACAGGTAAAATTTAGATCCTACTATTCACCAATTTAACATACTTATCAATAAAATTGACTAAAATATACACTTCTCTTTTTGAGTTTAATTTTCAATAAATTTTTATGTCTTCTTCTAACAATAATCAAGTCAACAAGCTGTTCCCTGGTCTTGATGAAATCATACAGGGCTATGCTATGTCTTCCAGCAGCAAAGCTTCTGTCTATGGCCGCTCCTAATCTGCAGGCTCCTCCCCAAGCACTACCTATGAGTGTGTTCTTTCTCCTGTCTCCTCAAGAATGGCCCTGTTTGTCCATCACACACAGGCAGCTGCTAATCCAGATTGTCTATCAAAACTGGCATATTTAATCATCCAATTTATCCAGGGGGTCACTTAGGGAAGCCAGAATCCCAAAATAGCCAATCAGATGGCACTGTCAGGTTCACAAGACAAACACATCTCACCCCTAGCCAATCAGTCTACAAAATGCAAAAGAAAATTGATCACCCTTGAAATAGTTCTCAAAATGGTATAAAAGCAAGGGATGCTTATATCCCTTGGGAAAATAGTGGCTATGATGGGTTTTACAAAGTCCACTGTGGCTGCAACTGTCAGGGCCCAAGGGCTTCTGACTCTGAAACATTAAATTGAAAATTGAATGTATTTGATTTGTTTATTTCAAGGATCAAAAATGACCATAGATGAAGGGAAGGGTAATCAGGCTCTTTTTATACCATTTGATCTGATTCTTCCAGATCATTCTCAGAGGTTCTTGGGTCTTCACCTGGGGGCTTATTCTGTGAGTCTGAGACATCAGCTTATTTTATGGCATCATATTCATTTGAGAATCTTTGTACTTCATGCTTTGCTTCTGTTTATTGTCCAAAAATAGCTCAAATAGAAGCTCCTGCTTTGTGGCTTCAATTTGAGCATAAGAACGTCCAAAATGATTATTATCAGCTGATATACACTAGTATTTGTCCTTGCAGCATTGATTGTTGTCTTTGTAGGCCCTATGCCTAATTGCATTTCCTTTTTGGGACGTATGAATGAGTTCTCCAGGGCTGAATATTCAACTCAAATTAACTTCTGAACTAGTTTACCTAGAGAGATCATCAAGGGTTCGTTTTGACAGCAAGGATCTGCACTATCAGCCCAGGTAGTAAAAACTCAATTTTTTGGAAATAATAATACCATGGCAGTTCATGACAGCAACCCTATGAGCCCACGCCAACTGTGGCTCCCTCCCAAGAAGACCCCAACTAGAGTCTGTACTTCAACTTAAGGTGAAAAAGCCCATCCTCTCATGATGGCTATCATAGAGTGTGACCCGCAGATGCCCCTGGTACAGGTACGTCTCCAACTGGGACTCCACAGCATTTTCACAAAAAAGAGAACAGCAGAATTTGTGGATGCATGGAGTTATGATTGCCGCAATAATCTTATCCAATCAGGTTCTCAGTGGTCCTAGTTTGATGGATAATGATCTCTACAATTCAATCAGCATTAAGTTTATAAAAGGGAGGGCAATAAGGATGCATAATGACGTAATCTTCCTGTTGTATGCTAAGATATCTGCAAGTATCCAAGATTTTGAAGAGAAAAATATCCAATCTAACGTTTACAAGCACAGGCTAATTTTTTATCAATTTGTTTGGGGTTTATTGGCAGTTTCCCCATTGGGTATCAATCATCACTTGGCAATATCAAACACAGGAGATGAATATGCCTACCAGACAGAGCTCAGCAACATGCTGGAGGAGTGGGCTACCCAACACGCCGTGTACACAGTTGTACTGAGTGCAAAGATGGAGCAGCAGAAATGGGCAACCAAAGAAATTAGGGCTGTGGGGCATACCTGTTGGTCCTATCCCATCAACTACGCTGATATGCATCTTGCAGATGTATGTCTTTACAATTTTGGTTCTGCTCTCAGGCGCTTAAAGTCTGCCACCTACAATGAACTGTGCTCCCAAATTTAGAAGGGGTGTGAGCTTTTCCCTTCCGTATTTGTCTGGGACTTATCAGATCTCATCATTTACTATGCAAGTGATAGTGATAAGTCCAGAAAGAACTACTGCCTTCCCCCACACTCATACATTAGGGTTATCAATCCCACATATGTGATGGAAGAAGAATTTGAGCAATTGAAGTAATCAGCTCTTCCTGCCTGTTCCGAGTCAACAAATCTTGTCTCCACAACTCCCCCATCAAGATCAAGCCTCCTGCCTTCCAACTATGACTATCAAGCCACCACCCATTACTTTCCCACTACCTTTAATGCTGTCCCTTCTACAGGCGCAGATGATGGCAACGTACATTCTGCCCATCCCCTCCCCCACTTGTCCCTTGATGATTGAAATAAAACCTTTCTTTCTTACAATTTATTAAATCTGATATTATTTTTTTCAATTAATAATTAATAATATACTGTAGATTAAGAACCTAAAGTAAAAATGTGAGATTGTCAAATTCTTTTGATGAACTCATCAACTTACTGGAATATTTTTCATCCTTTTTATAAAAAATTAAGATATTCTAGGATGAAAGTTACTCCATTAAGTTGGTGAGTTTACTCAAAAGAATTTGACAATCCTGAATTTTTACCTTTAGGTTCTGAATTTACAGTATTTTTTTAAATTATTGAAATTCCCCATGATTAATAAAATGTTGTACATTTGATATAGTAACATATATTTATTTTCATGAATATTTTTCATTATCAATAATAAATTAAGGACCAACAAATGTAAATATTACATTAGGATATTAAATATAGACATTAAATAAGATATTTAGATATTATGTGCATAACTAAATACATTCTGTATAATAAAATTCATTGTAAACTTGGAATTTTTCATTGTGATTTATAATTAGACTGTGTCTATATTAGGGAGCCATTAATACCTATTAAAAATATTGAATAAGAGTATATTTTAAAGCTTGCATATTTACCTATTGATAATGATTCTGTAAAATTTAAGTTAGACTTTGTGAGTTATTAATAATACAATTGATCAATCAATCACTATTTATGACCCTTAATTGGCTGATTTTCTTTGCTATGACAATTGTGCATTTTCTGACATTTACATGCTGGAATCCAATTGACTGTTTTCTCACCCTATTGCCTGTAAAACAGGGTGGGAAAACAGACAATTGGATGCCAGTGTGCAAATATCAAAAAATGCACAATTGCCAAAGCAAAAAAAAATAATCCAATTAAGGGTCATAAACAGTGATTGATCCATTGTATTATTACCAACTCACAAAGTCTGATTTAAATTTTATAGAATCATTATCAATAGGTAAATATGCAAGCTTTAAAATATACTCTTATTCAATATTTTTAATAGGTGTTAATGGCTCCCAAATATAGACACTGTCTAATTATAAAATTACAATGAAAAATGCCAGGTTACAATGAATTTTATTATAAAAAATGCATTCAGTTATGCACATAATATTGAATGACATGATGGCAATACAACCTAGTATAGTTAGCATCCAATAAACCATTCACAATTCAATACAGGATATCAATAAAATAATATTTTCAAATAAAAAAGTTACATACTGGAAAAATATAAACTACATATTCTAATTCAGGTGACTATTTTAATGCGCTTCTGGTGTATTTTTTAGTGTCTTTTGCTATTTTTTGTATAATTGCAAGCTATTTTGATTATTTGCAATGATTGTCAATAAAATCTACTATCATCTTTAATTTCACAATCATGTGTTGATGGTAGTACTATAAAAAGCAGTTTTTTATGTAATTCAAACAACATGTCTAAAATCTATAGCCTTTTAAATGGATTAGAAAAACACCTTCATAAGGTGGTTGAAGCTGAGAAGAACCTTAGGGGAATAGTCACAAGAACACTAGGAAATGGGGGTGTTCAATTCTTCAATCAAACAAAGTTGTACTAAGTAAATTGGGGACATATATTAAAGATAATCACAAGGAAATATTACTCAATCTCCAATGAAAAATATTAGAAAAATTGAATTTCAATGATGCAGCATATAATTTATTCCAATTCTGGCAAGGGGCCAAAGAAAACAATCAGAAAATCAAACTAATAGAAGAAAATGAAAAATCAAAGGAAATTAACAGAAATGAAAGAAATGAAGAGGAAACAAATCAAGTTGAAGGAAATGAAAAAGTTAAAATGGAAGTAGAATTGAACAAAGAAAATTAAGAACAATCAAGAGGTAGAAGCACTTCAATAATGTAAGAAACTTTATCAAGTGGAGAAACTCAAAGGGAAGACATAATCACAAGAAAGATAAGGAAGATAAAACCAAGGAAGATTAATGAAGAGCATCTGATGTTCATGAAGTTTGCTGAAGGGGCGCCTGTGACTGAGGGGGCCACAGGGAAGAGAATTAGTAAGTTCCTTTATATTTTACTTACCTTTCCTTTAGTTACTTTAAGAGATGGGGAAGAAGTTGTCAAGGTGATGGCATATACACCAAGTGGTGTATATGGGGGCAATCAAAAACTGATAGCTTCTGTCATTCAAAGGAACCCCGCAGAAATCAATCAAATAATTCCAATGACATGATCAAATATGCAAACAAGGAAGCTTTAGAAAGGGAATATGAAGCACCAGTGGGGTGCTCAACGTGGGTAAGGGAAGCCTACAAAATAGGCAGACATATAAAATTCTATCAAATGAATGAAATTCAAGCAAACTTTTAAATGGATTTTGATGAATTTATATATGAATGTATTGAACACTTTCCTTTTTCAACTATGAACTCTTATGAATCAAATTTGAAGAAAGGTCAATTTCAAATAGCAAATGAATACATCAAAGCAGCAGTTTTTAATGGATTGATCAAAGAAATATCAAATCAAATATAAGATTCAATACTGGTTAACAAAATATAACCTTTATTATTATCATACACAGAAGCATGGGGGCCAATCCCACCAAAAGGCCAGAAAATTACATATTTAAATTTTCAAATACATCTTATACAAATAGATTAGTCATTATATACAAGAAATTCTGCTTATTTTTGGAAAGCTTTACTTCACAGCAACTGCATCTCACTGTTTACCTTGGGGTAATAATTCACTGCATCATGAAAGCCAACATGAAGAGGCTGGAGGACGTCCCACTTCAAATAGACTTCTGCTTGCTGGCACTAGACAAGATGAATACACTGCAGGGCTATCAATCCGTAGAGCATAGTCTCTATGACTGTTTTACATTATCCTTATTATATTGGGTTTTAAATACCTCCTGAAAAAATCTATTCATCAATCCCCTCTCCCCATTGCCTTTTATTGAGCGCTCTGACACCACTGGGGTGCTGAGCGTCACCCCATTAGCAATTGGCACCAGAGTTATGCACCATGTACAGAAGAGTATGTGGTCCCAGTTGGATGCAATAGCTGAAAATCTCATTTTGGGGTGTAATTCCCCAAATAATCAATACCCCTTACAATTTTCTTTCCCTAATAAAAATTTCTTCTCTTGCAATTTATTTTTTAGTTAAATTTTATTTTTATTTTTAATTTTAATTTTTAAATTAGTATAGTAATGTCAATATAGAATATAAAAATAAGGAATTAGTTACAATAAATTAAAAGTGTTTTATATTAAAAATATAATTCAAAATTGTTTATTTAGTTGATTGGCAACTATGATTTCATATAATATGTACGTAAACAAACATGAGCTCAATTTAACCACCTTGAATTGTTCACTTCAATTATGTTTTAAACAGTTGATTGTTTAGAACTTGGATTAGTTTTCCCTTTGAATATGATTTGATAAAAGATTTTTTCAAAACAGCAGGCTCAAATTGCCAATAAGATTCCAAGTAAGCGGGTTTGTGACCCGCAATCTGATTATCCAGTCACTCAAAGCCAGACTAAGAAGTCAACTCAAATTTCCAAATCCAACAACATGAACAGATGATGATCCCTTACGGTGGATATCTTGTTTTGGCGCTTGACTCATTACCAGGATCAAGCCACCCCCTTCACAATCCAACCATGTGATCAACTCAATCATATTTCTGTTATCCATTGATTCACAATAACTATATGATCACTATATCTCAATAAAGATTATTTTCTGGTTCCTAAATATTTCCCCCTTGTAACTCTGCTAAAACAGCACAGTTATGACAATTTTCTATTCCCAATCTGCATCATAAGTGATCATTAGTAAGAGATACACAAAAATCATTGGTTTCATGCTGGGTAGCTATAGTGGCACTGCATTGGTAAGGATTGTGTAATGAATCACAAGTTCCAATCTGTGGCTTTAAAAAATAACAGCCCTTGTACTAAAAAGGATCATATCTTCTTAAATAAAATTAATATATTTATATGTTATTTAATTATTTAATTGTTAGCTATACTGTCAATAAAATATTAGGTGTCTTATGATAATAATTATATACAAAAATAATATATTTAGTTATATTTAACTAACATCCTAATTTGATACTGTCTAGAATGCAAACTAACGTCAATTTGTTATAACATAAAGTATTATTTTCAAGCTCGCTAAAAACAAAATAAATAAAAGAAAACAATTAAATACAGAACACACCTTTATCTGATTGGCTTGGAAGCAAGAGCTTTGGGAAGGAAGGATTTGAAGTGCTCATAAAAAAGCTGCAACCTCATCAGGTGGCATCACAAATTGGCTGACCTCAAGAATATTGAAGATATCTTTGGTGTCCTGTGGGAGGCCTTTCTTAAACTTAATATTGATCCAACCAAACACCTCCTCAATTGCATTTATAAATGGAGAATAGAGCAGGAGGAAGATGAGTCTCATTAGACAATCAGTAAAGTGGTACCTGGAGATGTATTTTTTGTCAATAGGGGAACTCAGATACAACCAAATCCACCTTGTGGAGCCTAACATTATCCAACGCAATAATGTTGGTTGTGTCACAGTAATTAATCCAAGTGTACTCCTTGATGTTTTGGAGAAAATCAAGGAATGTCCTGCTGTTGTGGGAACCCTTGATCATCTGATACTGGTCCAACTCACAGGGACCAAGAAGCGCTACCATGGAATAGGTCTGGGAACAGACAGCTGCACAATGTGCTACACAATCCTTGGACCCCTTCTTGACCCACCCATGCCTAGACCTAAGTGAGGAGGAAACAAAAATTCATTTAAATAGAAGAACTGTATATTGACAGTCTGTTTTAGATCCAGATGGGTCTTGGCATAAATGCAAAAATACTTGATGGTATTCTTGCTGTTTCTGTTGTACAGAGAAATACCCAATCATTTCCGGGAGAAGCCCAAATCAACCATTGGTTTGTAGATGAGCATGACAAATCCAGGTCCAACCAGTCCAATTTACCATTATCCTGCCCTTGAATCTTATTGCCATTATCTTCCTGTGACAAAGATTCAAGGAGCTTTGCCTCCAGGGAGGCAATTTTATGGGATAGAGCTTTATTGTCATCCTGCCAATGAGCCATGATCATGACACTATTTTCCTCTTTTCCTCTTAAAGCCTCAATCTCACAATATGCCCTGGCTTTTACCTGTTGTAAAATTTTGTGAAATCCTACTGATAGGTTCCAAGAATCCCACATATAGATTTAATTTCCTTTAGCAGGAGTCCCTTCTTTTGAAAATTAATTAGAGTATAACTCAGCAAACACAGCTTTTACTTCCACTAAAGCCTCCTCAGGCACAGTCTTGGTGACCTCCGGACTTACCCAAGCTTTCTCCAGAAAACTTGTAGGAACTTCTTTCCTGGCAGCAGCGGTTTCCACGCAAAGTACTCCAAATTTTGCTTTTTCAAACAATAACAAAGAAGACATAACAGTTGAAAAGTAATCAAGGGAAAGCGTCAAAATTGACAATATATCTTTATTAAAATTTAGCTGTTTCTGCTTATATACTATTTGGGGCATATTCAGCTGAAAACTCCTCTGATTCCTGAATCAACTATGATTTAAAATGTGGTCTATGGCATTTGAGTCATACAAACCTATATCTTTCCCTAAAAGATACTCTGTAATTCTCAGCCTATAAGAATTAACCTACAATGAGAAAGAGTCATCTGACGCCATTCATCTCAATGTATCAATTTGGCATGGAGCTTCCTCAGCTCCTGGCGCAAAAACCCTGTGGAATACACACATTTTAAAACTCAGCTATCAATGTTCCAACTGAGAACCAGCTGATCAAACCTAAATCCCTAGACATCATTGCCTTTATTTAGTTATCTTTACGTTTAATGGTTTTTTGTGTTAAAAACCCATTAAAACGCTTTGAAACTTGAACCTGGTGCCACCGCAGGCCCAGGAACTTTCCCAGGCGGTGCTTCTAACCTAATAAATTTGCTGAAACAGCGCTTTTAACCCAAATTTGGGGTTTTACCTATGATTAATCTTAACCAAACTTATTGAGAAAGTCAAGGCAATTAAACAATATAATCAAATCCTCATTAATTATATTTCATGAATTTATTAATTAACCTTCCTGGTTAATTAAATTGTTTTTGAGATGCCTAGTCCCCAAGATTGCTTCAGCTAATCTTGCCTCAATTTTAATAGTTAGCCTGGCCTGACTAACCACCCATATTATATTCTTTTATTAAATATAGATACCAAGTTTCTAGGAATCTTTATCTGAATAATTTCAGTAAAACCTATCTACATGAAATAAACAGCAAAAACAGAATTTTTTTATATTTTGGAGTATTTATTTGGCTAAATATTTGACAGTGACTGTTGTAAGGTCACAATGAGGGTTTCAGAAACAGAACCCCAAAGTCCATGGTCAGCATTAATTGGACAGCAAGTGAGTCCAGGTGGCAATCCTTGGATACACACTGCTTGATTGCATCAATATGCACAGGTTGTAGTAGTTTGGGCTGCCGCTTGGCCTTTGAGTTTTTGCTGATTTGCCCAGTATCACTGTATTTGGTGTTGAGATCACCAAAATATCTGGCTGTGAAGCTGAATTGGGACACAATATCCTGAACTACCATTCCCCCATTTAGACAGTTAAGCAGAGCTTCACACTCACTGTCCAACAACTGATGCCAGCCCTTGGCGGGTACTGTGGCATCTAAACTATTGGGCTCAACACACAGGATGGGGAACTTTGTGTAGAAGGTGGAATCACTCTTGTGTGCAGTGGTACTGTCAATTATGGAATAAACAACAGGCACAGATGGCTCCTCAGTTGTGGCCAATGGCTCATAGGAGGTGTCAAAAACATGGGGGCATGCAGTGAAAACTCTGGGATCCACAGTATGGGGCTGTGTCACAACTTGGTACACAGTGGAGGTGTATGTAACCTCATTATTCCCAATGACCTTGGTATGGGAGACTTTGGTGGCAGGCCTTGAGTGTGGCTTCTGTCTTGGATTCAAGCTTATAGTTCTTTCTTGTGACTTGAGAGGTGGTTGGCTAGTGCTGACACCTTGGGAGGCTTGTGTATTGGCATTACTCCCCTTGAGTTGTATTCTGGGTCTATTCTTGGACCCTCTAAGACGCCCTTGTGGTTGGGCTGCTCTGCGGCCTTGTAAGGTTGAAGGGATTGGGGTAAGTTATTGTATACTAAAGCCTTTAACCCAAGGATATTAATGTTGATTAAATATAAAAAGGTTGGTAATATTTGCAATAGTAGCTGGACTAAGGCTCCCAAAAGCTTATAAGGTGAAAAGTATGGACTAAAGCAGTTAATTAAACCTAAGAAAATCAGATAAATTCCAGTCTTAATTATAGAAGACTGGGTCAATAATTCTATTTCTAGGTCAGGATAATGGTCACTACTAGTTGGTGGATTAAAGCTGTCAACAATTAAAGTATGGGTTACACTATAAAGATTGCCTAATAATTGTAGAAATATTCAAATGGGATCATAAATAAACCAAGAAAGCAGAAAGAGTAAAGAAAATGCAGGATAAAAAAGATTAAAAAACACAAGCCAAAAAACCTAAAAGTATCTTTTGGGGTGCAAGTCAAACAATCTCAACTAGAAGTTGAGACTGTAAAATCAAGCCTTTTATTTAAAGCTTGAGTGATTTGAGGTGAAAAAAGGGGAAAGGAATATTAACCATCATAAGTTAATGATGGTTGTGGAAATGGAGGCAAGACTACCAAGAGGTTGATCTTGAATTAAAAGGTTCAAGAACAGAGGCCAGGGAAAGGCAAGCAGAAGGAGCAAAGGCAGGTGATGTTGTTGCTTTAAAGCAAAACAAGGAAAAGCTTGGGAAAAACACATCTGAGCTTAAATTTAAGCTGAAAACAAAATATAAGAGTTTGAACTCAATTTATTAACCCAAGTGTATAGGGTCTGGGTTTGAAGCTTGTGGTAGAACATGGTAAACTTTGTAAGAGTATTAACCTTAAGTTTAGGTTAGGATTGAACCAGAATTGAGGGGAAAATATAAGAAAGTAAGGGAATAAATTGTGGTGTCCAGATAAGTATGAAATGATGAAAATTTGGAAGTACATAGTAGCAGTAATTAAATAGAATTCTGACAGGCCTGGTTCAGGAGCTGGTTGGAAATGAGATAAACTGCCCATAAAAATAAAAAAGTATTAAAGATTAAATATGTGTTTATTCAGATTCTAGGTTTATTTGTGAGTAGTTGTTTTCTCTTGATTTAGTCTTGAATAGTAACATAATTTCTATATCTGTGATTTGAAGTGTATAATATTGGGTCCTTTCTGGGTTTGTATAATTTTAAAGTTTAATCAATTTTTATATCTAAACATGATTATTGAGATTGAATTTTTCATTTTATTTTAGTTATGGTGGAGCTTCATAATTTGGGATAGTGTTTCCTAGAGTGCTTACTGTACATTAAATTTGGATTCCAAATCCTGCAATTATTATTTGAGTTTATAGTGGCATTCATCTATGATTTGAAATTTGGTTCATGGATTTGACAATCCCATAATTTAAAAAACATAGTAAACTTAATGAAACTGGTTGATGGATTTGAACACTTCAAATCTGATTCCAGTTAATTAATTTTATCTATTTGAAATATGCAGTTTGACTTGAAATTTGCAAAGTGTCCATGAGTTCCCACATTTTTAAAACTTCAAATAAAAATACAAAGAATTCAATTTAATTAAACAAGGCATCCCACAAATGTGATTTGAAATTTGGACCAAGGATTCAAAAATCTCACATTTTTACATTTAGGTCCTGAATTTACAGTATAAGCTCCTTGATTTTTAATTTTGTTTTTAGAATATGTTGATTTTGTTTATCCCAATAGGTTATAAAACTACTTTACTTGAATTGAGGAAGAAAATAGTCCAATGAAAAATGAAATACAATAAGGATAAGAGGATAATTTTATTTATAACTTAGCAATATTATACTGTGAACAGAAGACACTAATCCACAATAGGGTGACATTGTGGTGTGATCTAATTATAGTTAAAATTACAAATAACTTATTTAGGGAGTCTCTTATGAAATTGGGCTTGATCCTAATTTGGGGATATTGCCTGTATCTTGATATCAGAGGCAGAAGGGATCATGTTATTAGATACTTCATAAGGTGACTCTTTGAGCACCCCATGTTCATTGTGAGATACATTAGAAGGCAATGTGCTGATCTCTGTTGTAATACTAATATCTAAAAATTCTTATGAACATAAAGCAGCTTTATTATTGGGCACTTTTAGGTGCCTAAAACGCCAGCACTTGGCATCATAAGCACTCATTTACTGTTGGGGTTGAGTAGTATTTTTCATTAAATCCTAATAGAAATGGTTTTTATACATGTGATATCTTAAAGTTGTTTAATTCTTTTAGAACAATTTTTACATTTAAATTGCTATTTAGGAACAAATTTTGTTTATATTATTTGTACTGTGGCTTTAAATCTGGTAAATTAGGCCTTATGGTATCCATGCTTTATTATTCATACCATTTCTATTCATTTAAATAATTCTACTCTTAAAAATATACTCTGAATATGCAATTACTACTCTTTTTTATTATTGTTTGTGTTAATTGAATAATATATCATCAAAGTTTTATTAATACAATTAATTATTTATTGGTATTGTGTGTTATGAATCCAAAAATATATCGCTAGGTTTTGAGTGAGTTATTTTTCTCCTGTGGACAAATTCTATATGCCCTTCTAAAAGATAATAATTTTAGTAAAATCGGACTGAGATGAGCTAATTTATTTTTATTGAATTAAGAGTTTTTGTACAGCTTTTGTAATTGATCTGTGTTGTTTAATATGATTTATCATTTAATTTCAATAGTTCTTTTAAATCGAATGGAATTACTGATTTAATAATTATTTTTTCAAGTACGACTTTTTTATCTTGTTTGACTTTGATTTATTTATCGCAACAGCTATAAAAAGTACACATTGAAGTGTTATAAATATAGGAAAGTACAACATTTATTTCAAAATATGTATTATATTAGCCAATCCATCTCTCACTAGAAATACAATAAACTGTGTTATTAATTATGGGATTATTGGCTAGCTTGCCTAAAAACTTCTAACCATAAATCCACTTAATTTTTTTTATTTTTTAATTTAAATAAACAATTCGCTATGTTTTTATATTTTGTTTTGGCCTGCTTGACGTTGCATTAAAATATATGGTCCACATACGATAAATTAGAGTAGCTAAAATTAGACTAAAACATTATAGCAAATCAAAATGGCTCCCCGATTTAATGCCATTAATTCAAAAAAGAAAGGCGCATATCGCTTATAATATGATGTAGTGAATACTAGACTTCTTGTTCACGCTACAATAGATTTCTTAGATCGCATAAAAATTCTTGCAGGCCTTCTGATTAGGGCTTTACGATTTTATTTGCATTGCATGGAAGAGTATTTTAGTTTAGTATTTATTTTGGATGTGGTGAAAAAGGGAAGTCAAACTCTCTATGATGCCAATCATTGAACTGCCATAACTGCGGTTGGTCTTAAACCTATTAAATTAATGCAAGCAAACCCCTTAAACCACGAGTCGTTAACCTCCAAATCAAAGGTACACATTTGAAATTAATTGGTTTTATTTTTTAATAAAAAAACAAAAATGTGCATTTTTCGCAGATCAAGCATTGCTGAGATAATTCCAAACTTAAAACAACCACAAAGTCAATCACTCAATTCAACTAATATATAAGAAAACTAATCATTGCACCAAACATCATCAAAAATGCAATCTACTCTCTCAATCCTTGCCCTCTCCGTCTTTTCCGCCTTCTTCGGTGTCCAGGCAGCATCCTACTCCCAAATCAATAGACGCTCTTACCACTCCACTCCCAGCTACTCTCACGAACAACCCAAGGCATACACTCCAAAGGTAGAAGCATACCATCCTAAGAAAGTATACACCCCAAAGGTAAAAGCATACCATCCTAAGAAAGCGTACACTCCAAAGGCAGAAGCATACCATCCTAAGCAAGCGTACACCCCAAAGGTAGAAGCATATCATCCTAAGAAAGTGTACACCTCAAAGGTAGAAGCATACCATCCTAAGAAAGTGTACGCCCCAAAGGTAGAAGTGTATCAGCCTAAGCAAGAAGTATACACCCCAAAGGTAGAAGCGTATCAGCCTAAGCAAGTATATACTCCAAAGGTAGAAGCATATCAGCCTAAGCAAGAAGTATACAAGCCTGAACCTGTAAAGGCAAGCTACTCCCCTAAGCCTTACGTTGCCAAGAAGCCCGCCTATGTCAAAGCCACTAGTCCGGTATATTAAACAGCCACTCAATGCATTTAAATGGCCTTAGGTGACTGAATAAACATAACTCATTTTCTAAATTCAATGAATTCAAATGTAAATAAATATGTTGTTAATAGCAGTAACGTTTAAAGGACGTCATTTTTCTTAAAAAAAGTCATGATTACTTTTATAAAACTTACATAAACACTAAAAACTCTACAAACTGTTAAGTTTTTATCCACTACTTTATTGATTGTACAATGATTTAGCTAAAAATATCAAAATATTTTTTAGCTATTTAATTTTGGATGTAAACTCTGCCAGTTCACACTGTCAAATATAAATACTTTATTTAAAAGAATAAAGCTAAAGCTATGTGTTGAAACAATGGGGTTAACCCCCCAGAAATGTTCCAAGTAAGCGGGTTTGTGACCCAAATCTGACTCCCCAGTGACCCGTAGCAAATAAGGAAGTAAAATCAAACTTCCCAAAATAAGCAACATGAATAGGTGATGACCTCCCACGGTTAATTCCTCAATTTAACGCTTGACTCAAATCAGGATCAAGTCACACCATATCCATCCAACTGAGTAATCAACACAATCATGTTCCTGATGTCCAGGATTCACTTCCACTATATATGCCATACCTCCAAATAAAGATATTTACCTAGCTTCTAATCATTTTCCTCTGTGTAACTCTGCTAAAAAAGCACAGTTACAACATTGGTAGCACATATAGGTTCTACATCTTACCTTTCTTTCCAAAATTCCTCCTGTTGCCCATACCTGCCGCGGTCAACAAATATACAAAAGAATTATGTATGGGCTCCCAGTGGACTAGAGGCCCTACACACTTGTGACTGGAATACTAGAAGGATAAATGCTTTACCAAAACATGCTGATTCTTGTCCCAACCTTTAATACCCTATCTGTGCAAGGGTTTTTCCAGGCTCCTAATGCCACAAACCGAGTTGTTAACAAAAAGCATTATACTAGCCCACGTAGCCCAGAGCCTTTTCAGCGCCGCCTTTGAACCATTCACAGGAGCCAATGACAACAACACTACTGCATGGATTCAATCTGCCCAAAGCAATATGACACAGAATGAGTGCCCTACACACTTTTGAATTGCAGAGGTGTTCATCTTCCTCACCCATAACACAGGCACCTGGTGCAACAAGTGGCACAAGGACCACCCAAAGAAAGAATAGGATACCTTCAAATGGGACTTCTTAACCTGGTTTGTAATGAAGTATACAGCTCTTATGATCATATATCAGGTGAAAAACTTAAACCATATTAGTACAGCAAAGGAGATCACTTAAGCTTATAAAGAACTCTGTCTACAAGCACCCTCAGATATGGTTTTTAACAACCCAGCCACACACCTCATGTACTATGATGCCCTCAAGCCACATTTAATGAGACACCTCAACCTGGACTAGTTGACCAACCTACAGAGCCTTTACTGTAAGGGGGAGAAAGCAGAACAGAAATCCAACTTGCTTCATAAGGCCCAAACAGGAAAAAGAGAAGGACTTAAAGTCTCTCACTCCTCAGGACGCCCCAACCTCCATCTGACTAACAACAGTAAAAACACAAATAACAAGCCTTTGGGATCCAATGGCCATAGCAATCTGGAACAATGGCTAATCCAATCACACCTACTTCTGGTTCACCAACACTCAGGATAACCAGGACAAGGGAAAAGCTTGGAGAGTGCATTAAGCAAGCCAAGCTCTTCCAAACAATCTTCTGCCTCACCAAGCAATGAATATCACCCAGAAGACGTGGATCAGTGCCCTATGATCCAAGTCCCCTCAGGAGATCCAGTACTCTATACCATTGACAGACATTCCAATAAACTGATGTCCTACCCTTTCCACTTTTGAAGTTACACAGGCTTGGCTCTCTTGGACTCAGGCGCAGACCACACCCTTGTCAATAGCAACTTTTTGAACAAGTTCAAGTTAGAAACTAATCCTTTGCAGATTAAGAACCTGGTTTTAGCTGATGAAAATCACATTGCTGAAACTGGGAAACTTCCCCTTTCTCCATAATTCTAAAGAACCTCTGCTCCACCATCTAAGGACCTGACATTGATTTTCCTTGGTTTGGCGTAGTCCTTAGTCTGGAATGGCTAAGGAAGAACAACCCATACATGGACTGGGTCACTTCAGTTTTAACCATCAAACAGGAAAGGGTCAACTATCAAATTTACCCTAACACAGTTGGCCAACTTCTTTGGGATCACGTTTTTGTATGTTATACGGAAACCCAAGAAGAAATAATAACCTCAAGGCAATTGATTGGGACTATTGCCAATACAAATTCATATACTTCAAGGATCACCAGGACACTGTCACTCCTCAAGACCAAGAAATTGTGGCACAACACCCAGAAATCTTTGAGGAGGCATTACCAGGTCTACCACCTGAGAAACACATACAACACTCAATACAACTCAAGGAAGCAGTACCCAAGCTACAAACTATATACCAAATCACCTCCAATGAGGATAGCAGGCTTTATGATTACCTCAAGGAGGCCATGGAAAAAAGGTCTCATACAACCCTCACAATCATCCTTTGGAGCCGCAGTATTCTTTGTGGCCAAGAAGGACAGTTTCCTTAAACAGCTACTGACTACCAAGCACTGAACAAAGTCATCATTAATTATTACAACCCTCTCCCACTCATTGATGTTCTTTTTGACGCCTTAGGAGGGAAAACTGTCTTCTCAAAGATTGACCTGACTGTAGGGTATAATCTGATTTGTATCACAGAGGAAGACATTTCCAAGGCCACTTTCTGAACCAAATACAGCTGTAAAAATGTGTTGTACTCAATTTTGGAATGAAAATGCATCATTAACCTTCTTCACCTTAATGGTCAAGGTTTTTGCGCCCCATATTGGCAAGAATGCACTAGTGTACTTGGACAATATTATTGTTTACAGCACCTCAAAGGAACAAAACCACAATGGCCTATAGGCGGTATTTGCAACCTTGGCACATCATAAGCTTCTTGCAAAATCATACAAGTATCAATTATATTGAGAGCAGCTTCCCTTTCTTGGACATGTAGTGTTAAAGAGGGCATTAAACCAGATACTCAGAAAATTCAAGCCATATGCAAAATGCCACTGCCTAAAGACAAGAGTGAACTAAAACCTTCTTGAGGATGGTGGCTTATGTGCAACATTTTAACCTGACTGTAGCGTCTTAACAGCACCATTATCTGCCATTAAAGGCACCAAGTCAAAATTTGTGTGGATAACCCAGCAGGGCCTCTGTTTCTGCCATCTGAAGGAAAAACTGACATCAGCTCCCATAATGCAATACCCCAGAAGGAAGATAATTACCTGATAGAGACCAACACTTCAAATGCCCCCATTGGAGGGGTACTATACATTAAGACAGACACAGGCAACTACTTACCAGTAGCTTACAAGTTGTGCAGGCTCACAGACAGCAGGTGCTGCTACCCAATCCACAATAAGGAGTTACTGGCAATTTTACATT
Source organism: Entomophthora muscae (assembly GCA_014839935.2). Taxonomy (NCBI): domain Eukaryota; kingdom Fungi; phylum Entomophthoromycota; class Entomophthoromycetes; order Entomophthorales; family Entomophthoraceae; genus Entomophthora; species Entomophthora muscae. The sequence goes on from QTSX02006423.1 coordinate 208,023, forward strand.
GTTTGATCAAATGGCGTTGTTATCTAGAGCAAAAAGAAGAATTCACAGTACCTTGCCAACCATAAGTCTCTTATATACTTCAAAACACAAGACAATCTGTCCAGAAACCAGGCTTTTTGGATGGTGTTCCTAGAAAGATTCAACATGAACATCCAATATAATCCTGGGCCAGAACTGGTCATGGCTGATGCTCTCTTGCTCCTGTATGTAAGGGCCTCCAGAGGAGATAACAGCCTGGACGCAGATTGGCCCCTCCTATTACTTTGAACCAAGGTCAAAGGCTTCTTGCCGGGCATCCCAGATATCACCAGAGATACTTTCATCAAGAACAAAGTTCTGTTTAACAAATTTTATGGAACATTGTATTATAAAATGAGCAATGGAACAACCATTCCATACATTCTCACACATCAAAGGTTCAACACCATTCCGTGTTACCACCAATAATTAGGCCATAAAAAGAGCCAAACCTCTACAATTTCCTAAATTATAAATCCTGGTGGCTGACTCTGTATAGGGAAGTACCTGAGGTCTTTGAGAAATATGAAGTCTGCAAAGAATTTGCAAAAAGCAACACTCCCCAAAATCAGTGTTACCCATCCAAACTCAACTACCCTTCAAGATTTGGGCTCTTGACATTGTAGGCTCAATGCCAGGGAAACACAATGATAAAAGGTACATCATCACTGCTATTGATTTTTCCACCTACTGGCCAGTGGCATAAGCTGTCAAGGCACACGCAGGCAACAATGTACAGCAATTTATTGGCAAATAGATCATTAGCAAATTTGGAAAGCCAGAACTGCTAATTAACAATGGAGGCAAGGAATTGACATTAGAAGATACCAATGTTTACTCACTAAGAACAGAGTCTAACATATGGTGAATACACCTTAATTCCCTCAGGCCAATGGCAGGATAGAGCAGCTTAATGGAAGTCTTTTACAAGCCTTGGCCCAACTCACTGCCAGGAGACCTGAGGAGTGGCATAAACATTAGGCAACATACCTTCTTGTATGTCATGCTTGGGTAAACATATTCACTAGAAAGAGTTCCTTTGAACTTGTTTATGGAATAAAACCAAAAACTGTTCAAGCCTTCACTGGACTTAAGTTGGAAATACCCAACAAAGTACCACCTTGCTCCAACCCCTGAGTGCTCCATACCAGCAGTGACTAAAAGAAAAAGGAAGAAAAACGCCAACACAACATGTTTATTCCAATCCAAACAAGGCACAAAGTTGGCAACAAAGTATTGGTAATGAACACCAACATAAGCAAATTGCACAAGGAAAAAATAGCCTGGCATTGTGTTGAAGGTAAAAAATAACAACAGTTATCTATTACAAGGTTTTGGCAAACATAAACAAGATAAAATTTTGCACCACAGCCAACTACAACCCTGCAAAGCCCATCAGAAATGGCAAGGGGCTGCCCTGCCCACAACAAAACAACAACTGGTGCTTAAGGCGTCCAAGCTCCAGACAACCTACCAGCAGACCTCCCAACAGAGGAGGCCAACTTTTAGTCAAGGGGGTTCAAAACAACAGGGTCAGCCCCCAGAAATGTTCCAACTAGGTGGGTTTATGACCCTGTGAGATTAGGCTGATTGACCACAAATGATCATTTTAGACATTGCATGTAGATCTTTATCAGTTACTTGCTGTATTATCACTAGTTCAATATTCTATTAAGTGTAGTAATTATACGCCAAATAATCATCAACATATTATAATAGATATGGCAGTTATACACAATGTAATTGTTAGTTTATTATGATAGATGCAATAATTATATACTGTATTATCACTGATTATCATTCCAATGTGTAGTGATTATATGCGGTATAATTACTAGTTTATTGTAATTGATATGACTATTATACGCCATATAAACGTTAGCCAATATAGTAGTTATCATTGATTACACACCGTGTAATCACTAAATCATCAACTTTATATCGCTCATACCATCCTGCTGGACGTTGTATCAACTCAGCCCCAACCAGCCTGATGGTGTTTATGAATGTATCAAACAAGTGATGTGCATATGTCAAGGAAATACCAAGTTTGGGTCAACATTACACAGCGTATAATCAAGTTTCTTATTGGTTTGGGTCAGCATTACACAGCGGATAATCCACGGGTCAATACTGGATTGAGTCTACTATTATACTGCATATAATCCCCAATTAAACCCGTTGCATTAATAAGAAGAAGGCTTGCAAGCCAGAAAAGTATCACTGATTAAGCCCTACAAATGGAATACTGGAATTCTACCTTCCAATGTAGGAGGGCTGAACAGGGACAATTTCTAAGCATCAACTAAATACGGCAAAGTTCCACAGTGCAATAATAGGCGTGTAAGATACAGCCAATCAATAAATGACATTAGGCTAGCTCAAGAAGAGAGTAGGTTGTAGCTGAAGTGCCATGGACGCCTGCTAAGGCCAGTAGCATATCATGTGCCAAGTACAGCCAATCATGATGGGCGTAGCCAGCAAAGATAGACCTATTGTGAAGGTAGCCACTGAGAACTGTCTTAAAGGAAAAGAACAAGGGTTGTTGCAGTATATATTGATACAGACGCCTGAAAGGATGAGAACAAGTTCATAGTTACACATGGATAGATTGCAGCTGCTGGCTAGATTGTACTCCAGTATCAATAAAGGTAATTATCTTCAAAGTTTTATTCATTTGTAGTCTGTAGTGCTCTTTCATAGGATTAGGTAGAGTACATTGGCAAGGCTAACATCTATCTGTAGCTTTGAACATACCAGCAATAACCCAAGTTGCTCAACAGACCCCCAATCTGACTCCCTGGTGACCTGTAGCCAAATAAGTAATTCAAATCAAATTTCCAGAAGCAGCAACATAAATAGATTATAAGCTCTTGCAATTAACACCTCAATTTAAAACTTGGCTCAAATCAGGAGCAAGCCACCCCATATACATCCAACTGAGTGATCAACACAATAATATTCCTAATATCCAGGATTCACACCCACTATATATGCTATACCTCCAAATAAAGATATTTAACTAGCTTCTAATCATTTCCCCCCGTGTAACTCTGCTAGAAAAGCACAGTTATAACATATGATGCTTTATTTGGAGAGATTTTAATTTAATAAGAAACCATTCCCTTGATTATAATTTAAAAATGATTTTTAACCCCTCAATCATAGATAAAGTTAAATCCAGTAATAAAATAGCCTTTTCATAAATTACTAATATTAATTTTTGAATCAAGTTATTCTATTTTTTATTAATTAAAAATTAAGGATTAACAATGTAGATCAAAAACCTGTAATTTACATAATTGGCATGATAACTATGTGCTATAATTTAAAATGATACTGAATTGAAAATATTTCTTTATTGTATTACTATAAATTCAGAACCTAAATGTAAAAATGCAGGAATGTCAAATCCTTGGTCCAAATTTCAAATACATTTTGCGGGCAACTCAGCTGAGTGAGAAATAAAATATTTAAATAAATCAACTATTTAATTTGGCTTTTATTGATTTATTTAAATTGGCAAATTTTGAAACCCTTGACCAGATAACTCAACTAACTAAAGACAAAACACAGCAAAAAAATCCAAGATACATGAATCAGAAATGCAGGATTCTAATGTACAATTTGAGATTTCCTGTACATCTAACAAGTCATAGACAGCATAAAAAAGTAATAAATCTGAAATTGTGGGATTGTCAAATCCAAGAACTAAATTTCAAATCATAATTGAGGTGAATTTGAAGTAAATATAATTTATGGGTGTCTCAAAAAAATGTTAAAGGAACTAGTGTGTATTTGTGATAATTCTTTTGGGAACCATAGGCATTCTCAAAAATTGCCATATTCCATTTTAGGACAGGTAAAATTTAGATCCTACTATTCACTAATTTAACATACTTATCAATAAAATTGACTAAAATTTACACTTCTCTTTTTGAGTTTAACTTCAAATAAACTTTTTATGTTATCTTCTAACAACAACCAAGTCAACAAGATGTTCCCTGGCCTTGATGAAATCATACAGGGCTATGCTGTGTCTTCCAGCAGCAAAGCCTCTGCCTATGGCCGCTTCTAATCTGCAGGCTCCTCCCCAAGCACTACCTATGATTGTGTTCTTTCTCCTCTGAGTTCTAAAATGGCCCTGCTTGCACATCATGCACAGACAGCTACTAATCCAGATTGTGTATCAACACTAGAATCTGGAATCAACTAATTTAGCCAAGGGATCACCCAGGGATCCAGACTCCATAAAACAGCTAATCAGATGACACTGTCTGGTTCACAAGACAAAAAAATCCCACCTCCAGCAATCAGCCTGCAAGAGCAGAAGAAAATTGATCACCCCAGAACCTTTTCAAAATGGCTGAAAAGCAAGGGATGCCTATGTCTCTTGGGGAAATTGCGGCTGCAATGGGTTTGCAAAGTCCACTGTGGCTGCAACTGTGAGAATTGGGGAGCAGGTTAAGAGGAAATAAAACCAAGCTCTCAACAACAATAAAATTTTCATTTTCAGCAACAACCAAAAGGTCATTGCCACTGATTCCTGGGATGCCAAAGGGGGGAAGGAATCAACTGAACACCAAAAGCAACAGAAAAAACCAAATGACCGGATTTGACTAAACTTTTTGAGCTTTATTAGAGTAGAGAATGATGAAGCAAGGTATTTTACAACTCTTGCATTCATTTAAGGGATAGTATATAATTGTGGTGGTAGATTGAATGTCACAAACCAATTGACCAATGATATGAGCTAATAAAAATGCTTTTCTTGAGGCAGAAATATCTTTAAACATTTGGAATGGACATAGTCAAAAGGAAAACTGACCCAACTAACATCAGGAATATTCTTTGGATGCAATTACCACTGCTCCTGTAAATGATATTTAATCAGAGGTGTCTCTTGGGAAGATTAGATGGGGCCATCTTCAGAATTATTCCAAAATATTAAATGATGGCCTTTCTTGGAATTTTTCAGTAATATTTTAGATAAATATTCTCAAGAATTTGGCAGGAATTGAAGTGGAGGCCTAGGGGGGAGTTGTAACTTTACAGCAACCCTTCAAGCCCACACCAACTGTGGCCCCTTGTCAGGATACCAGGAGTACTGTGGAGCTCCAGCAGGTGAGAGACAGGTTGATGCAGGTACTGGCATGGCTCATCAGATGATGGGACTTAACTTTTTGCCAAGTAGGAAAGAGCCTTCTCAGCTACAGCCCAGGGTCCAGCTGCTGGCAAGGCAGATTTGATCAATCCCGTGAGCGCCAGATAAGCACTTCCAGGAATTGACTACTCTGTCCAGTGGAATCAGAAGTGGGTGGAGTTGAGATGGATGGTTTGGGAGTTGAGGTGGTTCCATGGGGACTAGGTAGGAAGCAGGGTTGTTGTATTTACGTTGAAGATCAAATGGTATATAGTGATTTCTCTGCCATCATGGACAATTTGGTAAGGTTCCTTGGGGGTGTTTGGGTGGGTATACTACTGTTGTGTTCTGAGGCGCGGCACAGACACACAACAGGGAATCCTGACCTTAGTATTGGATTCATACTAAGTCTTGGTTAGATGGCAGGGAAGGATATGTGATTACCTTGTGGCCCTGGATGAATAATCTCTACTAGTTGTGGCTAGAGATAGTCACCAAAGTACTGGAAGACACAAAGACAAAAATGTGAATATAACTTAATTTTATTGGTGAATAGGAAAAAGAATATATAGTGGTAGATAATACCACAAAACCCTACCAGGATGTTAGGATCACTTGCCACCAGCATGAGTGGGGTGAGTGAGTTGCGCAGGGTCACAAAACCAGACAATTGTATTTCCCAATTCAGCCATTGACTCATTTTGAGAGGCAAAAGCAAAAGAGAGAGATTTGTCCTTGAAATAACCCACCAAAGGCAAAATCAAAACATGGTGAATGGTGGCATTTGCAAAATTGCCCCCCTCTAGATTGGCCTTAGGGGGTGGTACTTACAGAGGAACTTTGTATGTACTTGGGCAAAAGGACGGCCACTGAAGAGGAGATTTACAGTGTATTTGGACTTTGCTTGAAGGTCACTTTCAAAGGGCCGACCCACAGAGTGTCCAGCTTATGCGCGCATCCACCCATTCTATGCTGGTAATAAAGAACACAGTCACCAATGTCAAACTTAGGCAAGGGGGAGCGTCCAGCATTATCAGGGGAGAGCTCAAGCATCTCTCTTATATGAAGAGGTGTAAGTAGTGGCCTGTATATCAATTATGCAGTTGACTAGATCTTTTATGTGGCTGTCAGGATTCATGGCCTTATCAGAGGTAAGCAGGTGGCCCCCAAGAGCAATGGGGTAGTAGCCTCTTGCTCATACAGCATAGAAAAAGGGGAGTATCCAGTGACAAAATGTTTGCTAAGGCGGTAGACAAAGAGAGCGGCAGGTAATTATAGGTCCCAGTTGGCAGCGTCAGAGTAGGCGAGCTTCCTCATAATAGAGACCAGTGTTGAATTTTCACGCTCAACTGCCCCATTGGTGAAAGGATTGTAGGGGGCAGAGAAGGACTGGTGAAATCCCAAAGCTTCAACAACATAGGTTACCAGCATGGCATTAAAGTTAGTTCCATTATCTGAGAGCAACACTTGAGGACATTAATAGCAGTAGAAAACATCTTGTAACAGGAAGGCACTAGTTGTCTTAGAAGTGATGTACTTAGAAGGGCAAGCTTCTACCCACTTGCTGAAGTGATCAACAGCAATTAGTATAAAGCAACAACCAGAGCGGGAGCAGGGGAGAGGACCTACAGCGTCAATGCTGACAGTGTGAAAGGCATGTTGAGGGGACACTTATTTGAGCTTGTGGGAAGATGCTTGCGGTCTCTGAAGTTGGCAGTTGTGGCAACTAGCTATGACGTCTGGAATTAACAAGCAAAGGTTTTCCCAGAAGTAATTCTTCTGGAGCCAGTCAAAAGTATTGGCAATGCCTCCAAGACCAGTCTCATTATGAGCTTGTAGCACCAAAGAAAGGCAAAGACTAGGTCGTATATAAGGCATATATTGGTCTTGTACTTTCTTGAAGAGCTGATTGTCTCAACTGAGTGTATCTTCAGATAGTTTATATAAGGCTACTTGAACTTCTTCTGTCTTGCTTTCCCAAGAGGAAGGGTATCTAATTAGCTCATAAAGCCAATCAGCCTCAGCAGGATGTAGAGCAAGGATGGGCATTCTGGATAAACCATCAGTGTTCTGATGTTGAATCCCAGGGTAATGGAGCACAGTGAAGTCATAACCTTGCAGGCAGAGGGCCCATCTAGCTATTTATTCTTCTGGCTCCTTAAGCTGTTGTAACCACTTAAGCAAAGCGTGGTCAGTGACAACAGTGAAATGGGTACCATACACGTAATGGCGGAACTGTTTGACTGCATGTAGCATGGCAAGACATTCTTTCTCTGTGACACTGCAGTTCTTCTCATGCTTGTTTAGAACACAGGAAGTATAAGCCACAGGATGGCCCACACCTTTGTTGTTTAGTTGGGCCAAAATAGCCCCAATTTCAAAATTGCTAGCATCAGTGTATAGGATGAATTCCTTATTGTAGTCAGGATACACTAGGATGGGAGCCTCCTTGAGTTACTGTTTAAGGGTCTCAAAGGCTTGCTGTTGGCTGTTGGCCCATTCAAAAGGGACATTAAGTAACAGCTAGACTAGGGGCTCACTAGTATTGGAAAATTTAGGAATGAACTTCCTGTAGTAGCCCATCATACCCAGAAAGACTAGTACCTCTCGCAGGTTAGTGGGCAGAAGAATTTTTTCAATGGCTTCAACCTTCTTAGACATTGGGCAAATCCCTGTCTGGGTTACTTCATGGCCCAAGAATTCAAGACACTCTTTGAAGAAAGCGCACTTGGAAGGTTTTAGCTTGAGGCCAGCTTCTCAAATCTTTATTAACACCTCTTTGAGATGAGCCAGGTGATTGGTGAAGGTAGCACTGAAGACTGTTATATCATCTAAGTATAATAGGACATAGGACAGTTTCAAGTTGCGGAGGATGGGGTCCATGGCCCTTTGGAAGGTGGTCAGGGCATTTCAGAGTCCCTGCAGCATGCAGGTAGGCTCAAATAGCCCTTCAGAGGTAATGAGCGCGGCCTTTTGGCAGTACTTGGTCAAAAGGTCAACTTGCCAATACCTAGAGGCTAGGTCCATAGCAGAGAAGAACTTGGAGCCACTAAGGCAGCAGAGAGCATCATTGATACAAGGTAAGGGGTAGAAATCCTTTTTGGTTAAAGAATTCAGTTGTCAATAGTTCATCACAATACAATGACCTTCATCCTTCTTCTTCAGTATGATGCAAAGGGGAGGCCCACAGACTTTGGGAAGGGGCAAGCAATCCAGCGTCTAGAAGTTGTTTGAGCTCTTTAGACACCTGAGCATCCTCTAAACAGCTGCAGAAATAGGGTTTAGCGCAAAAGGGGGGAGTATCACCAGTATCAATCTGGTGAATGACGCCTTTGGCTAGACCATAATCAGTTCTGTCCTTAGCAAGGATATCTGGAAACTAATCCATTAGGTTGAGCATCTCTTTCTGCTAAACTGGAGACAGCTGCGGTAAATCCTGAGCAAGTAACAAGGATAGGACTTGAGGCTTGTCTTCAGGTAAATTAAAGTCTTGAAACATACCAAAGGGATGTAGAGATAAGACATCAGGAGCACTCAACAACTTGCCATAGCCAACAACCTGTCCTCTAGACACATGTATGGGGAGAGCAGTTGATTTGGCAACCAGCAATTGAACAGGGTCTTTATGAGAGACATCCAAGATTCCTGGGCAGAGATAGGGTTTGTTGCGTCCTAGCAAGAGAGGAGAGTATAAATCTAGGAATGTACACTTGGGAAGCTCATAAAATATTTGGGAGTCTAGGATAGCCTGAGATCCATGGGGAATGATTACAGCAGAAGTGGCCAAGAGGGGAACCCCTTCAGATGCAGGACATGCCATAGGAGGGCACTTCATGTTGGAGGAATGAGTACAGTATTGTTACAGATCCAGGAAATTCATGCTTGCTTCTTCATTATCCCGGTCTGACTCTTTTACAGGTTGACCAGGAATCCTTTATGTAAGCTTCAATGAGCTTGGATTCCAGGAAGCAATCTTGGCGTTAAATTTGTTGCCATCTGGTGATCACTTTCACGTTTTTTGCCTCCCATAGTCTTAGCTGCAGACCATCTCTTTCATTTCATGGTAGTCTTATTTCAGTTAAAAGCCAAAAACACAAAGCATAAAAAGATTGAGGGGAAATCAACCATTGTCACACATAAGTATCATTTCTTTATTAATTATTATCATGCTTCCATTATATACCAATTGGGGTACATTCAGCTAAAAACCCCTCTGGTTCCAAAATCACACCTGGATTCCTATCACATGGTTTATGACATAACAGCGTCATCCAATCCAGATCTTTACCGAAAAGATCTTCACACTCTTAACCTATAAGAATGTCCTCTAATACATTCCAGAATCACCTGATTCTTTCCGTGGAAATGTATTGCTTTGGCTTGAAGCATTCTGGACTTCCGGCGCCAAAACCCTGTGGAATATGTATATTCCAGATCCAAGCTATCCTTGTTCCAACTGGGAACCAGCTGATCAATCCTGAATGTATAGATGCCATTGTCTATATTTGGTTATTTTTGCATTTAATGGTTTTTTGCCTTAAAGCCCATTAAAACGCTTTGAAACTCAAGCCGCAGCGCCCAGAAACTTTCCCAGGCAGCGCCCCAGCGCCTGAAACATTCACTGGGTGGTGCTTTACAAATCAATTAGGCGGTGCGGCAGCGCTTTTACACTAATTAATTTGCTGAAACAGCGCTTTAAAACCACAATTTGGGGGTTTGCTTTTAGATAACCTTAACCAAACTTCTTGACACAGTCAAGGAAATTAAACAATATAATTAAATCCTCATTAATTATATTCCCAGCATATATTAATTAACCTTCTCAGTTAATTGATCCATTTGAAGACAAAAAGTCTTTACTTGACACAGTCAAGTCCATTTTGGCCCTATGATTAAATCCCCATTAATCATATTCCAGGGTATATATATTAACTAACCTTCCCAGTTAATCAATCAGTTTAAGACACCTAGTCTCATAATCTGAAACGTTCAGATATTCATTATGGCCCTCAATTAGTACAGCCTAATTGATTCCTGGGTATCAATTAACCTCCATTGTTAATTAGACGGTTTGAGACACCTAGTCTCATAATCTGAATCATTCAGATTATTCATTACAGCCCTCAATTAGTACAGCCTAATTGATTCCTGGGTATCAATTAACCTCCATGGTTAATTAGACGGTTTGAGACTTCTAGTTATATAATCTGAATCTTTCAGATTATTCCTTTTGGCCCTCAACTAGTACAGCCTAATTAATTCCTGGGTATCAATTACTACACTGGAAAATCTCTCCAAGGCCAATATTTTGTTTGAATTTTAACCTATGAAATTCATCACAAATTAACCTCTTTGTGAAACCACAGCCCAATGTGACTTTAGTACAGTCACAGGTAATTTAGAGAGAAAACACCAATGGGATATTCTAAGGTACATGTCTTGAGGCGCTTCCCGGGAACTTTAACTGGCTCTTCAAAGATCAGAGGGACCTTGTATCCTAATATAGAGAGGTAGCTGTCCTTTAAGTTGATAATCCCATTATATTCCCTAAGGAATTGGGTACCAACTAGGAGGCTGTAACTCTCATTCTCTAAGACAACGACAGGCGTGGCCAAGAGTAGCTTTCCAAACCACATGGGAAGAGCAGAATAAGCTCCTATAGTCTGAGTCATGAATAGACCAGCTGTGCCATATGACTGATGTTAGATAAGGTCAGGGACAAGTTTGAGCTTCTTGACAAGCTTTGAGGAGACAACATTCACAGGAGATCCAGTGTCCAAGACAGCCTCAATCTTCACCTTTTAGATGGAGATTTCCACATGAGTGGTAGTACAACCTAAGGGAGGGAGGACAGCCAGAATGTCTTGGGCTTCTGCTAGCTCTTTGTTCCAATTTTTAAATCATGCATATCAAGCCTGGAAACTCTTTATTGACAGTATGGAGAAGAAGCAAGACTAAAACATTCTTGAATATAGCATCAGCAACTTCAGCAGCTTCTTCTGAAAACTCCACTAACACAGAGGACCTCTTTGCTTGAGTGAGGTAGGGACAAGAGACAACTTCTTTGGCCTCAGGTAAAGGCTTAGTAGTTGTTGTAGTTTTCCCAGAGCGTAACTTGTAAGAAACCACAATGGTTTTGGGGACAGCAATAACTGAATACCCATAGGTGTCAGGATCATCAATATATGAATTTTTCATGTCAGAGTTGTCAGAGATGTTGTGGAACAGCTGCAGAATGGGAGGAGCCTCAGTTTCATCAGGCTCAGAGTCAGCTATGGAGGGGGGATTGAAGGAGACTGTGAATAATTGTCAACTGAGAGCATCTCTGCCTCTATGTTGACTGTTCTTTCCCCGCCTGTTCCTTGGGATCAGCTCCTTCAACCTGAGGATTGGTGCAGACAAGATAGTGGTGAACTATCTGGCCACAGTTATGACAGTCTTGGCGTCTAGGAGGATTATGTTAGTTCATGGTGAGGATGCAAGGACCACAGGAAGACAAACCAGAGTTAGAGGCAGCACAACTCTCCAGCACAACCATTTCAGAATGGGTAAGGTGCATATCCTGCAACAGTGTCTTCATGCTCTTCATAGAGGAAAGCATGGCTCTATGAGCCTTAAAGTGGAGAAACAGAAGCTGATTAACCTTGAGGGCTTGGGCGCAAGCCATGTAAGCTTTGTGCGCTGTCAATTGTCTGCTTGTTATCAGTTGCTGTCCTTTCATGTAGAATTTATCTGCAAGCTCAGCTAGAGTCTCCTTAGGTTTGGAAGCAATGTGCATGAAAGCATCCTTTTTCACCTCCAGGCTAAGATCACCACCAAACTCGTCAATTAGAAGTTGCTTCATATCTTCCCAGGTCTCAATGGTGGGCAACTCAGGTACTAACATCTCCTGATAGGTTGGGTGAAGGCAGGTAAGAATGTGTTCCCTCTTAACCTTATCAGAGGCTCTTCTTATGGCATTTTTGTAGATAGTTAGTAAGCTGCAATGGTAGAAGTTTTGGGGTTGAAGACTTTCTTAAAGGTAGGTTTGAAGTGTGCTTTGTGAGTTGGACCACCATTGTTGCTATTGAGTACATTTATGCACAAGAGAATTCTGCTTCAGATTTGGAGGGAGGCTTCCTGGATTAAAGCTGACAAGCACTCTCTTCAAGAGTAGTCAAGGTCTCAGCAGTGCAGGCACCTTTATTATTAGCTAAGGTAGTCTGTTGCTCAGTAACGTCTAGGCGGTGACCCTGTGTTGTTACTACTGTGGAAAGGTCAGTCAGTCAGGAGGTAAGGGAAGGACCCACTGAGAGGCAAGGGTCAAACCTGTCATTCACTGAGTCAATTAATTCACTAATTTCTTGCATATCTTTATCAAGCTCAGAGTGGTCTCTTTTCAAGTGGTCCATCTCATTAGCTAGAGCTATCAGCTCTCTAGCACAGTGGTTACACAGAGCTCCTGAAAAGCCAGGGCAGCAGCCATCTTCATCAATAACTCCAGTTGGACTAGCAGTAGTTGTGACCATTCTACGTAAGGCAGCAACCTCTTTTTTGCAACTGAACCAATGAGGATTTAGTACTTGGAATTGGGGAAGACAACAGTCCAATAGAAAGGACAGAATAATAAGAATAAGGTATCATTTATTGTAGAATATTGTTATTAATATACTATATGGGGAAAGCCACAAGGCCACAAGGGGGTGGCATAGTGGGGAAGTTCCATGTAAGGTTTAAAGCCAAGGAATAACTTGTTCAGGGATCAGCAAGTCAAATTGGTAGTGCTCCTAATTAGGATGAAGTACCTGACATTTGATATTGCCATCGGATTAATCCATAATGTTAGATACGTCAAGGGGCGGCTCATCAAGCGCTCCCTGTGTATTGTAAGATACGTTAGCAGGCGAGTCTGGAAACTTGGTTACAACACCCCCTTGCCCCCTGCTTGTTATCAGACACCAAGACTGGAGTCTGCGGAAGGTCTGGGAAGGTCCGCACAAACAACTCTTGTGTGGGGATGGCGCGGCAGGGGTGCATGCAATCATGGTGAAGCTTCTTGGTGTTTTCTTGGGAATCTTCAAGTTGATAAGTGTGATTGTCATAGACTGCAGCTATCTTGAAGGGCCCTAGGTGGTTGGGTTCCAACTTGGCAGAATTGGGATTGAGGGTGTAGATGGGGTCACCTACAGCGTATCTAGCTTTGAGGTGCTTTGTCCCTCCTGCAATCTGCTTGTGTTTGATTTCCCAGGCTTTGGCATGCCATTGGTCTAGGGATGGAGTTGTTACTAGGGGAGGCTTGTTGGGAACCTTGGAATGTAGTTTTCCCTGTTCAACCCCTGTCAGACTTTCAGGTGTTCCAAAGGCCAGGGTACTGGGGCTGAACCCTATTCCTCTGTTGATTCTTGCTTGCAGGATAAGTAGAGTGGTGAGCAGGTGTTCAGTCCATGCGGTGTTAGGGTGCTCTTGTAAGAGCTTGGCAATCAATTGAACCAGTGAGCCATTTAACTGTTCCACACGTCCATTGGCTTGAGGATGTTAGTGGGTTGTAACTATATGTTGGAGTGCGTTCTTAGCACAGTATACCTTCATGATATGCCCAACAAGTTTGGGGCCGCCATCTGTGATGAGACGTTTGGGTCACCAAAAGCAGGCCACAATTTCCTTGCCAATAAAGCAGGTAATGGTGGTGGCAGTGTGGTTGATTGTTGCCCAGGCCACTGGCCAGCAAGTGAAGTAGTTGATGATAGTGATAATGTACTTCTTTCCCAGTCTGTCTTTGGGGAGTGGCCCCACAATATCAAGGGTCCACTGCTTGAAGGGTTCCATGGCCTTGATGGGCAGGACAGACTTGGGGGTGCAGGTTTGGACATGTTCTTTTTTCACAACACACACGTTTGGAGGAGGTCCAAGATGTCTTGACGCATGCGCAGCCACCAAACCTTTGGTTTCATGATCACAGAGAGGTTACGCCCTCTGATGTGACTTAGGGCTTGGTGGTAGTGCAATATTGTGTCACCTTGTTATGTGGTGGGAATGTAAGGCGTCTTCTCACCTATCTCTGCCTGGCAGAAGACATTACCAGCATTGGTGGTGAACTGACTTTTGTTGTCCTTCATCTTGGAAATGGTGACCAAGTTAAGGCCCTTGTAGCAGGTTGCTTCAGGGCAGAGGTAGAGCATGGGCCAGTCTGGATCTAGACCATCATCCCCAGTGATGGACGCTACGTAGAGTCGCAAAAGAGCATCAGCTGTGACAAGTTCCTTTCCAGTCTTGTACTCAATGTGCAACTGGTAGGGGGATAGACGCTCAACCCATCCTGCTTGGCGGTGTGTCAAGTGGGACTGCATGTTGAAGTACTGGAGCAACTTTTGGTCCGTCATAACGTGGGGTGGAAAGGTAGCTCCTTCAAGGTAACAGCGCCACTTCTCAACACAGTGTACAATGGCTGCCAATTCTTTATCATGGATGGGGTAGCGTTGTTACAATTCAGTAAATTTCCTGGACTCATATGCCACGGGGAGAAAGACGCCATTGTCAGTTTCTACCCTTAGCACGCCCCCTATGGCCCTGTCAGAGGCATCAGTCTCAAGTTTGTACTGTCAGTTTTGATTGGGGAACTGCATTACTGGTGCTGTTGTGAGCCTTTTCTTCAACATCTCAAAGGCTCAATCTCTGATGGGGGTCCAATGGAAGTTCTGTTTGGTATTGAGGAGCTCAGTGAGAGGTGTAATTAGTTCCCTGCAATTGGGAATGAACTTGCGTACATAGGCAACCATGCCTAGGAATGTCCGCACCTGGCCCACATCAGTGGGGGCGGCATGCTGGTGATTGCCTTGATTTTGGCAGGGTCGGGCTTTATCCCTTGGGCAGAGATGGTGTGCCCAAGGAGTAACAGCTCCAACTTGAGAAACTCGCATTTGGAGGGTTTAGCTTTTAGCTGGTTTTTCCAAAGGGTGTCAAGGACAGCACAGAGGTATTGAAGGTGCATAGTTTGATCTTGACTGAAGACAATAATGTTGTCAAGGTAAACAACCACAGATTTCCCAATCAGTTTCTCAAATTCTTTATTCATCAACATGGCAAAGATGGAAGGAGTGTTGGACATTCCAAAGTTCATGACACAACACTCAAACAACCTTTAGCATGTGCATAGGCAGTTTTTGCCTCATCCCCTGGTGCAATGCGGACCTGGCTGTACCCTGCAGTGAGATTGATCTTGCTAAAGACCTTTGCACCTGCAAGTGTATCAAACAGGTTGTCAATCAGCAACAGGGGGTACTTGTTCTTAACTGTCACCTCATTTAGGTGCAGTAGTCTGTGACCAGGCAAAGGGACCCGTCCTTCTTAGCTACAAAGAAGACAGCTGCCCCGTATGGAGATAGCAAGGGGCAGATGAAGCCCTTATTGAGTGTGTCCACAAGGTGCTGGTGGAGGGTTTCATCTTCCTTTGGTGTGAGACGGTATAATGGTTGTGCTTTTGGTAATGACCCTTGAAGTTGTACAGCGTGCTGGATCTCATGGGGAGGAGGTAGTTGTTCAAGTGTCTCACTAAATACATCCTTGTACTCCTTGAGGAGTGCAGCAAGCGCTGGTGGTGGTGAGGAGGTCAAAGAAGGACTGCAGATGGTTCAGCACGGATAACTTTGACTGAGCATTGGTTAAAGTCTAGTTTCCCCCTTAAAATTGTACAAGCCTGTCTCCGTTATTCTGACAAACACATTATCATGGAGTAACTTGCTCATTTTCAAAGGGTAAATCTGGAACCCCACCCCATTTCTGTTGAGGGTGATGACAGAGGTATCCCAATCAATGTAGGGACAGTTGTGCCAAAGCCAGTTGAGACCAGCAATTACGTTGTGGCTGAGCCCTGACATGATTGGCCCAGAGAGCTTAACCTGGACGTTCCCCATTATCATAGAGAAGGTTATTGTCTTGTGGGTGATTGCAACTCTGCGGGAGTCAGCTACTTGTACTGCTTTGAACCTGCTGGGCACTTGGTCTAATTGCTGAGAGTTGGCAAACACCTGGTCCACCATAGTGTGGTCGGCCCCAGTATCTACCAATAGCTTGTGGGTATTCCCACAAAAACAGAAGGGATAAGCCAAGCGGGTTACTTTATTTGAGGAGTGACTTGCTTGCAATACGGGGTTGTCACTGTGGACTTGAAAGACGTCCAGGGTTTCAACTTTGTGAATGATGTAGTAACAGGGATTTTTTGCGAGCAGGGATTGAGAGAATGGGTCAGGTGGGGTTGTAAGGCCTCTTGTTGCTACAACCCCCAGGCTTTTCCCTGATCCTCAATCTGCACTAGCTGAAGCTTTCCCTTGCAGGGGCGTTTAGTCCCATTACCCTCTGACAGGGCTGGCGGCGGCCTACTTGATTGTGGCCACTGCCAGGTGTGGTACGTGGTTGGGATGGAGCGTCACTGGTACGGCGGAAGCCCATTGAGGCCTGGTTGTTAGCCTCCACAATGGCCTTATAGCAGTTGTCAATGGAGGTACAACAACCTACAGGTACCCACTTACAGATATGGGGGTTTAACCCATTGATGATGAGAGTGAGTAGCATTGTATTTCTGTCAGTCACGGCTTTGGGGGTGGCAGCAAGAGCTTGTTGCCAGGCGGCAAGGTACTCAGGAACAGAACCAGTTTGTTTGATTTCTAGAAGAGGAGTTCCCACAACAATGAGGGAGAAGGTTTCACTGTAATGGGACTTGGTGGCGTCTTGGAATGCCGCCCAGGTAACGTCAAGTTCCTGGCTGGCCCAGTTGGTGAACCACACAGCGGCGGCCCCAAGCAACCAGACGCAGTGGCAACCCACATGGGCTCAGGGACCTGACAGATGCAAAGGCGGGTTTTAGTAGATTGGAGATAACTGACAATGTTGGCCCCCTTGACACCACCAGTAAGGATTCTAGCTGAAGGTTGAGCATGCGCTGGGACAGATCTGACTGGGGCGGGGTGACGCTGGCATCACGCTGCCCGAGGCAGAGTTGATTGTACACACTGGTAAGAACTAGCTGGTCTTGATAGATGATGTACCAGTTGGTGATGTCCCCCTCAGGGATTGGCAGGAAGGTCTCTTGTTGGGGAGTAGCCATACGGCCCGTACTCTGTCCTTTCTTGGGGGATTTTGTTTTAGGCAGGTCGTAAACCTACCGCTGCTACCACTGTTGCAACTGAACTAATGAGAATTCAGTACTTGGAATTGGGGAAGACAACAGTCCAATAGAAAGGACAGAATAATAAGAATAATGTATCATTTATTGTAGAATATTGTGATTAATATACTATATGGGGAAAGCCACAAGGCCACAAGGGGGTGACATAGTGGAAAGTTCCATGTAAGGTTTGAAGCCAAGGAATAACTTGTGTGGGGATCAGCAAGTTGAATTGTTAGCGCTCCTAATTAGGATGAAGTACCTGCCATTCAATATTGCCATCAGATTAATCCATAACATTAGATATGTTAGCAGGCAAGTCTGGAAACTCAGTTGCAACATCTTGCTGTAACTCAGCAACTTGAGTTGTCAAAGTAAGCACTTGGGAATCTGGCTGTGACAACTCTGAAGGGCAACTTTGACTGCAGGTGGACGCTTGCAACTCTCAAATTGCATCCCATAGTCTCTGTTCTCTATCCACCAAATTTTCAGATGGAGGAGAAGGTGGGACATCTGGCTTGGGTGTAGAAAATTCATTCCCTTGAGTATGAAGCTTGGTAATGGCAGTGGCGGTGGCAACCCTTTCTTGATCAAATTCTTCATGGAGCTTGTAAAGACCTTTAGCAGCAAGGTCTGTTACTTGTTGTAGTTGATTGAAGGAGTAAGCACTGAATGCATTGAGCTGTTGTAGAAGTTGTTTGAAGTCAGTAAGATAGGCACTCAAGGTAGAGTCTACTTGGGCTTGCCAGGGTTGTTCTAGCTGGTGGAACTCATGTAAACACTCTCTGACGTGTTCAGGGATGTACTGGCGCATTTGCTCAATGGAATTAACCAAGCAAGTCTGGGAAGTGACAGAGATGCGCTGATTGTCTGACACCAAGGAAAACAGGGAGTGGATTCACTGTTGATAGGCAGCAAACTAATCCCAGTGATGAGTGACAGCTGCTTGTAGAGACAAAATCTTCTGAACGTGTAGACCTAGCACCATTTGATGGTGGGCTAAAGCAGGTTGCACAAAGGATGACAGTAGGTGCTCAGCAGAGCCAGCTGCTGATAGGAGATGCTGTGGAAATTTGGAGCCACAATCAATTCATAGCATTCCACTCAACTGAAATGTAGCTGAATGCGAGAGATGGCTCTATCACAGTCTAACCCAAGGGCTACTGCCATGACTTGTTCCAAGTCAGGGGTACCCAAAGGGTAGGCTACTAGGTGAGGACCATTCCTGAGGTTCAGTACAGTAGGGACAATAGCTGGGTCTGCAATGTCTTCCTTGATAGGAGGACTGGTGATTTCAGGTGAAGCTGGCTCTTGTATAGGAGGAGGCAAAGATCCTGAAAACGTTGTTGCAAAAGGGATAACCAAGGGGCTTACAGCCCCTGTAGTGAGCACCATTTATGCTGTGTTCTGAGGCGCGGCACAGACACACAACAGGAAATCCTAACCTTAGGGTTGGATTTGTACTAAATCTTGGTTAGAATGGCAGGGAAGGCTATGCAATTACCTTGTGGCCCAGATTGAGTAATATCTACTAGACATGGCTAGAGAGGCATCAAATTAATGGGAGACACAAAGACAAAAGTGTGAATAGAACTTAATTTTTATTGATGAATAGAAAATAGAATATATAGTGGTTGAGAATACCACTAAACAATACCAGGATGGTAGTATCATTTACCACAAGCATGAGTGGGATGAGTGAGTTGCGCAGATTCAGGAAACTGAACAATTGAATTTCCCAATTCAGAGCCAGACTCATTTCAAGGGGAAAAAGCAAAAGAGAGATATTTATCCTTGAAATAGCCCATTGAAGGCAAAATCAAAACATGGTGAATGGTGGTATTCACAACATTGCTTGTTTCCATTACCAAGTGATGTTCCCCAAATCCAGTTAGGCCTTTGGGGATGGAGGACAACACGTCAGGCTTGGAGGACAAGAGTTGGTCAGAGTGTGTGGTGCCCCTGTAGTAAGCACCACTTGTTGAAAATTAGCGTACACCAGCAGATTCCACAGAAGAGTTAAGAGGCAGGGGCACACACTCACTATATGCCTTTGAATGTGAGGATTCTGAAGACACTGGCCAACTGATTTCTTATAATGAATACCTTTATTTGATTCTATACAAGTAGGTAAAATCTTCCCCCTAGCGTTTAATACCAACACCTTATATAGGGGTATTCTCATGTAAATAATCATCAGTCACTGGCACTGTCTTATAGGACATTACAGCACACTGTAGAACCTTGGTTGTGCTGGTGAAAAAAGGAACAAACTTCTATTTTAGGGCACAATCCCACAATGCCAAGCACAATGACACCCTCTGCTGTCACATTAATCAGTGATCCTTTTTTGGGGGTACAATCACTTCTGTATCCAACTTCAATTAGGAGTCAAATCAAACATTTGAATTGATCCTGGTGCCTCAGCGTTATTCCACCTTGAAGCTGGCGTCTTGGCACTTGATGTTAATTATTGTGGCACTCTGGCGCCAAGAATAATAAATGCTGGCACTGTGACACATATTTCTAATACTTCTGACGTCCTGGCACTTGATTATTAGGGTGGTGGCAACATGGCATGATTAATCATTGATGGCAATATCATGAGCCACTAAGTGTACATTTATTAATGGGAAATTTAATGACACTAATTTATGAAAGGGTAAATGATTGGCCCTTATCAATTTTTCACTAATTGCCTAATAAATTAGGCTTTTCACAATCTCTGTTCAACAATTCTTCACATAAATAATGAACTATTATTGGTTCAGTTTCAACAATAGTTACTGCTGGTAGACCCTATTCCTTTCAGAGTTGCTTGTAAGGCTCAATAAAGCTGCTGCTCAAAGTTGTTCAAATCTATCCAGCCCTCTATTTGACTGACAGTTTGTTCTAGTATGACCCAGGCCCTGATCACCTCTTTAAGGATGTTGGTAACAGAGGCCTGCTAAATAGAAGTAAGCTTTTGGATGTTGAACTAACACTCTTGAAGCTGATTTTAAGGTAATTCTCTATATAATGCAGGTGAAATTGCTGGTGGATAGCATCCCCCTCCTCTAGCTTAAACTGGGTGATTACTTTGAGGTCAATTAAGAACCAGAACCAAATGTTACTAACAAAGGATTGGTTACCTCCAAAATCAGCTTAGGAATAATCTCCCAGTTAATACAGCTGGTTAAGTTCATATATTGACTGTCTAAATCAACAAAAGGTACTAGCTTGGGTTATAAACCTGCCTCTGCTTTTGAAGTTCTTTTAGCAAAATGTGCTCTGGATGTCTTGACCTTCCTCTTAGGAATAACCATTTGAACTACCTTCCTGACTTTTCTTGGAGTTCTTAAGGAATAATTATTAACCATGATGCTATCTTATTCACTGGTTGACTTTTAAACCCTCCATCTAATCTAGTGGGGGGAAATGTCACCATTAGCTAAAGATTATTGAATTTGACGGCAATATATTGTATCTCAGATGAATATCCACTTATGTTATGTGTGATTGAGCAGCTGCCTTGTTGATAATTATTGGATGCTTTTACACTCCAGCTAAGCAACAAATATCTTAGAAGTTGACCATGATTGATAGCCCCTGATAGTGTGTAACTCTCTATGGCCTCAATCATGGAAGCTTGGAGTCATTCACAATTTTGAGTCCAAGATTCCTCATCCAGTTAACCACAATAATTTTATCAGTCAGTCAATCAATCAATTAAGTACCATGGGTTCTTCAATTACTATTTCTTCTGTTTGGTGTTTTTTGTGTACACAGTTTCAAGTCCCTATTCCCATGGCCTCCAATTTCCCACTTCTTCCTATTGACAAAACCCCTCACATACCTTGCTATATATACTTGCTTCATATATGAAAAAATATAGTTTTTACCCATAATCAACTGTTCAATTCTTCATAGGCTTTCACCATCCTGTTATTCAGGTAAATGGAATGGAAAAATATTGGGCACTAACTAATATCATCAGATTAGCAATAACAGTCTAGAATCTGACAGCTATGAAAGCAGCTGTAATAATCCTACATATACAAGGCAAGATTTGTATCAAGATGCTATAAAATTGAGTTAGGTATTCACCATAATTTTGAGATGGTATAAACTAAGAAATCATAGATATATATGCTACTTTTGAAAAGCTGATCCTTAATGTTGATTTTCAATATAGCCACTGCTAAAAATGAATGTTATCTTAAGACTTTGGTAGAGCTTTATGACTAATTATTTTATTCCAAAAAGTGGGGGTTTCTTTAGTTCTTATATTTGATGCAGTAAAAATCATGGAATACTTGTTCTTTACATCCAAGGTTTTTCCTGTATCCTCTCCTCTAAAAGCAGATTTTAGTTTAGGGCTTTTTCTATTTGGTGAGAAATCAGGAGCCCTTACATAGACAATTAGTCAAAAGTCAAAGCTGCGCCAACCCTGAACGCTCTGGGCTTGAAATTTAATTTAGAAATTTATAAAAACCCGTGAGGAGCTTGAAAGAGGTTTTCTAAAAACTGATACTTAGTTTGGGATTTAAATGGAGCTTGAAAGGTATCAATCGCCCTAAATCTAGAATCAAGCGCTCTTGAGTATAGCTTGTAATACATCTGCTTGCTAAGAATCTTGACGATATAAACCATTTCAAAGGTTATACCTTAATTTTACTCATTTGCATAATATCAGTTTGCTCCAGTGATCGTGAAGTAATTTTTTATTTGGCTGATTCATGTTTCAGACAACGATATTATCCTTAGGCTAATTCCTTTTTTAACCTTTTGGGAGTTTTCTTTTGTAAATACATAGCACTTTTCTGTGGGATATTTTCTTTTTAATGGCACCGTTAAATTTCAACTTTAAAGATGAGACCAGAATTCATATAAATTTATTTTTGAATAGATGCTGCCTACAAAAAAAGCCTTCAAATTCACACCTAAAATAGGTAGTAATACCAACAAGGATGGAAAATGGAGCAACGCACACACCCTTCAAAAACAAAACTACCAAAGTTTTGAAGCCGGTGTTGGGATTCGAAATTGAAGAGAAACCGAAGCAAGATATTGAACTCATCACTGGTTTCTCTAAAAAGAAAGTAATCAGGTAATTCAAGCATATCGTTTAATGCTCATCCCCTAGTGCTACTCCCAAAGTCAAGACAGGGCCCTTGGTCATCCCGTTTAAAGGATATGATCAAGGCTGGCGTCACAAAAGAGGAGTTAATTATATACCGCCGGGTGCTTCTCAGGCCAATGGAGAAGTTGTCACCGTAGCCAAAATGGAGGCAGCCGATCCCAGCACATATGGTCTCCAGATTAGAGAAAAGGGCTCAGAAATGGAAGACCTCGCCGCGGAACCGTTGACTGAGGATAAACCTCAAAAGGTTATGACTCTAGAAGAGGAGGCCGCCGCTGCATTAATAGATGGTATATAACTCAAACGTAATTTTACTCATATACTTAGATGCCAATGGTGTTCTTAATTCAGATAAGAAAATCGACATCATACCACTTTCGCTATCTTCTAAACCACGCTCAGAAGCTGAACTGTTCAAAGATGACATAGATTCTCGTCCTGACGAGGTAAGGAATATATTTGATTTACAATAACATGTTAGTGCACACTTGAGGATTACGAACGAGTGCCAGTACAGGATTTTGGGGAAGCACTCCTTCGCGGAATGGGTTGGAAAGATGGAGAGCCAATAGGATTAAAAAAGAGAGGAGGGTAATTATTTAAACCATATTTTTTCTAATCTTCTAAAGTACATATGAAGCAATTGGATTTGAAAGAAGAGAAAGGCTTCTTGGATTGGGCGCTAAGCCAAAGCCCCCTCACCTAGATCCCAACAAGAAGAAGCCTAGGCGTTGAGAATTCAATTCAAAGTATATTTATTTCAACGTGTATGTATAGTAGCAACCCTTATCCCCAAACTTAACTTTTCAAAGGTAGGATCCTTAATTTCTTTTTTATCCTCATGTTAGATTTCACTAGCCTCTACCTATACTCATTGATATCCTACACGTGAATCGAAAAAGCTGTTCCATTCTTAAGCTTATAGCTGCAATGTTTGTATTGCACCTTTCTCAAATGCCTTCTCTACACCATATACTTAGCTTTTTAAAAGATTAAACAATTGATCAAAATACATCAAAAAGGGAAGAGGAAGTTGTCTTTTTTATAATACACTAGCAATATACTTTAAAATATTTTTAACTAAGATGATGTAAAGCTGCTCATTAGGAGGACCTGTGTAGTAAAACTATTTAGCTCTTGTGGAAAACATTTAATAGGACATAGCTACCACAGAGTCATCAACGATCTATTTTCTCGTTAGGTTAGAAAACATTCTATAACACTGGGCTATATAGCTAAGTTAGGTGGCCTAGCAGCCAGTTGCTGTGTTACTGGTGCACCTTCATTAAACACTTGTGCCATAACTGTGCTGTATTAACAGAGTTAAAATGGGGAAATGTTTAGAAACTAGATAATTATCTTTATTGAGATATTGGGAAATATATAGTTTGAGTGAATCCTTTAGCAGGAACAAGGTCCCAGCTGATCCATCAATTGGATGGGCAGGGTATGGCTTGATCCAGCTAATGACCTAAGTGCTAAATTGAGTACACCCCTGGGCTTTAGAGTAAGGCTGATATGAGTTTCCCTATTTGGAAATTCAAGTTGACATCCACTTTTGGCTACAGGTACCAGGATAGTCAGTTTGAGGGCCAGGTGGTCTTTTGTGAGAAGCCTTGCTGGGGGGCCAACCTGCAGTTTTGACATTAATAATAACTTAAAAGCTATTGATCAGCACCAAGATTTTTATGTTCATCAAAATAGGGATTATAAAAAAGATATTGATGAATCAGATGACAAATCTTGAGTCATAGTTATAGATTATAAAGAAAATTTAAGTTGTTAGAGGTCCAATTGAAACCAATACTTGTCTTTATTAAAAAAATCTATTTCTTTCTAAGGTTTTGTATCAACTTTTAAAGAAATAAAAAATCATTATGAATTTCGTTTTTTTTGTCTCAAACATTACATGATTCCTTATTTTCAGGTAAGTGGTTTATAAAACTTCTTAAGTTTGATATATTTAAAAAATAACAGTATAAAGTATAGACTGATAATGGAAATCATATTTAGATTGTAGGGATTTTTATATTTGTTATTCAAAGAGGTACCTAAATATATTGAGGGTTACATAGAAAATAATAGATTTCTTGGATGTCATGAAAAAGCATTGTTGATGGACACTTTGGTGTAATATAAAAAATGTAAAGGAAAATGAAATTTATATTAGTAATATCAATGATCTTAAATATTTGTGAGCAAGAAGCAAAAATAAAATAACTACATTAAATCTGTTTTAAATGGTTCAAATGTTCTCAAAAAGAGTTTCTTTATATTTGCAAAGGATAAGATAGGCCTGTAAAAAAGAGCTATTACTTAAAAGGCTGCACATCAATCTTTAATATTAGATAAAAGATAACAATTTATATAATTTTCCTTTAACATTTAAAAGTTTCTCTAAATATTCTGAGATAAATTATCATTTAAACATGTGAGGATACCAGAGAAACAAAAAAATCAGAATATACTAGTGATGTATTAGGGAAATTTCATGAAGTAGGGCAGCTTACTAGAGGGTGCATTTCAAATAGACTTGTTAGTCTTTTAAAAACAACAAAAATAACTTTTTTCTAAAACAAACTAATAATAGTTGTGATGAGCCAAAGATAGGGTAATAGCATATATAGCTTTTGGGCTTCTATTACTCTGTCAAAAAGTCCTAGTTAATTAGGATTAATTGATCTATCTTCTCATCACAATGGCTACAGACAAAAATAGGCAGACTATCACCAGAAGTAAACCCTCTATTCTGGATGCTAAATCACTGGGCCATAAAGTTGATTGAATATCCTAGTAGCATGTGAAACACAGCAGTCTAAAAATAGAATCTCCCTATTTGAGAGACATCTACGACATTCAGGATAAATGGAAATTTGCTAGTTAATTTTTCTAAAGAATTAGGATGGCAAGCAACCCCATTTGGGAATTGTTGTGTGGTAGACTGTTGGTAATTCTGGGTGAGAGTTGTGACAAAAATTGCAGGATAATAGGAAGCTGTGTCTAAGTGGTGAGAGATAAACACCCAAATCCACATAGAGTTGATGATTAACCACCAACAAGGCTTGAGATATTGTTTGGTAAAATTTCCAAAGGAAATGCTAGAATTTAATAGGAATATTAAAGCTAGCCAGAGTAAACTTAAGTAAATGTCCTGGGACAAGATTAAGGAGTCTTTGGAATAAAACTCAGGACATTGAGAGTTAACAATGGTCTCAGTTTTGATTTCCACAGTAAAGAAATTGACATTGGGTGACATAGGAGTAACATTGGGTAGACCAGAAGGAGCAGAACTCAAAACTGGACACCATCTTCCAGTGACAATACAATTTAAAATCAAATTGTAAGGAATATATTAGAGCAAGTCAACTACCTGATACATTGGTATATCTTAAAATCAAAAGAGATAAGTTTTAGGTTTGTTGAGAATTTAGAAGGGCACAACTCTTTAAGAGTTGAACAGTGAGAAAATTTCAATATTTACCAAAATTATTGGTTCAACAATACCACCTGAATATTAAAAATTACTCCCCCCTTTGGCCTTGAACAGGGTAATTCCCCCTGTTGTACAGTAGTTTTCAACCCTGTTGTAATAAATGTATATAATTTACTTTAGAACACATGAACTCAGTCACAAAACGTATTTCAACTTGATAGATCTAAATAGAAGATAATTTCAAGGAAAATGAGTGCTATTATGCAAAAAATGTCCAGTCATACAACAACCTATTCAAACTGGGGGTGGATGCTTAACAATTCAACAATGAGTGTACAAAACACTAGAACACATGAGTTTCAGTCACAAAATGCATCTACTATGCTTATTATGTTTTTGGTGAACACATGGCACTCAGTCACAAAAGTTAAAAATTCAATCCAACAATGAGCCTCAATAGCAACTGAAACAGACAATGTAAATATTAAATATCAAAACACATGAAGGAATCTATACTACTGTTACCAATTTGTCCTAATTAGGAATGAAATCTAGAATACAAAAAGGAAATAAATATTCTGAGTGTCTGTTTTGAGATTAGAATCAATAAAAATATCAAATTTATCCCAACTCATGATCAACAGTGCACATTTACAACCAAAAATAATTAATATAGAAATCTAAAAATCTAATTGGAGATAAACAGTAGTGACTACAAGATTGCATGCTACTATATGTGGAGAGATAAAAATTATAATAAATAAATTATATAGATAAACTTACTTTTAATTTTGGTTTATTTTTTATACCAAAATGTACGCATCCCAGCAACAGAGTAACAATGGACCCTTTGTGTGCAGTGATTGTGGTTGCCCCTGCAGGTCAAAGAACAGAGTTAGTGCAACCCAAGTGCCTACTCAGGAAGGAGATGGGAGAGAAGAGTTCAATAGTGACGCTGCACTGACACAGCCGGTTATAGAAGCACAATGTGCAAGAGGGAAGAGCATCAACCCCCAGGTCCAGAAGCTGACCCAAAAATTCACCAAGGTCATCACCACCAAAACAGTAAATGTTGTTACCACCAAGAGGGTGTCCTTGGTGTAAAACCCTGTATACTGCTGTGATGATGTTTCTGCAGCCATACAGGAGAAGTTTAAGCCTGTGCTTGACATCACTTATGAGCCTTACGTCAGTGATTCCAAAGGGGCAGACAAGGACAAACCACTCCAGTATTTCCAAACCACCAAAGGACAGAAGGTGCTGAAAAAGGTTGCTGCATTCTACAGCCAAGTGCCTATGTCCTGTTTTGTGCCCAATGCCAATGAGTCAATCCCACTGCCAAAAAGTCCAAGCACCACTTCATCCCTGACGCCACTTGCAAGACCTTCATGAGGCTCATGAAGGAGACAACTGACTACAAGAAGGCCACAGTCATTGTCAGGATCTTGGAAAAATCTGCCCACAGGCTCTGCAAAACCTACCTGAAAACGGGAGTTGTTCTCCTTTTGGAGAAATCAAGCAGGTTCCAATCCTATTGGTCCAGGAACACCTGTGGGCAATATGACAGTGGATCAAGCGGAATTGCCATCTTGAACTAGAAAATATTCAGTCAATGGTTGAGTCTGTTTTTGGAATCCAAGCTTTGGTTTTCACTTGCTACCGCACAATGAAGAAATTAAATTTCTCCTGGAAGAAACTTGGTGTATCTTTGTACAATTGGAATAGCCCAGACAACATTGTCTACCGCCAGAAATACGCCAAGATAGTTACTGCTCTCAAGGAGAAAGGGACAGTAGAGTTCTACTATATTGACAAGTCCTCCTTTGTGTTGTTGATGCACAAAAAATATGGGTATTTCCCCAAAGGCAAAAAGAACAGCATGTCCCGGCGTGCGGCTGTCCAGTCTGTTGCCTACTCAATGGTAGCTCTTCTTAGTCCGCTTGGCATTGAGCTCTACCAAATGATCAAGGAGTCCCACAACAGTACAAACTTTCTGGAATTTCTCTTATTGGTTCAGGAGCACCTAAGGCGCATAAGAACAGGCTTCACCAATGTTATTGTGCTGGATAATGTTGGACTCCACAAGGTGGCAGATATTCTTACAGACTTCCAGGTGATTGAGCCTGGTGTTGCCATTTCCTTGCAACAATTGGCTACAGTGCCTTTACATCTTCTCTTCCTCCCTGCCTATTCCCATTCCTCAACCCAATTGAGGAGGTCTTCAGGTGGCTCAGGAGATTTGTCAAGAAAGGGGCACCACTTGGGCCCAATGATCTGTTTATTTTGCTGCAGGTTGGTGTCAACACACTCTTAGCTGGAACCATGGCCAAATTCTATGGTCACGCGGATTTGTTTCTCCCTGTGTGCCTTGCCAAGCAGCCAGTCAAATAAAGGCTTTGCTGTTCTCAATGTCTTTTTGGATTTAATTTTTTAATATTTGTTTTTATTTAGTTTAATTTATTTTGAATTTATTTCTGTGATTCCACATATTGCGTTAGGTATAATAAAAAATTAACAAAGCAAAGCTAATTGAATTGTCACAACATCTTCTATTACTCCCTCTTGGGGAATTAACGGCCCAAGTAAATCATCAAGCGGCTCACCGAGTGATTCACTGTCCAGGAATTAAACTGGTGGCACCAGTATCAGTTAATCATCTATGACAGGGATCACTCAATCCAGGTCCTAAATGGAACACAACTTGATTAAGCCTTGTGACTCAAGAGGAATATTACTCAGATAAGCCCCATGACTTCCATGATGTACATGGACAACATGTGGCTTGTCATGATACTATATATTAACCTATATTCATATTCAATAAAGTATCATTCTCTTCTTAATCTTCCCCTTTATTTTGTTTATTATACTTCCTAGAAGTATAAACACGACAGTGGTAGCACAGGTAGGTTATCTATACCTACCCAACTCAAAGGAAAAATTCCTCTCAAGAAAAGAACCCAAACAATGTCACTCCCTAACAATTGGAGAGATTACAAAGTAGGATAAGACGTCCTCCCAGGACTTGTTATCTACAATAATATCCTTGTACTCATTGACCAGTACAACACACTCAAAACCTGAAGACTGTTCCCTACCATGCCAGCCATAACAGCGCCTACGCAACCTGAGATACCCAATATTGTGTTTCAACGCTTACGTACTGCTGAGATTGGCCCCTTTGCAGGACTACACCGTGAGAACGCCTCTCTTTGGATCAACAGTACCAAGAGCAAATTCAAACAAGTGGAGTACCCCCAAAGACTCTGGGTTAGCAAAATTGCCCTCCAGGTCACAGAAACTGCTTCACGCTTTGTTACCAAATGGCTAGCCCAACATCCTGACCAGAAGGAAAACTGGGAACTGTTCAAAGCTGCATTCCTCAAAAATTTCTCCATTAAGGACTCAGACGTGGTGATCATGACTGAACTCTGAACCTTCAAAATGACAGGAACCATCAAGAAATACATTGCCAGATAGAAAGGACTACATGACCGTGCACCTAACACCATCAACTTCAATGAACCTGGACCACGCCTGGACTTCTACAATGGCCTTCCTACACATATTAGACGTCAGTTTGACATGACCTGCTGCAAGAACCTCAAGGATGTATTCCTAGAAGGAAAACACACAGCTCAGAAGTCTGTCAATCTACACGCCTCCAACAAACGCAAGGGAAACCCCACAGTTAAGAGAGAGACTTGCCCCAATAAGAAAAACAACTGAGCCAACAGTACCCAACCTCAAAATGAAAATTGCACTGCACAAGTCAACCAGGCTAGCACTGAAGATACCAATGAGGAGGGAAAAGCCCAGGGGAGTGCTTAGGCAAGCTGCTCTCCCCCTCTTCACAAGACTTGTACAGAGAATAGAATGTGGATTCAATCACCATTATCCAGGTTCCCTCCAGCAACCCTCTCCTGTTTGCCGCCCAATCTGGAAATAAACTCCTTACCTACCCTTTCCGTTTTTTCAGATACCAGAGCACAGCACTATTTGACACTGGAGCCAATCAATTGCTTTAATAAGAGTTTCACAGACCTCATGAAGTTACCTACCATTCAAAGTAACATCAAGAGAGTCATAATGGTGGACAAACACATCCCCCTATCAGCCATCACTGGGAAAACAACCAAGTTTGTCTGGACACCATTACAAGATCAACATTTCTGCCAGCTGAAAGAGCGCATGGTCACTGCCCCCATCTTGCAATACCCAAACTGCAAGGGTATCTATGAGCTAGAAACCAACGCCTCTGATTATGCCATAGGAGGAGTCCTCCGTATCCAAACAGCCCAGAAGGACTTCCTCCCTGTGGCATATGAATCCAGGAAGCTATCAGACAGCAAACAAAGATACCCTATACACAATAAGGAGTTGGTTGCCATCATACACTGCCTCATGAAATGGCAATGTTATCTAGAAGGAGCACAGACGTTCAAAGTACTCACTGATCACAAGATGTTGATATTCTTCAAAACACAATAACACCTGTCAAGAAGACAAGCTGAATGGATGAGTCTCATACAGAGATACCCCATGAAAATTGAATACAAGCCAGGCAGAGAGATGCTTACTGCAGACGCCCTATCAAGGCTATACAATAAACATATCCTCTGCACTGATGGTGAACCCAACTGGCCCATGTTAATCATGGGGAATCTCCAGGAAGGGTTCTCACCTGGCACACCAATGAATATTCAAGAGAAAGTCCTCAAAAACAAAGATCCGTTCAAAAACGTATATGGTACCCTTCACTAAATACTTCCAAATGGTGAAACTGTGGCAACAGCGCCCATGTCAACACTAAAAATGTTGACAGTGGCCATGTTGACACTTTTAATGTTGACACTATAGTAAAGTGACAACCCAGTTTTACTTAATGTTGTTTCCTGGATGTTGACACTTTTTTAATTAACAAAACACTTTACCCTGAACATTTTTAATATAAAAAATTATTTTACAACACTTTATTATACTAAAATGACCCCAAAGAGTTCAAAAATGCAATAAAAAATACCATAAGTAATAAAAATAAGGAGATATAAGCAAGTATTTTTCAACTTACTATGTAATTTACACTCTTTATTATAAAATTATTTTTTATTCCCACTAAAATTAAAATTCCAATGAACCAAAAATAAAGATATTTTATATATCATAATAAACACAAAATATAAGATATTTCTTATAAAACCACATTAAAACTAAACATAAAGCTTAACATTTATACCTAAAAAGATTAGTACTATCCAAAAAAAATTAAAAAATTAAAAGTTTAAAAGTAAAAAATATATAGGCAAAACAAAGCAAAGTTTATTTGGCTAATTAAAGCCACCATTAAGATCAGTGGCAATATCTTCAAGGTACTTCTTTATCTCTGCTACCTTGTACTTTGTCGTGAATAACGGCATTCACCATGTTTTGATTTCGGCTTTGGTGGGCCATTTTGAAGACAAATCTCTTGCTTTTGCTTTTGACTCTCAAAATAAACTGGCTTCTGCTTCAGGAAATATGATTGTTTGGTTTCCTGACTCTGCTCAACTCACTTGCCCCACTCATGCTTGTGACAAGTGATCCTACTATGCTGGTAGTGTTTTGTGGTATTCTCAACCACTATATATTACATTTCCATATTCATCAATAAAATTAAGTTCTATTCACATTTTTGTCTTTGTGTCTTCTGTACTTCCACGCCTCTCTCTAGCCACGCCTAGTAGAGATTATTCATTCCAGGGCCGCAAGGTAAACACAATTGCCTTCCCTGTCATCTAACCAAGACTTAGTACGAATCCAATCCTAAGGTTAGGATTCCCAGTTGTGTGTCTGTGCCGCGCCTCAGAACACAACAAAAATGGTGCTCACTACAGGGGCTGTAAGCCCCTTGGTTATCCCTTTCACATCTATGTTTGCAGGTCCCTTGCCTCCGCCTATTTGGGAGTCAACCTCACCTGAAATTACCAGCCCTCCTATTGAGGAAGACATCACTGACCCGCCTATTGTCCCTACTATACTGAACCTTGGGAATGGTCCCTGCCTAGTTGCTTACCCTATGGGTACCCCTGACTTGGAACAAGTCATGGCAGTAGCCCTTGGGATAGCTCAGGACAGGCCATCCCTTGCCTTCAGCTACAGTTTAGTTGTGCCAAATACTATGAGTTAATTGTGGCACTCAGTTTCCACAACATCTCCTCTCAGCGGCTGGCGTCGCTGATCACCTGCTGTCATCCTTTGTACAGCCCGCCTTGGCCCACCACCAGATGGTGTTGGGACTCCACGCCCAAGAAATCTTGTCTCCACAAGAAGCTGTTACCCATCATTGGGACCAGTTTGCTGCCTACCAACAGTGGATCCATTCCCTGTTCTCCCTGGTATCTGATAATCAACGTGATTTGGTCACCTCTCAAACACGTCTAGTCAATTTCATTGAGCAAATGCGCCAGTCCATCCCTGAGTACGTTAGGGAGCAACTACATGAGTTTCACCAGTTAGAACAACCCTGGAAAACTCAAGTAGACTCCACCCTAAACACTTATCTCTCTAACTTTGAGCGCCTAGTGCAACAGCTCAATGCATTTAGTGTCTATTCCTTTGAGCAATTGCAACAGGTAGCTGACCTTGCCGTCCAAGGTCTAAATGAACTCAGTGCGGAATTTGATCAAGAGAGAGCTACCACTGCTGCTGCTATAGCCAAACTTCAGAGTCAGGTGAATGAGCTGTCTACTCCCAAACCTGATGCCCCGCCTTCTCCTCCTGCTGATGATCTGGTGGACAGAGAGCAGAGGATCTGGGAGGCCATCCAAGAATTATGTGCTTCCACCTGTAGCCAGGGACGTCCTACTGAAATGTCTCAACCTGACCCCCAGGTTCTTGCGCTGACTGCTCAGGTTGCTGAACTACAGCAAGAAGTTGCTGCTTTACGTGAGGTAGTGACAGCTGCCGCTAGCCCACTCAGGGTTAACAAGGAGGATGGCTGTTGTCCTGGTTTGGCGGGGGCTCCTCAAATCCACTGTGCCAGAGAGTTGACCCCTAGCTAATGAGGTGGACCATTTGAAACAAGACCAGACTGAGTTGGACAGAGACGTACAGGAGATGAGTGAATTGATCAATTTGGTAAACAACAGATTTGCCTCTTGCCTATCAGTGGGGCCATATCTTACTTTGCAGCTGGCTGAGCTCTCCACTGTTGTCACTACCCAAGGACAACGCCTAGATGTTACTGAACGACAGACCACTCTAGCCAACACTACAGGTGCCAGAACCACCGAGTCTCTGACAACCCTTGAAGAAAGGGTTTGATAACTATGGGCTAGCCAACCCCCCTCCAAATCTGAAGCTGAGTTCTCCCTGCGCATAAATGTACTCAATAGCAGCAATGGTGGTCCAGCTCCCAAGGCACACTTCAAGCCTACTTCTAAGCAAGTCTTTGACCCCAAAACCTTGACTATTGCATCTTTCTTAACTATTTATGAGACTGCTATGAGACAAGCATCAGATGAAGTTAAGAAAGAACATATTCTGACCTGCCTACACCCGACCTGTCAAGAGGTAGTTGTACCAGAGCTGCCAACCATTGAGACCTGGGAAGACATGAAACAACTCCTGATTGATGAGTTTGGTGGTGATCTTAGCCTGGAGGTGAAAAAGGATGCTTTCATGCACATATCCTTCAAGCCCAAAGAGACATTAGCTGAATTTTCAGACAGATTTTACATGGAGGGACAACAGTTAATAACAAGCAGAAAATTGATGGCACATGAAGCATATATGGCCTGCGCCCAAGCCCTCAAGGTGAATCAACTCCTGTGTCTTCATTTCAAGGCCAACAAAGCTATGCTGTCCTCCATGAAAAGTATAAAGACACTGCTCCAAGATATGCATCTTACCCATTCTGGGGCAGTCATTTGGGAAAGTTGTGCCGCTTCCAACTCTGGCTCCTCTTCTCGCGGCCCTTGTATCCTCACTATGAACTCCCAAAATCCTCCTCAGCGTCAGGGTTGCCACAACTGCGGTCAGATAGGCCACCACTCTTGTGTCTGCACCAATATGCGGGTTGAAGGAGCTGATCCCAAGGATCAGTCGGGAAAATAACAGTCAACCTAGAGGCAGAGACGCTCTTGGTTGACAATTCTTCCCAGTCTCCTTCTATACCTCTGCCTGCTACTGACTCTGAGCCTGCTGATGATGAGGCTCCTCCTATCATCATTCTTTTCCATGACATTTCTGATGATTCTGATGTGGATGAATCTGATGTTGAAGACCCTGATGCATACAGGTATTCTGTTCTTGCTGTCCCAGAGACTATTAAAGTTCCCTACAAGCTGCAATCTAGGAAGAATACAACTACCACTAAGCCCTTGTCTGAAGACAAAGCAGTTGTCTCCCACCCCTATCATATTCAGGAAAAACAGTCCCCTGTATTAGTGGAATCATTAGAGGAAGCTGCTGAAGTTGCAGACGCCGTTTTCAAGAATGTATCTGCCTCACTCCCTCTCCAAACCGTATAAAAGGAGTTTCTGGGACTATGATGCATGATTGAGAAATGGGACAAGGAACTAGCTGAGGTACAGGATATCTTGGCTGTTCTTCCACCCTTTGGACGCACCATCACCTGAGTAGAGATATCTATCCAAAAGTCCAAGATCAAAGCTGTCCTGGACACTGGCTCTCTGGTCAACGTTGTTTCTTCTAAACCAATGAAGAAGCTTAAGCTGGCCCCTGATCTCAACTACCATCAATCCTATGGCACCACTGGTCTCTCCATGGCTTGCGCCATTGGTGCGTACTCTGCCTTACCAATGCAATTTGGTAAACTCCTGTTGGCTGCGCCAGCTGTTGTTCTAGAAAATGAGAGCTATGACCTTTTGGTTGGTACCCAGTTCCTTTGGGAATATAATGGGATCATCAACCTAAAGGATGGTTATCTTTCTATCCTAGGGTACAAAGTCCCCCTGATCTTTGAGGAGCCAATCAAAGTTCCTGGTAAACGTTTGAAGACATGTACTCTGGAGTACCCCACTGGAGTTTTCACCCTAAAATACCAAACCCATTCCACCAACATGAAGTGTCCTCCCATGGCTTGTCCTGCAACTGAGGAAATTCCTCTCATGGCCACGTCTGCTGTCACCATCCCCCCAGGCTCTCAGGCTATCCTAGACTCCCAGATATCATATGAAATACCTGAGCAGACTTTCTTAGAGCTGTACTCCCCTCCTTTGCTGGGGCGGAACAAGCCTTACCTTTGTCCTGGAATTCTGGACGTTTCCCACAAGAATCCCGTTCAATTACTAGTTGCCAACCTTACTGCGCTTCCTATGACTGTATCCAGAGGACAGATTGTTGGTTACAGAAAGTTGTTAAATGCTCCTGACGTCTTGTCTCTTCACCCTTTTGGAACGTTTCAAGACTTTAACCTACCCAAAGACAAGCCTCAAGTCCTATCTCTGTTCACTGCCCAAGACTTCCCTCAGTTGTCCAGGGTCCAACAGAAAGAGGTGCTTGATTTACTAGACCAGTTCTCAGACATCTTTGCTAAAGATAGTACTGATTATGAGCTAGCCAAAGGTATGATTCATCAGATTGGCACAGGAGATGCTCCCCCCTTTTGTGCCAAGCCATACCGCCGCAGCTGAGTGGAAGATGTGCAGGTTTCTAAGGAGCTCAAACAACTTCTGGATGCTAGACTGCTAGCTCCCTCACAAAGTCCCTGGGCTTCCCCTCTGCTCATCTTAAAGAAAAAGGATGGAGGCCACCAGATTGTGATGGACTATTGAAGGTTGAATTCTCTAACCAGGAAAGATTCCTATCCCTTACCGCGCATTGATGACGCTCTTTGACGCCTTGGAGGTTCTAAGTTTTTCTCTGCCATGGACTTGGCGTCTGGCTACTGGCAAGTTGACCTCTCTCCTGAAGACCGCCAGAAGACTGCGCTCATCACATCAGAAGGATTGTTTGAGCCTACCCACATGCTGCAAGGGCTATGTAAACCCCGGCAACTTTCCAGAGGGCCATGGACTCCATCCTGCATGACTTGAAGTTGTTATGTGTCTTAGTCTATCTAGATGATATAACAGTCTTCAGCGCAACTTTCACTGATCACCTAGCCCATCTTAAAGAGGTGTTCATAAAGATCCAAGAAGCTGGTCTCAAGTTAAAGCCTTCTAAGTGTGCTTTCTTCAAAGAGCGCCTTGAATTCCTGGGCCATAAAGTAACCCAAATGGGAATTTGTCCAATGACCAAAAAGGTTGAAGCCATCAACAAAATGCTTCTGCCCACCAACCTACAAGAAGTACAAGTCTTTCTGGGCATGATGGGTTATTATAGACAATTCATTCCTGATTTTGCTGATACTAGCAAACCCCTGGTCTAACTATTGTGTAATGTTCCTTTCAAATGGACCGCCAGCCAACAGCAAGCCTTTGAGACTCTAAAGCAGAAACTCAAAGAAGCACCCATTTTAGTGTACCCCAATTACAATAAGGAATTCATCTTGTACACTGATGCTAGTGACCTTGCTATTGGGGCTATCTTGGCTCAGCTCAACAATGAAGGTGTGGACCACCCTGTAGCCTATACTTCCCGTGTGCTGAATAAGCATGAAAAGAATTATAGTGTTACAGAGAAGGAGTGTCTTGCTGTGCTGCATGCAGTCAAACAATTCTGCCACTACGTATATGGTACCCATTTCACTGTTGTCACTGACCACGCTTTGTTCAAATGGTTACAACACTTTTTAAGGAGCCTGAAGGATGCTTAGCCAGATGGGCCCATTGCCTGCAAGGTTATGACTTCACTGGCTCCATTGCCCCGGGATTCAACATCAGAACACCAATGGGTTGTCCCAAATGCCCATCCTTGCCCTCCATCCTGCTGAGGCAGACCGCCTGTTCAAGCTAATTGGCTACCCTTCTTCCTGGGAAAGTGAGACAGAAGAGGTTTGACTTGCCCTGTCTAAATTGTCTGAAGACACCCTCATACACGACAACCAACTCTTCAAGAAGGTGTGGGGTCAATACCTGCCATATGTGCGCCCCAGTCTTTGCCTCTCCTTGATGTTGCAGGCTCATAAAGAAACTGGCCATGGAGGCATTGCTAAGACTTTTGACTGGCTACAGAAGAATTACTTCTGGGAGAACCTTCACCTGTTGATCCCAGATTTCATAGCTAGTTGCCATGACTGCCAACTCCAGAGGCCCCAAGCTGCTTCTCACGAGTTCAAATTGGTCCCCCCTCAACATGCCTTTCATACTGTCAGCATTGATGCTGTAGGTCCTCTCCCATGCTCACGTTCTGGATGCCGCCTTATCCTAATTGCCGTCAACCACTTCAGCAAGTGGGTAGAAGCTTGCCCTACTAAAGACATCACTGCTAAGACTACTGCTGCCTTCCTACTGCAAGATGTTTTCTACCGCCATGGCTGTCCTCAAGTGCTGTTATCAGACAACAGAACCAATTTCAATGCCAAACTTGTAACCTCTGTTGTTGAAGCTCTAGGAACTCACCAGTCTTTCTCTGCCCCCTAAAATCCTTCCACTAATGGGGCAGTTGAGCGTGCCAACTTGACACTGGTTTCTATCATGAGGAAACTCACCTACTCTGACGCTGCCAATTGTGATCTATACTTACCTGCTGCACTCTTTGCCTATTGTCTGAGCAGGCACCAGATCACTGGGTACTCCCCTGTTGCCATGTTGTATGGGCGTGAAGCCACCACTCTGTTGCTCTTGGGGGTTCCCCTACTCTCCTCTGATAAGGCCATGAACCCTGACAACCACATCAAAGACTTAGTCAATTACATCATTGATATACAGGCCACTGCCTACATTTCCGCCTATAAGACTAAGATGCTTGAGCTCTCTCTGGACAGCGCTGGGCGCTCCCCCTTGCCTGAGTTTGATGTTGGTGACTATGTCCTATACTATCAACACCGTGTGGGTGGGCGCGCGCACAAACTGGACTCCCTGTGGATTGGCCCTTTAGAGGTGACTTTCAAACAAGGATCTGAGTACACTATAAAGCTCCTCTCCAGTGGTTGTCCTTTTGCTTGCATACACGCCAAGATCCTCTGCAAGTATCACCCCCCAAAGGCCAATCTAGAGGGGGGCAATGTTGTGAATAACAGCATTCACCATGTTTCAATTTCGCCTTTGGTAGGCCATTTTGAAGACAAATCTCTTGCTTTTGCTTTCAACTCTTGAAATGAACTGGCTTCCACATCAGGAAATATGATTGTTTGATTTTCTGACTCTGCACAACTCACGTGCCCCACTCATGCTTGTGGCAAGTGATCCTACTGTCCTGGTAGTGTTTTGTGGTATTCTCAACCACTATATATTCCATTTCCATATTCACCAATAAAATTAAGTTATATTCACTTTTTTGTCTTTGTGTCTTCTGTACTTCTGCGCCTCTCTCTAGCCACGCCTAGCAGAGATTATTCATTCCAGGGCCGCAAGGTAAACACAATTGCCTTCCCTGTCATCTAACCAAGACTTAGTACAAATCCAATCCTAAGGTTAGGATTCCCCGTTGTGTGTCTGTGCCGCGCCTCAGAACACGACATACTTCTTCACTACTTTCTGCATGTCCTCCTGGTAGTCTTGCTCCTTGGACTTCCTCTTCTTGGGGATCACCCGGTTGGCCAGGTTGCAGAACTTGGAGACAGTCCGGGACTGCTCCTCCTGCAGCTTAGAGAAGAACTTGTTGAACTTGGGGTTGGTCCCAAACTTCACCTTCAGGTGCTTATTCTAAACCTCAAGGCTAGAGGTGGTCTTCATCTCCCCCTTGAGGCAGGCGCCTTGACAGTTCCAAGGGGCAGTGGCCCTGCTCTTACCTCTCCAGGCAGTCACCTTCTTGCCCACCCATTGGCGCTCAAATTAATACAAGTAGCCTTCAAAGATGATGGAGTGCTTCTTGATATAAGCATCCTCCAGGAGGGCCTCAAAGCCAAGCCCAGTATGCTCCGGGTGCACAAAAGCCAAGGCAGCAAACTGGGTCAGGGCAAAGCGGCACTTCCCCTTACCATTGTTAAGATACTTGTCAAAAAGGTCCTTCTCACTCTTGAGTATCTTGACAAGGGCCTGCCAAAAATGGAAGAAGAAGCCCTGGAATTCTCCATCAAAGGTGGCCTGGAAGGCTCTGAACTGAGCCTGCTTGAAGTCCATAATGATCACCTTTGGCCCAAGTGAGCGCACATGAGCTAGCTGCTCAGCGGCTATGGTTGTCTCATCCTTCTCAGCGGAGGAGGGATTGACCCTTGTGGTGTGGGTGGGAGGGGGGAGCTGGTTGACAGGAAGGGAGCTCAAAGCATCCTAGACAATCTTGAAAGTTCTAGCATAGACCTCTGTCTTGGCACCAGGAAGGAGAAAGAACACAAGAGGGATAACCTGGTCATTGAACTGCCCATGCAGGACCCAAAGCTTCTTAAAGAGAGGGGGGCAAGTAGCAAATGTGCCGTCGCACAGCCAGGTGGTAGCAGTGTTTAGCTGCTCCAGGTTTTGGGTTGTGGCGTAGGCTACAATCCTATCCTCCACTTCCTGCCCATTGTCATAGAGCAGGAACATCTCACCATCCTCTGTCTTCTTGAGGGCATCTGTGAGGACCAGGTCCTTGATGTTGGTGGCACTCTTGACCAGGGGGTTTGAGGCTTGACGCCTATCACTCACAAACTTGACCAACTGGGTGTGAGTAGGGACCCTCTTGAGGTTGGTTGGAGAGAGGTACTTGCAAGCAAGCACAGCCAGCTGGGTGGGTGTCAGAAAGGTCTTTGGAGGTGGGCATAATCTGCACCAGATACCACTTCAGGAGGCAGGAGATGGTAGTGTTGGGTATGATGCAGGTATGCTTGCCCGTTATGGTTTGGACCAGGTCCCAGCGCTCAGTGTTGAGCTGCACTGGGCAGGAGCAGTCCTCACAGGTGTAATGCCAGCTCTTAAAGCCCTAGTTGGTATTGTTGCAGCTAAAGATATACCCATTGGCCACCATGGCCGGCCCACCTTTAACACTCATGATGGGGGAAAACTTGGGTAGGGTGGAAGGAACCTTGAGCTTGACATCAACGTTGCAGATGTTGTGGGCCACAAGAGGGTCCCAAGGGCCAGCAGGAGTGAGGCGGAAGCCAGGGAAGTAATTGGGGGTGGGGCTTCAAATCATCCCCAGATGAGCTTGAAGGGGAGTTTGGCGGGGGTGGGGAAGCAGAAAGGGGCTTATTGTGGTGCTCCTCATGTGCAGGAGACTTATCCTTGGGTGGGGTCTTTTTGCCTTGCCGCTGCTTCTTGGTTGGCTCCTCGTCAGAAGCTGAGTTGTAAAAACTGTGCTCTGTAAGAGAGCCATCAGTTTCCTCTCCCCCAGTGGAATGAGCAGGGCTCTTCTCAGGGGAGGGCTCATGGGAGGGCTTGGGGGATGGTTTGGGGGTGGCCTTCTTTGACAAGACAGGCTTCTTTTTGGTGGCTTTGGTGGGCTTGGAGGGACGCTTGGTACCCTTTGGCTGTTTGAAGATGTTCTTGCCCTAAAATAATAAGTAAAATGGTTTAAAATAAAGAAAATTATGTAAAAAAACAAACAAAAAAACTTAAAAAGCATAATATATAAAAAGTAAATCTTAATGGTTTTTATTGTCATTTAAAAAATTAAAAATTATTTGTATAGTTTTTATTTTATTAAAGTTTTAAATAAAAAATTAAAAGTTAAGATATTTATGTGAAAGTATTATATTTAGATATAGATTTAATTTTAAAAATTAAAAAATATGAAAGAGCAAAATCAAAAATACAACATATCAAAAAATGAGAAGTTTTTATTATATAAAACATGAAGTTTTATATGTGAGAAATGAAAAGTGTTGACATTATGAGTGACAATTAGTAAAAAAAAGCTGAATTCTCACTGTTGATTACAAAAACTGTAGACATTATTTTTGACAACAGTGTCACTGTTGAAATTTTTTTGAAAAGTTACTATGAAAAAACATAGTACCATTAATTAAATTTACGCAGGTAGCAAAAAAGTAACCATTTTCTGTGTATTTTTGTTCACATACTGTAAATTCAGAACCTGAACGTAAAAATGCGGGATTGTCAAATCCTTGGTCCAAATTTTGAATCACTTTTGCGGGATAGCCTTTTTTAATTAAATTGATTTTTTTGAGTATTTATTTGAATTTTTAAAAACGCAGGAACTCATAGACACTTTGCAAAGTTCAAGTCAAACTGCATATTTCCAATGGACAAAATGAATTAACTGGAATCAGATTTGAAGCGTTCAAATCCATCAACCATTTTCATTAAGTTTACTATGTTTTTTGGAATTGCAGAATTGTCAAATCTAAGAACCAAATTTCAAATTGCTTTTGAATGCCACTAGTAAACTCAAATAATAATTGCAGGAACTGGAATTCAAATAGAATGTACAGTAAGTAACTAGGACAAATCAACCCAAATCAAGAAGCTCTACTCTGGATAAAATCAAATGAAAAATTCAATCTAAACACCCATGTTTAGACATGAAATTAAGTGAAATGAAAAATTATCTAACTGGAAATGATGCAATATTCTGCACTTTAAATCACTAATATAGCAACCATAAAACCATATAATGATTTATGAGCTACTCTCCTGATGACGCAGAAATATTTTAAAAGTTTTTTGGCCCCCAGCGTAGCCAGGGGCCATAAAACTTTATTTCAAGGAAGGAAGGAAGGAAGGAGAGGGGGGAAAGATAAACCATTAGTTTACTAACTATGCATTCATGTATTGCTACTAAGGTTACTTAATTACAGTAGATTTCAGAAGACACTAATAATAAAGTAGAATTATATATTACAATCTATCTTATCACATTGTCTTTCCTTTGGTGTGTTGATAATGTGATAAGATAGATTGTAATATATAATTCTACTTTATTATTAGCGTCTTTTGAAATCTACTGTAATCAAGCATCCAAATTTTAGCTGTCCTAAAATGGAATAGGGTGATTTTTGAGAATGCCTATGATTCCTAAAAGAATTAGCAAAAATCCACTCTATATCCTTTAGCATCCTTTTTGAGACACCAATAAATTATATTTATTTCAAATTCCTCGCAATTATGATTTGAAACTTGGTTCTTGGATTTGACAATCCCGCAATTTCAGATTTGTTAATTTTTACATGATGTCCATGATTCAATTGAAATACTGGAACACTCAAATTGTACATTAGAATCCCACATTTCTGATTCATGTATCCCGTATTTGTTTGCTGAGTTATGTCTTTTGTTAGTTGAGTTATCTGCTCAAGAGATTTGAAATTTGCCAATTTAAATAAACCAAAAAAAATCAAAATAAATGGTTGATTTTATTAAATAGTTTATTTTTCACTCAGTTGAGTTGCCCGCAAAAGTGATTCAAAATTTGGACCAAGGATTTGACAATCCCACATTTTTATGTTCAGGTTCTGAATTTACAGTATAAAAATAAAAACATATAAAAATAAGTTAAAAAAGTATTAAGGCTCTTTATTTCTTTATTAAAAATTATATTTGGGTAGTGACAATATGATATTTTACCATTGCGCTTATATGAAGTTGTTAATAAGTTGTATTCAAGTATTAAAAAGGGTAAAGTGTCAACAACATCACTTACGACATTCTTTATATGAGGTGGCATATTAATCTAGGCTTAATTGCGCCACTCTAATTTGCTTAACTCCACCCCAGGTGATGATCACAAGCAAATAAATGACATTTATGAGTGTCATCATTATTTTTAATAATAAATTCTATAGTAACTTACATAGTAAGTCACACTTAAATTATTAGATCACCGTTAGCACCCAATCCACTTAATATATTAAAGCCATAATAAGTGCCACATATATATTTATAATATGAACATTCCAACAAACAAATATATGCACACTGTCTTTTTCAATATAATAATTCAATAAAAAATATTTTTAAATATGCACTTAATTTTTTACTGTAGATGCTTCAGTTTTGTTATTAAAAATAAGTTTGGCTTAAAAAGTGTTGACATTGACACTTTTAAGTTGTGAAAACAAATAAAAAATAAACTAATTTTTATTAGTAAAAGTAAAGAAAAAATCAGGTTTAATTGAGTTTTTTATTAAGCTTAATATTAAATTGTGTCAAGATGGCCACAATTTTGTTGTGTTTTCTGGGTTTGCACCCCTGAACGCTTTAAAAAAATAATTAAGCTAGCGCAACTAGCAAAAAACATAGGAGATTTAGAGTTTTAAGCCAACAGTGGCCATGTCAACAAAGTGTCAACATGGCCACTGTCAACATTTTTAGTGTCAACATGGGTGCTGTTGCTGACACTGTACCCTACGTTCCGTCAACACAAAAGATTGACACAATCCTCTGTTATCACAGAGACTTGGGATACACCCGTAGCAGAAACTTGCATGAATATCTCAAGACCTGCTACTGGTGGCCCAAACATGCTAGATGATATCAGAGAAGTACTGGAACAATGTGAGGTCTGTGAAAAGTATGCCCAAACCAAAGCTCTGCCCAAGTCAGTAGAACCTGTATCCATCACACAACCCTTCAAGGTATGGTTGTTAGATATTGTGGAACCTATGCCTGGTGA
The DNA here is from genome assembly GCA_014839935.2 of Entomophthora muscae. Lineage (NCBI taxonomy): Eukaryota > Fungi > Entomophthoromycota > Entomophthoromycetes > Entomophthorales > Entomophthoraceae > Entomophthora > Entomophthora muscae. Next base: position 251,470 of record QTSX02006423.1, read on the forward strand.
AAGCAAAGGCAGATAGTACATCATCACAACCATTGACTACACAACCAGAGGGCCTGTAGCACAAGCCACAAAAGAATACAAAGACAATGACGTGAGAAAATTCATTGGCAAGGAGATCATAGCTAAGTTTGGAAAGCCCGACCTCTTAATCACGGATGGAGGCACTGAACTCAAAGCTATTGACACCAATATCTATCTTGCCAAAAATGGAATAAAACACGTCACTGCCATCCCATATTGCCCACAAGAAAATGTATGCATAGAGTGACTAAACAGCTCTCTAGTAGAAGCCCTCAGTAAGTTATCTTCCAACAATCCAAAAGCTTGGGTTGACATGCTACCAACTGCCCTTATGGTCTGCAGAACACAAGTCAGCTGCAATACAGGCAAGAGCCCTCATGGGCTTGTCTATGGTTAGAAGCCCTCACTTTTTGGTACAACCATGGGACCACAACTGCCACTTCCAAAGAAGATACCTGTCACAGTAGGTTCCATCATGCTGGGTATTATCTGCCCAAGAAAGAAGGCTCAAAAAGCTGGAAAACCTTTATTGAAATTGACCAAGTTAATGGATTTAATTCAAACAGTCAATCAGAAATGGGTTATGGCTGCTCCAATCTTTCAGCTGAAACTGGTTCCCCTTTTCAAATTGACATTGATAAATTGGCGTAATATGAGGGTCACCCAATATGAGCTTGTTAATCAGCATGGTTGTCAGAAACTAGTCATGCAAGGGTTCTTTGCAACCTGGACCAGATACTTACTTGACAATGTGGAAGGAATAGGAGGTCAAGACTCAGGTGGTATTGCTTAGTTGATTTTTCTGATATATATTGAATAATTTTCACTGTTTTAACTCTAAGAGTTGAGTCCTCCTAAATTTACTCAATAAAAATCATTTATCCCAAGTTCTAATTTCCATTTAAAAAAATGCATCCTGTGATTGGGTTGTTGCAGTATATTCTGTACAATCTGATTCTGAACCAAATCATTTCTGGAAGATGGGGTCCTGCAGTTGGAACTTTGTTGTTGGTGCCGCCCAATGTCAATTTCATGACAGCTAATCTTGGAGCTCCCCCCATTCTGGAAACTGGAAATAGTGCTACTTCCCAATGCCCAGAATTTTAGCTGAAGATGCATTGATGCTTTCTCAGGTTATTTATCTTGGACTACTTTGGTTAGGACTAATTGTTCTACTTAATCCTGGAGTTACAATTGGAAATTTCACAAAAAAATATTTAAAGCCGCATTGGTGGTTAATCATTAATTCTATGTGGATTTGGGTGGTAATTTCCCATCACTTAGAAACAGCTTCATACTATCCTGCAATTTCTGTCACATTACTCAACTCATCTACTTCTGAGTTTTTGGAAGCAGTTTGTCATGAATTTATGTTTATTTTCTCCTGCTCTGATGAGATATCTGTGTTTACCATTTTTATTTGCATCAGTTCATTTCTGAGTTTTCAGTTTGGGCTTTTTTTAATTTATGGTTTCCATCTCTGGTTGCAGTTGTAGAAACTGGATCCTGTTTCCTATTTCTGTTGCTTCATGTCATTTTGGCGTCCAGAATATTTTCCTGCTCCACCCACAGATGAAATTTCGCGTGAAGTTTTGTCAGAATTATCATTTTATTCTGGCTCAAGCCTTAGTCACAAATCCCAAGTTTACCATGTGATGACAAAGGTTTCTGAAGATGCTTGTGAATGGTTGTTGTCTGCGGTGGAGCGCAATCCACATGTTTTAACTGAGAGTGCATCTCTATACCCTTTGTTAAAAAATTTGTGTGTACTATTGAGGAGCTCAAAGTATATTGTAAGCTGTACGCCTTTATCAGGGTACAACTCCGCTTTTGGTATTCCTTCCTCAGTTTCTTGTCTACTGCTGTACAATTAATGTTCCCAAGGTGAATAAACTCTCAGTGTTGTGGTTAGCAGTTGACCAGACTGCCCAGGATTTGGCGGTTTGGGATTCCCTGTTAACCACAACTGAGGCCCTGGTAAGCCAAATTCTTTCTCTGGTCTCAAATCCGTCTACTTCCAAGCAAGGTACGTTGGTAATTGAAGATAAATCCACTGCGCGCTCCTGGTTTTCTGGTCCTTGCTCCGCGGTAATTCCTCCCAACCAAAGCCAATATTGTTCTCCCCCTAGATCATCTCATCTACAATTGGCAGTGGTGAAAAAACATGGCAATGTAAAGGAGGCCCCTGTAGTGTCCAGTCCTGGTAGTTCCTTAGTAATGCTTAAGCACGTTGTACCTGTCAAATCTTCTGTGGTTACATCTGAAGAGGTACTCCTTGTTCCCATTGATTGTGATAACCCCTTTCTTCAAGCTGCTGTCCAAGAAATGATCAAGCGTTACTTCCAGGAGCATACTGCTTCCTTAGCTGCTGTCTGTACTGCCAATGAAAAACAAGACCCTGCCAAGATTGCTACCTTTGCTGCAAATAAACTCACTTCTGGTTACTTCTTGTTTTATGGTAGCATTGATAACAGTCAGACTATCTATTGACCAGACATTTTTTGGATACAGGTGCTTCTGAAAACTTCATGAGTGTGGAGACTGCCAACTTGCTACAACTCAAGTACCACCCAGGAATGCTTGTTAGGGGTAGAACTGTCAGACGTTTCCCTCCTTCCAGCTGAAGAAGCCAGTAACCTTTGTGGTTTTGGGTCAGTCTTTTACCGCACAGTTCTCTGTTTGCTCCTCCCTGATGTATCCTATCATTTTGGGTGTGAGTTGATGGAGAGAGCATAATGTATCCACCTTACTGAAAGAAAATGTGTTACAGGCAGAACACTCTTTGGGTATATCTATTTTTATTCCATTGTTAGGTATGTCCAAAATGGAGAAATCCTCTCAGACTATTCAATTGGTTCCTGTCCCTGTTCCAGCAAGTTTGGATTTACCCACATGTTTACAACCCTGGTCCACAGCGTTTGACGCTACCAGAGGTGAGGTCTTTCCCAAGTACACTTAGTTTAAATTTGACTTTAAAGTTACCGTTGATCTGATTATTATTGTGTCCCCTATTTACCCTTTAACTTTGAAGGAAGACACATGTTTAGAGGAATGGACTTGTGAAATACTGGCAAAGGGCTATATATTTAAAAAGGCTTTATCAATTTGCTCTCCATTGTTGTTTGTCCAAAAGGCTGATGTTTTCTTTGTCCATATATTGACTATGAGAACTTAAATAACATCACAATACCTGATCCCTATCCTTTATCTCTCAAAGCACAGATCTCTAGGTGTGTTGAGAAGGCAAAGGTATTTTTGAAACTTGATCTTTTGAATGCTTTCAATCAAATCAGGATTTCAGAAGAAATGGAATGGTTGACAGCATTCAGAACTAAGAAGGGTATATTTCAGTTCCAGGTAATGCCGTTTGGATTGAAGTTGGCTCCAGCTTGCTTTCAGCAACTAATTGATTCCATCTTGGGGGATCTCCTGGGTGTATGTGCCATTGTATATATGGATGATATCTTGGTATTCTCTCCAGATGAAGAGTCACATAAAGCTCATCTGTTAGCAGTGGTAGAGCATATCCTCCAGGCCAACTTGATCATTAAAAGAAGCAAATTTGAATTCTTCAAACATAAGGTTACCTTTCTGGGTAATATTATCTTTGATGATGGCCACACCATTGCCCCTGACAAGGAAGCTGCGGTTTGAGACTATGCTACGCCTATGACAGTATCCCAACTCTGTAGTTTCTTGGGTACCTGCACGTTCTTGAAGAAGTTCATTCTACACCTGTCTGAAGTGGCCGCCCTGTTATATTCGGCTAGTGGTAAGACAACTTTGGTCTGGACACCTGAGTGTGCAAGTGCGTTCTCAGCAGTCAAGGCTCTTTTATTGTTGTCACCTGTCTTGAGACATGTGGATCCTGAGCTTCCTTTTGTGGTTTCCACATATGCATCCAAATACGCTGTAGCTGGTGTGCTGTTGCAGACTGCTGGCAACGGGATTGAGAGACTGGTAGGGTATTTCTCCCATAAGATGGAAGCTTGTGAACACAATTACATGATTTACGACAAGGAATTGTTAGCTGTTGTGGAATTGTTAAAGCATTAGCATCACCATCTTATGTTGGCATGTCATCCATTTGTAGTAAGAACTGACCACAAAGCTCTTCTATATTATTGACAACCCAGGGTTTTGTCAGGTTGTCAATCCAGATGGAATAGTGACCTGACAAGATACAAGTTCTGCTACAAGTTTATTAAGGGATTGGAAAATCACTTGGCCAATGCACTAAGCAGGAATCCTTCCCATCTCCCAGATACTAGTATGGATGCCGAGTTCAACACACATACTATGATTCCAGATGAGGCTGTGGTGCCTTTTGTGTTGTCTCCACCTGCTACGCTGGCTATCATGTCTCTAACTGAGGATGCAAACCTGGACTTATATTCTAAAGCTAAGTTCCTGCAACCTTTGTCTAAAGGTTATGATAGGCTATTGGAGCTAGCATGTGCAAACCCAGTAGGTCAGCCTCAGGGTTATCATAAGATAGGTCCCGTCCTATATCATCAAGGTCGCTTTTTAGTCCCAGAAGGAACTATTTGGGATGAAATCATGGAGACTCATCACACATGTCCAACAGCAGGCCACCCAGGGAAAAACAAAACGGTGGAACTAATCCGCTGCCAGTTTTCCTGGAAAGGTTTTACAGTGCAGGTGGCAGCTTTTGTTTGCAATTTTTTGGTATGCGTTTGATATAAGGCAAGCCAGAACAAGACTACAGGTTTATTGGTCCACTGAAGCCTGCTGAAGGACCCTGGACGTCTGTGTTGGTGGATTTTATTGGTGAACTTCCCAATTCCAATGGGTTTAACACAATCATGGTATTGGTAGATTGCTTCACAAAAATGGCGCACTTTGTACCTTGCTCAACCACAATTACTTTGGTGGAAACGGCTAGGTTGTTTGTGAATAGAATCTTTTCCCTACATGGCATCCCAATGGATATTTTGAGTGACTGTAGGCCTCAATTCATTGCTCAGTTCTGGGAAGCTTTCACTGGGAAGCTTTCACTGGGAAGCTTTCACTGGGATTCTAGGTATCAAATTGTGTTTTCCACGGCTTTCCACCCCTAATCCAATGGAAAAACAGAGAGGGTAAACCAAAGTTTGAAGGTCTACCTATGTTGCTACACTAATGCGTGACAAGATGACTGGTGTGACAATTTACCTATGACAGAGTTCACATATAATAACGCCCCTCACACGTCAACTCAAGTATTGCCCTTCTATGCCAATGTGGGTTACAACTCTTCTTCTAATATGGGTCCTTGTTTGGTTAGCAACGTAGAAGCTGTGACTGATCAGGCTGCTGCATTGAAGCAGGTCCATCAGGAGCTCCAGGTTACTCTTGTTGCTACCATGACAACTTACAAGGAATACACAGATTGCAAGCGCCAGGAAGGTTCAACTTACAGGCCAGGTGATCTAGTCATGCTTGATGCTTGCAATATGAAACTGAAGGTTCCCTGTTGTAAGTTAGGGCCTAAATGAGTTGGCCCCTTCAAAGTTGAACGTCAAATTGGTCCTTCTGCTTATTGGCTGAATTTACCTCCTGCTTTCAAGATTTTCCACACCTTTCATGAATTTCTCCTTACTCCCTTTAAAGGTACAGAGACTCTTTCTTCCCAACCCATTCTTGTGGAGGGAAAACCTGAGTATGAGTAAATTGTATTTTGGCCTCCCACAAGAATTGACAACACTTAGATTTTTTGGTGTTGTGAAAAGGTTATCCTGATTCTGAAAACTCCTGGGTTCCCCGCTACAATTGTTCTAATTCCCCAGATCTAATTAATGAGTTCTACAAGCGCAATCCTACTGCTATTGGTCATCCCAAACTTACTTTGGCCACAATAAAACTCCCACCTGCCCATAAGAATTTCTTCTTATCCCATCTCCCAGATGGGGTATTGTGCCCAGGGCTAAATGGGATTGTAATGTCACAGTAGGTTCCATCATGCTGGGTATTATTTGCCCAAGCAAGAAGGCTCAAAAAGCTGGAAAACCTTTATTGAAATTGACCAAGTTAAAGGATTTAAATCAAACAGTTGATTGGAAATGGGTTATGGCTGCTCCAGTCTGTCAGCTGAAACCGGTCCCCCTTTTAAAATTGACATTGATAAATTGGTGTAATATGAGAGTCACCCAAAATGAGCTTGTTAATCAGCATAGTTGTCAGAAACTAGTCACTCAAGGGTTCTTTGCAACCTGGACCAGATACTTACTTGACAATGTGGAAGGAATAGAAGGTCAAGACTCAGGTGGTATTGCTTAGTCAATTTTTCTGATATATATTGAATAATTTTCACTGTTTTAACTCTAAGAGTTGAGTCCTCCTAAATTTACTCAATAAAAATCATTTATCCCAAGTTCTAATTTCCATTTTAAAAAAAATGCATCCTGTGATTGAGTTGTTGTGGTATATTCCGTACAATCTGATTCTGAACCAAATCACTTATGGAAGATGGGTCCTGCAGTTGGAACTTTGTTGTTGGTGCCGCCCAATGTCAATTTCATGCCAGCTAATCTTGGAGCTCCCCCCATTCTGGAAACTGGAAATAGTGCTACTTCCCAATGCCCAGAATTTTAGCTGAAGATGCATTGATTCTTTCTCAGGTCATTTATTTTGGACTACTTTGGTTAGGACTAATTGTTCTACTTAATCCTGGAGTTACAATTGAAAATTTAAAAAAAATATCTGAAGCCGCGTTGGTGGTTAATCATTAATTCTATGTGGATTTGGGTGGTAATTCCCCATCACTTAGAAATGGCTTCTTACTATCCTGCAATTTCTGTCACAATACAAGACAGTAACAACCCAAAGGTACTACAAGCCAGAAAAGACCAAGAAGTGATGGAATAAAAAAGGGTCCAGAAGGAAGCAATCCCATTGCAACAAGAAAGGTTCCAAGTCAGAGACAAGATCTGGGTTGTCAACCACAACCAGAACAAATTAGATCCAGGATTATAGGGACCAGGCATTGTCATGGAGGTGAAACCCAACAACACCTACCTCATCAAAGGGATTGGAGCTCAAACTGAACTGAAACATATGCATCATGACCAACTCTGTTTGTGTAAGGCAAGAGCAGCCCAACAAAATTTGAGGCTCCCAGTACCAAACACCAAACTGGATCAATACCAGGCCCGTATACCAGATACTCTCAAGAAAATTCCCAAGGCTTCGCCTTCCAGTACCCCAGGGGGAGATGTTGCAACATCTTTGATTACTCCCTCTTGGGGAATTAACAACCCAAGTAAATCACCAAGCGGCTCACCAACTGGTTCACCGTCCAGGCATTAAACTGGTGGCACCAGTATCAGTTAACCATTTATGACGGGGATCACTCAATCTAGGTCCTAAATGGAACACAACTTGATTCAGCCTCGTGACTCAAGAGGAACATTACTCAGATAAGTCCATAACTTCCATGACATACATGGATGACATGTGGCTTGTCATATACTATATACTAACCTATATTCATATTTAATGAAGAATCATTCTCTTCTTAATCTTCCCCTTTATTTTGTTTATTATACTTCCCAGAAGTATAAACACAACAGAATGAATGAATGGACAAATAAAACACCAGAATATTTTTATTTTTATGATTTTATTTAGGTTAGTGTTTTACGTTTTTTATGATTTCAATTATGTACTGCCATGTTTATAAAAATTAACAAAGCAATAAGGGTAAATGAATCAATATATGGAGTGTTTTTTATTATGTATTTATTTGGTGAATATAGATGGTTTGATTAGATAATTGTTAAAATAAAAATTTATATATAGAAATTTAAAATAGTATTTGGGTGTAGACTTTTATTGGGGCAGGAGCAGCAGAATTCAAGGACATTGCGTTGAAATAGACTAGTAATTTCTATTGGCAGCATGTATGTTGACATTTTCCCTATGCTAAATAAATTGTGGTGGGAAAAATACAGGAGCATTTTGACACAATTGGCTAGGAGGATCTTTTCTGGTGGAGCAGCCATCCCATAGGTGGCGGCAAGAATAACTGAATCCTGAATAACATGCTCTATTGAGCTGTATCCAGGGGCAATTTTTTTCTGTCTAATAAATGTTGCACTACATCCATTTTTATTATCACATTGGAGTTGTTGTGGGCTTCTTCTTTAAGAAACATCAGTACAACAAGACCTAGTTAAACAATCAAGTGAAGTCTCTGCCCCACAAACAGGGCAGAGAACTCACAAAATTTATTATATAGGGTACTAATTTCATTCTTAAAGGATGTAGCAGCATAGGGTTTTCCATTGTTTTGGTATACCAGTCTTGTCAGAGAACCAGGAGGCCCCAACATTTCCAAGGACGCCTACAACAGCAGGCATGACAGTAGCAGAACTATAGTTAAGTTTTGTTATTTTTTCATTGAAATTTTTTAGGTTGTGTGATGTTGTGTGCTTGGTGGGGTAACAGAAACAGACTTCTATTTGTCCTCTTTCCATCTCTGGTAGGTTTTGGTATGGCATAATTTGGATAAAATCACAGACAAGCATGTCAAAGAGCTTGCAGAAACCAGGGAGCAGAACATAGTAGTCAATTTGCTGGTTGGGGGCCGCGGCCAAAGCCAAGACCTGCTATTTGGTGTCATCTTGCTTTGGTTGGAGTAATGTAAGTTTTTCAAGTTTAATAGAATAATTTTTATTTAATTTTTTGATCATTTCAGAGGCAGCAGATGGCGTCAGGACCAGCTGACGCCCTATGTGGGGGACATAGTTGCTGTAGAATGTTTGCAATATGTACGGTTTCAGATACTGGTGGACTTCTCCTTCTGTTTCTTCTAAATAAAAAAGTTAGTAAATATTTTTATTTATTTGATGTTATATTTTTTACCTTCTTCTATATCTTTACCTGTTTCCCCCTTTATGGGGGCTACTTCACAGGACTTGTCACTAGCTGGTTCCTGGTTATCTTCTGTTGTTTTTGTTTATTTTTATTTTTATTTTTTAGCCGCTCAAACATCTTGGGATCCTTTGATCACGCCTCTGCAGTTGCAAACCCCTGTGGCTTGAATTGTAGATTGGCAAGAATATCTTTTTGTATGTTTAGGAGCCTGGTTGCAAGTTTTTAAGTAGCATTGGGAATCTTCTTTACAGCCTTCACAGTAAGTTTGTCTATTTTGTTGCCTTCTAACACCATCTCATTTAGCATTTCCTTGACTTTTTGATTGACCTCCTTGATTTTAGCCATCACTGCATCCAATTCCTTTATCATCAACTCTAATTCTGCCATGTTTTTCTTAGACTTATCCCAGCCCTTTTTATACCAATAAAATGTCCCAATAAACTATATCTATTCTATTGTAGCTAATAGAGCTTAAATAAATATATCTTGATTTTACTTATGATTTTTATTAGCTTTAAGTGCAACTATTAATTTGATATTGATGATATGTATATTTATTGTATATAGCAACCCATTCCTAGTATCATGAACAACATATTTTGTCATATACATAATTTTTCCAAGTAAAACATGATTTATTCTTGGATCAATGTGCCAATTTTGACCCACAGCACATATTTATTAAAGATAGCCACTCTCATGGGTTATATGTAGATTGTTTATTTTTGAGCAATTAACCAACCCAATCTTATTATCATAAATATATTCTTTCATGTATATGTTTTGTACAAGTACAATATAACTTATTCTTGAATCAATATGCCAAGTTTGACCCAAAGTACATATTTATTAAAGATAGCCACTTTCACAGGTTATATGTAGATCATTTATTGTAGGGATATATGTGTTGTAATAGGTTGTTTCAATTAATTATATTGTTTTCTGTTATAACTTTAATATATTTGAAGCGCTACAAGAAAGCAAATTCTAAAAACTACAAGTTTTACAGATCAGCCAATTGGAATGGGCGTACATGAGGTATGTTTTTGCTAAGCTCAGACTAGACACGCCTCAGTTAGTGCAAACAGTTTAACTTGATGAAATGGCTGTTGAAAAAAAGACATGTCTTTGTTTTAAAATTGGCACACTAACTTGTGGTCAATCTAGCACCAGAGAACCCAGTGGTCTGATGCTAGATTGACCACAAGTTGGTGTGCCAATTTTAAGACAAAGACATACTTATTTTAAGCAGGTTTATTTCATTAAGTGTTACTTTCACTTGAAAACTCATACTAATAAAAAGTAATAAAAATTCAATTGAAACAGAAAAGCAAAAAAATATTTCTAGAAAATTAATTTTATTTAAGTGTGTGCTCCTTTTTAGGCAAGTCTCTGTGAAAAATGGGACCTGTGCTTCACCTTGCCACAAAGGCATTTGGAAAGGTGGACCAGGTCAGGTCCCAAACCACAGAGACTATAGCCAACAGGAACCAGTTACAGGCAGGAGACAACTGCGGACTCTGGTAACTATTGCATAAGGTCAGAAGAATTGCAAATGAGAGTAAAATAATCTGGGGAAAGCTTGGATGAAGCATTTTCTCAAACAACAAGAGAAAATAATTCTGCGTAATTTTTTTGGAATTTAAAATCAATTTCAAAATGTTTTATTTTTATGCCAAGCTGGGTTTTTTTGTTGTTTTTCACTCTTTTATTATAGTTTTTTAGGAAACAAAGATAACTCTCAGAGAGCTATTATGGTAGGTATTTAGGGAAAAATTTAAAAAGTTCATAATTAATACAAAATGAGGGAGAAGATTGGGCAAAGAACAGAAAAGGGAAAATATGTTATCCAATAGAGGTTTTTGGAATCCAACTTTTTCAGTTGGATTTTTTACAGTCTCTCAGACATGAATGTCCAAATTTAGATGTATTTACATTGAAAATAATGCTTTAGTTCCCTGAATAGATTTTGGTGGATTCACTCCTGAAATCCACTATTTCCAATTTGAGTCCCAAAAATAATCATTTTTTTCAAAAAATAAGTTGTTTTGTGTTTGAGTTCATCACTTTTGTGACTGAGCCTCATGTGTTCTCTGTTTGTATCATATTCACCATACACTCAAAATCTAATTTGATGTGGAATGCTTCAGGAAGTGACTGGATTGCGTAAATTTTGAATTTGAGTTCCATGTGTTTGGCATCTCATTTTCAGTATTTGACTTTATTTTTGTGTTGTGATTGACTATTTTTGTTTTTTGGCCCTAGATAAATGGAAGCTTTATTGAGTAAATTAACCTTCAACTGGTTCCAGTTGAAATATGCTTGTGACTGAGTTCATGTGTTCTAAACTGAATAATATATGTTTATCTCAACAGGTTTGAAAACTATTGTTCAAAGAAAACCTCCCAAAATCCAGCCAAACTGCTCAATTCTTTTGAGGATTTAGCTCATACTGTGGAAGAAATAATTGTATTGACATACTCCACAGACTCCCCCGCCTTCATTACGCCACCCTGGGAGGAAACACTGATTAGTTTAGACTATTTACTGGCTTGGTGTTGACAGTTGTCAAAGACCATTAGGACAGCCAATCAAAACAATCCACATTGACACTCTCAATTTCAAATGGATTCCTAAAGTCTCAAACACCTACTAGCCAATCAAAATGCAATTAGGAAATTAGTGTGAAACCTTTAAGTCTTCCTGATCCTGCACTGCAAAATTTCTCCTCTAACCAATCAGATGATCTGGTTCCATCAGGTGATCATTCAACCCAAACCCATTACCTTAAGTTAAGCAAAGGGACTTTTGGTCCCCTGCTTGCTCATTATTGTATTTGAAATAAATTTTGTATTTGTTACAATCCAGTTTCATTGTTTGGACATTTTAGGGTCCTCTATTTTGAACTTTTAGTAAAAATACATCATTTTATAACCTTTTTTGCTTCCTGTTGTCCCTGGCTGCTTCCTCCAAGCTCCTAGAGTTAATGTCAGTGTATAAGTTTCAACTTACTTGTTTTTGCTTTAAAAAATCTCTTTTGAACCTAGATTTCAAGTTAAATATTAGTATAATAACTTTCTTTAATCTTGATTTTCTTCTGTTTTTGTTTGACTTTGAGCCTGCTTTTACTATAAATCATATTAAAGCCTTTTGTGGTGCTCCCCAAGTTGTCACTAAGCGTAAAAGATACTGATTGATCCCAGGGTCAATAAATGCCTATATTTCCCTGGTTTTATTGATTCAGGCCCAAAATTAACCTCTTTAGTCTCTTAAGTCCCATGAGATCTTAAAAATGCTTCTCCTTGTCTTTAAGTTTGTTGTTTTCCCCTGGCCCCAGCTCTGTTCTTTATTTTGGTCTACCTCCCTTGACCTTTGGGGATCTATCTACTCTTCTGTCCACCATGTAGGAAGAGACCCATCAGGATTCTGTACCTGCTTGATGATCTATCAGGTAGACCAATGACCTTCTCTCTACTGAGGAGATCCCAGTTAAAGCTCTTACTTGTGATGATCTCAACCTGAACTCCCCAGACCATGGCCTGGATGATCACCCTGTTGAGTCAACCCTTGTACCACACTTCTCCTTGGTGGGAGAGAAGACATTTTCTCCACAGGAGCCACCTATAGCTCTAGAACACTCACTTACATGTATCATCTGGCTGCTTGCAGGTTTGGTGTTGATGGAATTAAAACCTACTTTCCCTGCTGTTCCTGTATCCTCCCTTTAGTCCCCTTTTAGAGAAGTCATCCTAGCAATTCACTGGGTGATATCTTGGTGGTTTATCTCACCAGGATGGGAGCAAAACTTAGTTAGTTTAGCCCGCCTCTTTCACATGAATCTATGGCTCTTATCCCATCTCATTATTGTAACACATATCTAGTCTATCATGTGAAAACTCCTTGTTGATTAATCTCTGATGATTTTTCTGATAAATGAGGTTGTATTGGGCGGCCCTCAGATTATTTTCAAAACAGCAGGGTCAACCTACCAACAAGGTTTTAACTAAGCAGGTTTTTGACCCACAATCTGACTTCCTGGTGACCTGTATCCAAACAAGGAAGTCAACTTTAATTCCCAGAATTAGCAACATGAGCAAAAGATGATCCCATATAATGGATGACTTAATTTAGCACTTGACTCAATAACAGGATCAAGCCACCCCCCTTCATCATCCAATCAGGTGATCAACACAATCATGTTCCTCTTATAGTGATCCAGCGCAATTATATAATTCCTATCTCCAAATAAAGATAATTATCTAGTCTCCAAATATTTTCCCCTTGTAACTCTGCTAAAACAGCACAGTTACAAAATTGGTAGCACAGGTAGGTTCTCTATCCTACCTTTCTTTTCAAAATTCCTCCTGTTGCCTGTACTTGCAGCAGTCAACAAATTTTTGAAAGAGTCATGTCTGGCCTCCCCATGGACTGGACACCCTACACACTGGATACCAAAATACCTGAAGGGTTTGTACTGTACCAGAACATGGTAATGCTGGTCCCTGCCTTCAACACTCTATCAGAACAAGGATTCTTCCAAGGGCCCACAGCCATTCCTCAAGTGACAGACAAAAGCATTGTTGCAACCAAGGCTCAAACCTTGCCTGTCAACATATCTTATGATACACAGGGGGCGCTCAATGAGTTTCCCCTTGACGTATCTAACATTATGAATGAATCTGGTGGCAACGTCAAATGGCGGGAACTTCATCCTAATTAGGAGCGTTGCCAATTTGGCCTGCTGATCCCCGCACAAGTTATTCCTTGGCTCCAAACCCTACATGGAACTCCCCACTATGCCACCCCCTTGTGGCCTTGTGGCTTTCCCCATATAGTATATTAATCACAATATTCTACAATAAATGATAGCTTATTCTTATTATTCTGTCCTTTCCTATTGGACTGTTGTCTTCCCCAATTCCAAATACTGAATACTCATTGGTTCAGTTGCAACAGCATCATGCCATCCCACGTCAACCAACAACTTCTTAGCGCCGCCTTGAAACCATTTTCTGGAGCCAATGACAAAAATTTCACAGCATTTAAACAATCTGCGCAGAACAGGCTGGCGCAAATGGAATGCCCACAACGCTTATGGATTAAAGAGATAGCCATTCAACTTAAGCATGACACGGGTACTTGATGCAACAAGTGGCATAAGGACTACACCAAGAAGGACTGGGATACCTTTAAGCAAGACTTCTTTGTCAGGGCAAGAATACCTTAGAAAATTAGCTAGCCTGCATGGAGATAAAACAACCAACAGTTTGGAAAGCATTATCAACTGCATTCCTGGAAGATAACCCCCTTTCTGACCGCAAACAGCCAGTGGTTTGCAAGGCCCACGTGCTGCAAAACCTTGGCATTAAAATAAAATACATAATTGGGTCCATTTGCTATCAGGAAATGGTAAATTGGGAAAGCAATTATTTGATTGCAAAATTGGGCGCTCAATTGCTTGCAGAATCTAATAATAGCTGTGGCACCTCAGCATGCTGCAGTCAAACCAAGTTTCATGGTATACCTGCCATTGTCCTTCCACCCCCAGGTCCAAATGCGTAATTTCTGAGCCCAATTGCAAGTATCACTTGAAATGGCGCTAACAGGCCTCTGGTAGCACAAAAGGCTAAGTATTTCTCAGTAAGTATAAGTAGTGAGGAGAAGATGCCTTCCTCACTGTTGACATCTTAAATAAATGTCTTATGCCCAGGACTCGTTATTTTCTTAAATAAATTAACTATTAAGGCACAAATATAATCATTCTGTTTACATCTATTTGAAAACCTACTACACAATACAACTGCGCCTATCTATTTTATCCTGGTTCTGCTCCTGTCATTTGGTTAAGCCACCTTGCGCCATTGACTTGGAGATCTTCCACCCTCACCACCTGGACCTTCCTCCTGGCCATTCTGGAGGCCTAATTATAACTATCATAAAGGAGGTCCACTCCACTCCTACTTGCTTAGCCTGCCTCTGGCCCAAGGCTTCAGTGAGTTGGGGTCTGGCCAATCAGGTTGTGGCCCATACTGGAAGTTAGCCCCCAATAGCCACTGCTGTGAATTATATTATCTGGGTTGGGCCAGCTGTGTACATGGCCTTTCCAGTCTGGCCTGCCTCCCCTGTGAGAGCCCAGCTAGACTCTGGTATGGGCTATGACATCCTTGGCTGTGGTCCCTGATATGAGGGATGTGGGTGCTACTGCTGGAGGGATAGAAAAGGTATCCTTCCTGAGATATATAGGGAGCTCAGGATGGAGTTCAGTGCCTGAATACTTGTGAAGTGGTTCCCTCAAAAGCCCTCTCCCAGCCAGTCAGATTGACTTGAAACTGACCAAAAAAAACTTCTTGTCCCTTGCCTGCGCATTATCCAGCTCAACACAGCTTTAAAACTTCCGGGGGTGTCACAACATCTTCAATCACTCCCTCTCTGGGAATCGACACCCCAAGTAGTTCATCAAATGAGTCACCAAAGGACTCACCCAATAATTATTCAGTTTGTGGCAAGTCTATCATTTGACCATCTATTATAGGGATCACATAATCCAGATCCTAAGCAGAACACAACTTGAGTAAGCCTTGTGACTTAAGAGAGATATTACTCAGATAAGCCCCATGACCATCATGGCGTATATGGAAAGTATATGGCTTTCTCTGATACTATATATTAACCCATATTCATATTCAATAAAGTGTCATTATCTTCTTAATCTTCCCCTTTATTTTGTTTATTATACTTCCCAGAAGTATAAACACAACAGTGGTAGCACAGGTAGGTTATCCATACCTACCCAACTCAAAGGAAAAATTCCTCCTAAGAAAAGAATCCAGAAAATGGTCCTCCCTGCAGGTTGGAGAGACTAAAAAGAGAGACAAGACAACCTGCAGGCTTTGCCATCCTCCACAACATCCTTGTCCCCATCAAACAGTACAACCTTCTCCACGCTTGCAAACTCCTGAGCCTGCCTCCAACTTCTACAGTCTTGCAGGTGCCTGAGATACCCAGTATTGTCTTTCAACGCCTACACTCAGCAGAAATTAGGGCTTTTACAAGGTTACTCTGGGAAAATGCCATCCTCTGGATTAACAGCGCCCAAAGCAGATTCACACAAGTGGAATACCCCCGTAGACTCTAGACTAGCAAAGTCACCCTCTGTGTCACAGGAACCGCCTCACAATTTGTAAGTGAATGGCTAGATCAACACCCCAATCAGAAAAAAACTGGGAGGTGTTCAAGGTTGCATTCCTTGAAAGATTCCCCATATAAAGGACTCCATTATAGTGATCATGACAGAACTCAGACCCTTTAAAATAACAGGAACAATTGAGGATTAAATTGCAGTGTACAAAGACTTATGTGATCAAGCTCCCAATACCATCAACTTTTACAAGCCTGGACCACAGCTAGACTTCTACAATGGCCTCCCCACACACATTAGACACCAGTTTGACATGACCTTCTGCAAGAACCTCAAAGATGTGTTCTTGAAAGCAAAGTGCGCAGCTCAAAAATATGACAACCTACATACAACAAATAAATGGAAGGAGAGCCCCACAGCAAGAAAGGATCCTTGACCTAATAATCAAAACAACCAAGTCAACAACACCCATCCTCAAAACAGGAATCACAGTGCACAAGCCAACCAGGCAAGCACTGAAGATACCAACAAGGAGGGAAAATCTCAGGGGAGTGTTTAGGCAAGCTGCCCTCTCCAATTTACAAGACTTGTATAGGGATCAAGACATGAACTCAATTACCATGATCCAAATACCCTCCAGTAATCCTCTACTGTATGCCGCCCAAACAGGAAATAAACTCCTCACTTATCCTTTTTGTTTTTGCAATATCAGGGCAAAGCACTATTTTGACACTGGAGCAGACCAATCTCTTGTTGACAAGAAATTTGCCAACCTCATGAAACTACCCACAATCCAAAGCAACATCAAGAGAGTTGACATGACAGATCACAGAAGCACAACAGTCACCAAAGAAGTAAAACCTTTCTGTGCCTAAATTAGAGATGTGCAGACTACACTTAGTGGGCCTAACATACCAATCCCCAAATATGGTGTTATAATTGGCTTAAATTGGATGAAAAAGACCAAACCTCATATTAACTGGGATAGCGCTACCCTCACCTTTCAGCAAGGAAAAGTACACCACCATGTTTATCCAACTCATCTTGACACGCTTATGAGAGACCATGTATTTGTGAAAATCATGGAAACAGAAGAGGAAACTGATCATAGCAAAATCAATTGGAACACCTGCACATACAAGGTTATCCACTTTAAAAATACGGAAACCTGATGTGAGAAAGACTACATCCATGATCAGCTAGTCAAAAAATTCCCCTCTGTTTTCCAAAAAACACTGCCAGGACTACCTCCTGATTGTGGCATACAGCACAAAATTGACCTCAAAGGAAGTGTACCTAAAGCACGACCTATCTACCGCCTCACACCACAAGAAGACAACACCCTAAAAGCATACCTTGACAAGGCACTCAAAAAGGGGCTCATACAACCATCAAAGACACCTTTTTGGTGCTGCTGTCTTCTTTGTAGCAAATAAAGACAGATGACTCCTCCTAGTCACAGGCTACTGGCACTTAACAAGGTCACAATTAAGAGCAGGTATCTACTGCCCCTGATTGATGACCTTTTTGACGTCCTGGGGGGTCCCAAATCTTCACAAAAATTGATTTGACAGCATGCTATCACCAAATTTGCGTGAAACCTGAAGACATTCCAAAGACCGCACTCAGAACCAAGTAAAAGTCCTTTGAATGTGTTGTTCTCAATTTTGGTATGACAAACACTCCCAGCACCTTTGTGAACTTCATGAATGAGGTCTTCAAGGAACATATCAGGAAATGTGCAATCATCTACCTGGACAACATAATCATCTACAGCCTAACCTTAAAGAAACACTGGGAAGATGTCTGCCTGGTCCTCTGCACCCTCAAAGAAAACCAACTCATTGCCAAACTGTCAAAATGTGACTTCTTATTGTTGTAATTTTCATTCCTTGGCTACATAAAAGCAAGGGCAGAATTAAACCAGACCCATAAAAGATACATATCATAAACAAAATGCCAGCCCCAAGAAACAAGAGCCAACCTACACTTTCCTTGGAATGGTAGCCTATGTACGCAGGTTCATCCTTGACTGGGGCGCCCTAATAGCTCCCTTGTCAGCCATCACTGGGAAAACAACCAAATTTGTCTGGACACCCTTACAAGACCAACACTTTTCCAACTAAAAAAATGTATGGTCATCTCTCTTATTCTCCAGTACCCAAATTGTGAAGGAATATATGAGTTAGAAACCAATGCATCTGACTATACCATAGGGGGGTACTCTGTATCCAGACAGCAGAAAAAGACTTCCTCCTAGTGTTATACAATTCAAGGAAGTTATCAGACAGCAAGCTGAGACCCATAAACTATAAGGAATTAGTAGCTATTGTACACTGCCTCATGATATGACAATGCTATTTGAAAGGGGCCCAAACGTTCAAAGTCCTCACTGATCACAAATAATTGATATTCTTTAAAAAACAACAACACTTATCAAGAAGACAAGCCAAATGGATGAGTCTCATATAGAGATACCTAATGCAGATCAAATACAAAACAGGCAAGAAAATGCTTACTGCAGACACCCTATCAAGGCTATACAGTAAACATGTTCTATGCGCTGATGGGGACCCTGGATGTCATATGTAAATAATGGAGAATCTCCAAGAAGGGTTCCCACCTGGCACTCTAATGGACATCCAAGAGAAAGTCCTTAAGAACAAACATCTGCTCAAAAATGTGTATGGCACATTGCATCAAATATTTCCAAATGGTGACACTGTACCTTACGTCCTGTCAACACAAAATATTGACACAATCCTTTGATATCACAGAGACCTGGGACACACCCATAGTAGGAACTTGCACAGATATATAAAGACACGCTACTGATGGCCTAACATACTAGATGATATCAAAGAAGTACTAGAGAAATGCAAATTCTGCAAGAAGTACACCCAAACCAAGGCACCACCCAAGTCAGTAGTACCGGTGTCAATCAGAAACCCTTCAAGGTGCAGTTACTGGATATTGTGGGACCAATGCCTTGCAAGAGCAAAGGCAAAAAGTACATCATAACAGCTATTTACTATGCAACAAGATGGCCTGTGGCAAAAGCCACAAAGGAACAAAAAGGCAATGATGTGAGACAATTCATTGACAAGGAAATCATAGCTAAGTTTGGAAAGCCCAACCTCTTAATCACAGATGAATGCACTGAACTCAAAGCTATTGACACCAACATCTATCTCTCCAAAAACAGAATAAAACACATCACAGCCAGCCTGTACCACCCACAAGAAAATGTAAGAGTAGAATGAATAAACGGCTCACTAGTGGAAGACCTCAGTAAGTTATCTGCCAAAAATCTAAAAGCCTGGGTTGACATGCTGCCAAAAGCACTCATGGTATGCAGAACACAATTCAACTGCAACACAGACAAAAGCCTGTATGAACTTGTCTATGGGGAAAAGCCCACCCTTGTTAGTACAGCTGTAGGACCACAATTACCTCTTACCAAAGAAGGTACCAGATGCCAGTAATTCCAATGTGCAATGTGCTAGAAAAGTCCAAGAAGATATGGAACATAAAAGGATCAAAAGAGAGTGTCATAACTGTGCTGTTTTAGCAGAGTTACAAAGGAAAGAAATATTTAGAAACTAGATATATTATTTATTGAGAGATAATGATTATATAGTTAATGTGATTCATGGATAACAGGAACATGATAACATTGATCACACAATGGGATGGTAAAGGGGGTGGCTTAATCCTTGTAATAATTCAAGCGCCAAAACAAGTTACCCACCAAGCAGAATCAGCTTCTGTTCATGTTATTGTATTTGGAAATCCAAATCACCTTCCTAACTTGGCTTTGGATGACTGTATAATCAGATTGCAGGTCACAAACCCGCTTATTCAGAACCTTGCTGGAAGGTCAACCCTGCTGTTTTGACACCCCCCTGTCTGAAGATTGGCCTCCTCTGGGGGCAGGTTTTCAGGGAGGTTGTTGGGAGCCCGGGTGTCATACTGAACTAGCTGTTGTTTGGTGGTGGGTAGGATGGTCTTGCTTTGCAGGGCCTGAGGCAATCATGGTGGAGGATTTTGTCTTGTTTGTGTTTCCTGAGCTCTTGTACAAGGTAAGTGTTGTTTTTGTTTACCTTTAGGATGATGGCAGAGTCCATTTTTTCTGGCTGTAACTTACTCTTGTCGGTATTTATGACCCAAACCTTGTTGCCAACCTCATGTCTGTCTTGGATGGGGACAAAGGTATTTTGCAGAAGCTTTTCTTTTTTTCTGATTAGATGCTATTAGCCTGTATGAACTGGGGATCTGAGTGGGGTGGAACCTTGTTTGGCATCTCCAGCTTATGTCCTGATAGCGCCTGGATGATATTGGGTTGTGTTCAATAAACTAACTCATAAGGGGCTTTTACCAGTGGGTCTGTTCACGTGGGTCTGGCATACAAGCAATGCAGTTGGTAGCTGCTTGTACCAGTCCTTGGGTCTCCTGGCGGTGAGTTTGGCCAAGGATTGCACAAGGCTGCCATTTAGCCGCTCCACACATCCATTGACCTGAGGATGATAAGGTGTTGTCACTGTGTGCTTGACCCCGTTATTGATGAGGTATACGTTAGTATCTTCAGAGGTCAATTCTTTGCCTCTGTTGGTTATCAGGAGTTCTGGCTTTCCATACTTGCTGATGATTTTTCTTCCTATGAATCACTGTATCTCATTGCCTGTATGTGTCTTAACTGCTTGTGCCACTGGCCATTTCGTGGCAAAGTTATTGCAGTAATGATATATTTCTTTTTGTTATGCTTCCCTGGCATTGGACCCACAATGTCTAGGGCCCACACCTTGAAGGGCAGTTGCATGCAAATGGGTAGTACTGATTTAGGTGGGGTATTGCTTTTTGAAAATTTCTCACATACTTTTCATTGGTCTAAGACTTCCTGGACATCCCGGTATAAGGTCGGCCACCATGCTTTGTGTTTAAAGAATTTTTAGAGGTTGCGGCTTTTTGTGTGTCCTAGGTCTCTGTGATAACGTAGGATTGTGTAAAATTGCTGATGTGTGGGAATATATGGGATGGTTATTCTGTCAGACATTTTTTGATGTAGGTTCCCATATACATCTGAAAATAAGTGTTTGTTCTTAATGATGGTTTCTTTTGTTGTGTCTGTGGTACCAGGGGAAACCTTTGTCCTTTGTTTGAAGTACCAATAGGGGCCAGTATGTATCAAGCCCATTCTCTTCTCTTGTGGCTCAGATGTACAGGCGTGAGAGTACATCCGCCATGGCAAGCTCTGGACCAGGCTTGTATTGTATGAGCATATTTTATCTCTCCAAGAGTTTTTATCCAGTGGGCCTGACGGCAGGATAGGTTTGATTGGGGTTTGAAATACATAAGCAACTTGTAGTTGGTCAATGCCGTGAATTCTTCCTGTTGCTCTAGATAGCAACACCATTTGACTAGGCAGTACATGATTGCCAATAGCTCTTTGTTGTGTATGGAATAACAGCACTTGCTGTCTGTCAACTTGTGTGATTTGTAGGCTACAGGTAGGAAGTCACCATCATTGTTTTTGATTTGTAGTACCCCCTATGGATGCGTCTGAGGCGTCTGTCTCCATTTGGTATTCTCCATCACGTTTAGGGTATTTTAGGATATGAGCTATCATGAGTTTCTCTTTGAGATGTATGAAGCAAAGGTCATGTTGGGGGGTCCATACAAACTTGGATTTGACACCAGCTATGGCAGACAAGGGTGCTGTCAGGACGCCAAAGTTGGGTATGAATTATTGTACATAGGTGACCATTCCCAAGAATGTGCGGAGTTCCAACATGTCTTTGGGTGGTGGCATTTTGAAGATGACCTGTATCTTCTGACTGTTGGGCTTGATGCTGTCTTTTGAGACTATGTGTCCTAGGAAAGGTAGTTGCTTGCAGAAAAACTGATATTTGGAGGGTTTGGCTAGCAGCTTGTGTTGTGCCAGGGTAGCAAAGTCTGCCTCCAGGTCCTTGCAATGCTGCTCTACCAATGGGCTATAGACAATAATGTTATCCAGGTATACCAAGGCAAGTTTACCAATATGGGGGGTAAACACCTCGTTCATGAAGGTCATAAAGGTAGAAGGGGCGTTTGTCATGCCAAAGTTGAGCACTACACACTTGTAAGAGCTTTATTTAGTGTAGAAGGCTGTTTTGGAGATGTCT
The DNA here is from genome assembly GCA_014839935.2 of Entomophthora muscae. Lineage (NCBI taxonomy): Eukaryota > Fungi > Entomophthoromycota > Entomophthoromycetes > Entomophthorales > Entomophthoraceae > Entomophthora > Entomophthora muscae. The sequence continues at coordinate 273,667 of QTSX02006423.1, forward strand.
TCCTCCTTAATACAAATCTGATTGTAGCCTGCAGTTAGGTCAATCTTGGAGAAGACTGTGGCACCGCCCAGGGCATTGAAGAGGTTGTCCATAAGTGGTAGCGGGTAAAAATTCTTGATAGTAACTTTGTTTAGGGCTCAGTAGTCTGTGACTAGACACAGAGTACAATCTTTCAGGGCACAAAGAATATGGCAGCCCCAAAAGGAGATTGTGAGGGAAAGATAAGTCCTTTCTCTGACGCTTCCTTGAGGTAAGCACTTAGGGTGTTGTCTTTGTTTGGGGTTAGGCAATAGATGGGTTGCGCCTTAGGCACAGCTCCTTTGAGTTGGATGGAGTGTTGGATGTGTTTCTCTGGCAGTAACCCGGGTAGAGCCTCTTTGAAGATTTCTGGATGGCAGGCTAAAATTTCACACTCCTGAGGTGTAGTGGTGTTCTGGTGATACTTGAAATGTACAATCTTGTACTGACAAGATTCCTAGTCAACTGTCTTGAGATTCTCCTTTTTTTCCAGGGTCTCTGTGATGCGTACAAAGACATGGTCGCCTAGGAGCTGGTCTACTGAGTCAGGGTAGAGCTGGTGATTGACGCCTTTGCGTTTAATGGTTAGTACAGAGGTCGCCCAGTCTACATGGGGATTGTTCTTTTGTAACCAGTCCATTCTCAGAGCAATGCCAAACTTGGGAAAGTCAATGACAGGACCCTGGATGGCGGAGTGTAGGTTCTCTAGCATGACAGAGAAGGGGGCAGCTTCACGTGTCACGGCAATGTGATGTTAATCAGCTAAAACCATGTTCTTAATCTTCAAAGGATTAGTGGCTAACTTGAACTTATCTACAAAGCTACTATTTACTAAGGGTTCAATCTGTGCCCAAGTCCAGAAGTGCTGACCCTGTGTAACTGAAAAAGCGGAAAGGATAAGACATCTGTTTATTTGGATGCCTGGAACTGGTGTAAAGTACCAGGTATTCTGAGGGTACTTGGATCATTAAGCACTGGTCTACGTCCTCAGGTTGGTATTCATTGTTAAGCAAGTCAGGAATTGTGGAGGCAGAGCTTGACTCGCTTAGTGCTCTCCCGGGCTTTTCCCCGTCTTGGTTATCTTGTGTGGCAGTGATACAGAAATGGGTACAGTTTGACTGGCTGTTGTTCCCATTCCCATGTCCAATTGAACCTGCGGGTTTGTGGTTCACATTGCTGCTGTTGTTACCAGGGGGTGGTCAATTAAACGCCCAGCTGGGTGAGAATCCTTGGGTCTCTCTCTCTTTCCAGTGTGTGCCTTGTGGAGAGCGTTGGAAGTTTGTTCTGCTTCTCTGCCTTACAATATAGACTTAGCAAGCTGGTTACTTGGTCCAGGTTTACGTGTATCATTACATGTGACTTGAGCGCGTTGTAGTACATTAGGTGAGTAGCTGAAGTGTCAAAAGCCATATCAGAGGAGGCGTGTAGGTAGAGTTCCTCATAAGTGCAGGTGAGCTCCTTCACTGTGCCAGTCTGGATCAAGTTCTTCACTTGGTATATGATCATGATTTTGGTGTCCTTCAGCACAAATCTTGCCAAGAAGTCTTGCTTGAAGGTGTCCTGATTATTCTTGATGTGTTCTTTTTGCCACTTGTTACACCAGGTGCCAGTGTTGTGGGTCAATTGGATGGAGATCATTGCAATCCAAAATTGTTGCTGGCACTCCATTTGGGCCAGCTTGCTTTGGGCAGACTGGATCCATGCCCTGGCGTTATTGTTGTTGGCTCTAGAAAAAGGTTTCAAGGCAGCACTTCAAAGCCTCTGCACTATGTAAGCGGGCATGGTACTTTTTTCAGTTGCTTGCGGAATGGCGGCAGGGATTTGGAAAGCCCCTTGTGCAGACAGGGTGTTGAGGGTGGGAAGCAGGATCACCATGTTCTGATACAAGATAAAGTCATCAGGTATTTCAGTACCAGGTGTGTGCATAGTCCAGTCTAGCAGTAAGCCAGACATGATTCTATTGAGGATTTGTTGACTATGGCAAGTAAGGGCAACAGGTGGAATTTTGGGGGATAAAGTAGGATGAAAAACCTACTTCTACTACAGATGTTGTAACTGTGCTGTTTTAGCAGAGCTACAAGGGAAAATATTTGAAAATTAGATAATTTTCTTTATTGAGAGATAAGTATTATATATTCATAGTAAATCATGGATAGTAGGAACATAATAGTGTTGATCACACTGTGAGATGTTGAAGGGGGATGGCTTGATCTTTTTAATACATAAAGCGCCAAACAAGTTACCCACCAGGGAGGATCAGCTTCTGTTCATGTTATTGTATTTGTAAATCTGAGTTGCCTTCCTAACTTGGCTTCAGGTGACTGTATAATAGGATTGCGGGTCACGGACCCGCTTACTCGGAACCTTGCTGTGGGTCAAGCCTTCTGTTTTGACAAGAGGCAATCCCACTGCAGCAGGAAATATTCCAAGCTGGGGACAAGATCTGGGTTGTCAACCTTGATAAGCACAAGTTGGATCCAGGACTACATGGCCAGGCATTGATATGGAGGTCAAACCCAACAATACCTACCTCATCAAAGGAATTGGCGCTTGGACAGAACTGAAACACATGCACCATGATCAACTCCCCCTGTGCAAAGAAAGAACAGCTCACGCAGCTCCAGACTCCCGGTTCCCAGCGCCAAACTGGATCAATACCAAGCCGTATCCCTGATACTCTCAAAAAGATTCCCAAGGCTCCACCTTCCAGCACCCTAGGGGGAGATGTTGCAACATCTTGGATTACTCCCTCTTGGGAGATCAACCCCCTGATTAGTTCACTGAATGATTCACTAAAGGACCCACCAACTAATCATGCATTTGATGGCATTACTATCATCCAACCATCTATTTCAGGGATCACACAATCCAGATCATAAGTGGCTCCCAACTTGAGCAAGGCTGGTGACTTAAGAGGAACATTACTCAGATAAGCCCTGTAACATCCATGACGTATATGAACAGCATGTTGCTAATGGTACTATACAATACCCTATATCCATATCAAATAAAGCATCATTCTCTCCTTAATTTCCCCCTCTATCTCGTTTATTACACTTCCCAGAAGTATATATTTGACAGAGGGCTGAAGCAGGTCCCTCTATTAGATGTTCCTGGACACTTGGGGTTATCTGTCCCCGCTTTAAAGCTATCCATCTGTCCCCCTGGCCTGTTTTTGAGCCAGGGAAGCCTGCTAATAGCTTCAGTGTTGTCTTATCTGATTGTGTCAGGGTGAAGTAGAATAAAAGCTGGTCAAAATTGATCAGATGGGGGATGTACCCCCAATGAGGATGGCATTACCAATGAGGGGGAGAGGATGGGTGTCTACTCAGAAATGGTCACCCTTGAAGAGCGGATAAGAGAAGGCACAGCAGAAGGTTAGGCACAGGTACGTTTGGAAGACCTTGATTTGCCTCAACATCCCAGGATCAGCTGGATAGACAGGTCTGCATATAGCTTGGCCAGGGTCAGTGATCCTTGAAGAGTGGATAAGGGAAGACCCAGCAGAAGGTTAGGCACAGGTACGTTTGGAAGACCTTGATTTGCCTCAACATCCCAGGATCAGCCAGATAGACAGGTCTGCATATAGCTTGACCAGGTTCAGGGATCCTTGAAGAGCGGATAAAGAAAGGCGCAGCAGGAGGTTAGGCACAGGTACATCCTGAAGACCTTGATTTGCCTCAACATCCCAGGATCAGCTGGATAGACAGGTCTGCATATAGCTTGGCCAGGTTCAGGGATCATCTCAGCCGGAGGAGGAAGATCCTAGGGAATGGTGGGGAGAGAATATGGATCTAGCAACCCGGTTATTACAGGTGGGACAGGGAAATTTTGAGATGAGTGGATTGTTGAGGCATGATATTTATCAAAGATAAAGTGGCAAGCTGCCCAGGGATTTTGGCAGGGGCAACGGTTATTTAAAGCCTCTGGGTGCATCTTGACGAGGCGGCCCCTTGTATGAGATATTTGGACGGCTTACAGAACCACTATGGCAGTTATATGAGCTGTTACCTGACCCCCTTTGAGGTCAGGATCTTTTGACCACCAGGTCAAGGTAGGGGAGGTTGGGCATCCCACTCAGACCCAACTTTTTGTGCCACCACCCACTTGGGACCAATGGTTAGCTTTGAATCTACCACCACCCCAAGCAGGCGGGGCTTCAGGTTGGGTTTTCCCAGGTGGCAGGGCTTTGGCCCAGCCACCCCCGGGAGAACTATGGCCATGGCATCAACAGAAATTATCCCATTGCTGCTGTTAGCTTCACCACCCGCTGGTCAGTACACAAGCGGCAATGGCACATACTGGCAAGGACGTCCAGGCTTTATTGGCAAGGAGACAGTTAGCAAGTTTGGTAAACCAGAGCTACCCATCACCGGTGGAGGCAAAGAATTGACCTATGAAGGTACCAATGTATACCTCACTAAGAATGGGGTCCAGCACATAGTGACAACACCTTGCTATCCACAGGCCAATGAACGGGCGGAATGGCAGCTTGTGCAAGCCTAGGCCAAGCTCACTGCCAAGAGACCTGAGGGCTGATACAAGCAGCTACCAACTGCATTGTTTATATACCAGGAATGTGTGAACAGATCCACCTGGAAAGGTCTCTTTGAGCTAGTTTATGGCACACTGCCCAACATCATCCAGGCGCTATTAGAGCCTAAGCTGGAGATGCCAAGCAAGGTTCCACCCCACTCAGATCCACGGGTCATACAGACTAATAGCAATCAATCAGGAAGAGAAAACAAGAGTCTACAAAAACATCTATTCCCATCCAAAAAGGCATGAGGTCAGCAACAAAGTTTAGGTCATGAACATCAACGATAGTAAATTACAGCCAGGGAAAGTAGGCCTAGTGATCATCCATAAGGTAAACAAGAACAACCCTTACCTGGTGCAAGGACTTGAAAAACTGTCAGGAATATTCCTGATAGCACTGGCGTTCAGAAGGATGTTTTGTGCACACTTCAGTGTAAAGAATAAGATAAAAAAAGGCAGCAGTTCCCCCTTATTGGGGAAACTGCTGGGGGAAGCTGGGGTTTTGAATCAGGAATTAAAAATAAAAATTTTAATTCAGACAGGTTTTGTACCCCGTCCGCGGGCCGTACGGCCGGCCACCTGCCAGCCAGCCAGGGCCCGCTGAATGGGAAAATTTCCAAAAGGGAAAACCCAAAAAGACAATTTCCCCAAACTCAAATGGAGGGGGACTGCTGCCCAAATTTAGAATTTACCAAATTTGGAGGGGGTTGACAAGCAGTCCAGCATTACAAATAATGCATCAACTGCAAAAGCTGAATTGAAATGCATTACTGTGACTGAAGATGCTCCAATCCCATGCCATGCCAAGGATAACAATTCATTGCTTGCCAAACCACTCCCGAAAGAGGATCCCAGACAACACCAAGTGTTTGGGATCCCCTGTCCAATGATTTGTACTATTCATCCCCACTAAGGATGACAGTATATAACAAATCTCAATCACTTGATGGTAGTTTGTGCTATCATTGAGTGAAATTACCCCTCAATAGTATCACATAAATCAATACCAAAAACTTTTACACTACAGAAAGTTAAGATACTAAGCTTTGTCTGCCCTTTCCCAGGAACTGAAGATGAACCACTTAATCTTCTCTGCTGTCCTCACAGCCTGCCTCGGGATTGGGGGCCACCAACACTCTCACCAGCATGGGCCTAACAACAAGCCGCCTGACGAGTACTTCTACGAGGAGCCAGCGCAGCTCAACTCCTCTGAGATGTACTCCTTGTCCACGCTGGTGTTGCCCCGGTCCACTCAGCACATGGCAATATATTCCTTTGTCTTCTACGTGCTTACGTACTTTGCAGGTAATTTTGGACTTTTAATGTACATGCCAAAGTCTTTATATGGATGATGACAGTCTATCCCATCTTGACGGCACTCACAGGATTCCAAGTCATCAACTTGGTGCCTTACCTAGCTAGAATACTCCCTCATTTTATGGGGCTTTACAGAAACATAAACAGGACAAGGTCCTCCACTATGATTGCCTGAGACCCTGCAAGGCAAGACAGAAACAGTGTGAGACTGTCCTACCCGCCACAGAACAACAGCTAGTCCAGTATGGCGCCTGGGCTCCTGACTACCTTTCTGATGATCTCCCTCTAGATGAGGCTAACCTTCAGCTGGGGGGTGTTGAAATAGCAGGGTTGTGACTAAGTGGGGGTGAGACCTGCAATCTGGCTTCCCAGCGACCTGTAGCAGAACAAGGGAGTTGGCTGGAGTTCCAAAGATTGGCAGCATGAACCTAGGGTGAACCTATATGGGGGATGGTGTGATCTATGCAACTGTGGCCCAGGTAAGAAGATCTGACAGGGCTATGTAATCTTTAGCTCTGAACAAAGATGGTCGTCTGGGTTCCAACTATTTCCCCCCGGGGTAGCTCTTCTAAATCAGAAAAGGTACCATAACTGGGATGGTTCGGGTTGAAAATCTCTATACACCCGGGTCCTTGAAAGAAGGGATCTTCCCTAAGAAGTATCTGGTGGGAGGTTGATGTAATTTTCATCATCCCTATCAGGGGAATGTTTTTTTTGAGAGAGAGATGATGGGGTTAGAGGGTCGGTAGGGGATGGGCTAGATATGTAAAGGTATCTTGCGGGGGTATGGAGGGTTACTTTGGTGGTGATTGAGATGGTTTGGAATAGAGTTTTGGGGGGAGGTTTAAAGAGTAAAGGGAGCTGCGGTAGATCTGATTGATGTGGACGGTTATGGGGATATGAAGGGGGTGGTTGATGGGATGAATTGGGTTACGATCGGCATGGTTCCAAGGGGTATATCGGGAGTTTAGCGCTGGCTAACTTAGTTCATATTTCCGGTGGGGAGCGTTTATACTAGGCATTGGTAGAGTGGTCAAGCGGGTTTGGGTTGATTTTTAGATTGGGTGGAGTAAATGGATCTTTTAAGAAAAAGATTCCCCGCCTGGCCAATAAAAAAAGAGGATTATTAGTGGGAGGTTGAAAAAGGATGAATATAATTTCTAAATAGAACATTTATCTCGTTTAATTAAATCAAATTGGGGGTTGATTTTTAGATTGGGTAGGCTTGGGGCTCTATTTTGCAAACTTATCCGAGGGAGAAGGATATTTACAGTTGTAATCGCTGGCAGGGCAATTAGATATCCCCCAGGAAGTTATCGTACCCTTGAAAGTCTAGCAGGAGGCTGCCGTGGGTGTACTCGGACTTTAGGATGAACGAGATCTCTAGAGTGGGGTTCTCGGCCATGCATCTGGTCAGGTACGCTTGGATCACGTTGGCGTCGACTATAAAGTCCTGGCGGGATAGGAAGACGGTGATGGGGCACGAGATGTCCTGGGGGAGCAGGGCGTTCTCTGCCCAGCTGAAGTTGCGGGCGAGGGAGTTGGCAACGAACAGGTCGCCCGAGACAAAGTACCGCACCAGGCGCTGGACAAACCCGGAGCCTGGGCGGTAGATGAAGCTCCGGATAAGCGTTGGCTCCCAGAGCGCGAAGCAGACGGGATCGATCAGCATGGCGCGAGCGACAAACTTTGGCCGGTTCTTAAGTAGCCAGCTCGCCATAAAAGTCCCGTAGGAGTGGCCGACCAGGGCAAATGGCGCTAGGCGGTGCCGTTGCACGATCACGTCGATGGACGCGGTTGCCGTCGCTGCATCGTGGACTTTGGTGGTGGGGACCATGGAGATGCTGGGGAGTTCCAGCAGCACGATGCTCCGGTTGGGGTGGATGGCAATCAACCGCTGGATCATGATCAGGTACATGGGCAGGCCTATGCCGATCCCATGGACAAACAATATGGGCTCCTGCTCAGAGCTCTTCTCTAAGTACCAGTAGGAGCTGCGTACGGCATAGAAGCGGTGGAACCCCATGCCGCGCAGCATCAACGCAGCGGTGCCCTGTATAAAGTTGACCAGGCCATATAGGAGGAGAGGCTTGTGCTGATAGAAGACATTGTCCAGGGTTAGCCGCATCGGCTGTCCCTGGGCCACGGCGTCTGAGAAGCGAATCTTGTGCTTGCGCTGCAGCTGCTCCAGCCGAGCGTCCAGCTCCTTCCGCTGCGAAACGTCCAGGTCATGTAGATAATGGCCAAAGCCATACCACGCCAACCAGTCGCGTGCCTGGCCAAGCGTCACTGGCCCACACTCATTATCCAAGAACCATCCTGGGATGGAATCAATGATGGTCTTGTCGGCCAAAGCCGCATCCAAGAGCTGCTTGCGCATCTCCTCCGAGGCAGGGAACCCCGCTTTAGTCTCGAATAGCTTCCTGGACTTGAATTTACATTGCAGATAGAACACGGCTTCAAGCCCAAGCACCATCGCCAGCCCCAGATCAAACGTGCTCTGTACCCCATGAAGGAGGAGCCGGCCTACCCCCATGGCGAACACCAGCACCGCCCCGAGGGTTGTACCGTTGGTGACCAGCAGCCCAGTAAGCTCAACCACGGCCTTTAGCTGATCACCCTTGCTGGCCGGCGTCGCAAGCCCAAGGAAAATCTTTTGCACCAAATTACTGCCTCTTTCCCACTCCATACCCATCCCTCCCCTCTCCCTGGAGTTTAAATAATCCACCCCCGCCTGCCCCAAGCCGCCGTTGCAATCTGATAGCGTATCTACCCAACCGCCTAGATCTACCCACAAATCAAACCCATGAAAACATACCTACTTCCAATTATGGATAGGCCAGGGATGATAAAACTATGCACCAGGGCCCCCGTTTTAGAAAGACCTTTAAAACATGCCAAGTTCTGATCGGAGAAGGGGCGAAAAGCACTGTATTGAAAACATACCGCCGCAAACACCAGCTCGGATCAAACGAAACAAATCCCGCCAAACCATCCCACCCAATAGTCATCTCTTAAACTTACATCCTCTGATTAAAAGCTATCCCCAGCTCAAATAAGCTAAATCCATCATTTTCCATGAACTTTCCAAACCTTGTTTCATTTTAACAAAGCACAATGTTCATCACGTCCGTCTTCCATAACACATTGCTGCCAATATCGCAATCCGAAATAATATTCCACCCAATCACTCGTTGATATCTAAATATGCCAACCTCAGCCATTTCAAATTCGCCAAATGCTTTCCAGCTTCTCCCTTCAAAGCCCCAGTTCCGGGGGATCCATTTTAATTAATAGCCACGTTGTTATCGAACCAAGGTATAAACCCATGTGAAGAAGAGTCACATCTCCCTAAAGGCTCTTAATAAATCAAGGCTTTAATGCAAGTCATACTCCCCCTTCAACTCGTATAAATCCTAAACCAAAATAAAGAACTTGATCGGCCCTATCCCATTTAGCCATGACTATACTTGAAACCGATCAATACCTTTATCACCAATAGAGAAACCTCAACTACCATCCATATCCTCCACCAAAGCGTACGCAATGATAACCATTTTGAAACCTATCCCATCTAGTTTCCTTACACACACCCTATACCTGCAACAGTTTCAACCTTTCCAAACTAGGAAATCAATCTCTTTACCAGTATTAACCCATCCCCCTCTAAAGAACCTTCTAAAGGAACCTTCTAAATCCACAAAGAAAACCCCCAATCCCAATATAAAAATCTATAATAACCTATCCGCTACAAGAACCATCATACTATAAAAGATATACAAATCCAAATAAAAATAATCAGTGAGGTTCAACCCCCACCCACGAGTTCCTGCACAACAATAAATTCCCAAATACCGCTATACTTCCCAAGGAGCTCTCTGGAGCGGTTTATAGTTATTTGCTCCCCAGAAGGTCAACCCCGATTATAGGATATTTCAGGGATGCCAGTTTCTAAAGGTTATGATTCTAAGCCCCATCATAGCCAAGGAGGTATCATAAGCGTAAACCGCCCCTGAACAGGCCCATCCCCACTTGGTCACAAGTACAGGTATCCCATATAGGCTGGGCAGGCTAACAACCCGCCAACTCCAGCAAATGCCATGATCAACCCATCCCAACCGCCGTGCTTTCGGATTTTCGGTCCCCCTAGATCAGGGGGGTCTGAAGTTTCAAAAAAAGATGAAGTACCGCTTCCTGGTCCCCGGCCATGCCAGATCTTGATCCATTTTCAACCAAGATATTCATTTTTGGGGAGGCTGAACTGGGTCCCTAGTTTAACCCTACCCTTTAAACGGGTAAATTATATAATTCTTATTTAAAAAGGATCTGGAACCCACCATCCCTCTAGGATGGGGTAGGGGAATGGTTCTGGGAAGCTGGGATAACCCTGGGGTTCAGGAACCCTTTCCTGATCTCCAACAAAGGCAGCTCCTTTAAACCTGCCACCGTTTGAGATCCACCCCAGCCCTAATCCTGTACCCCCAAGGGAGTCCAAGATCTGGGTTTATACCATAGATCCTATAGCTGGGAGGATACCCTGAACCTGTCAGGAAAGACAATTTGGATCTATCTGAACCCTGAAGTATGAAGCCAGGGCTGGATCATGAATAAACCCTTTTCAGACCGCCAGTTCCAAAGACTGGGAATCCAACATCCCACAGCTAATGGATAAAGTTTTTTCACCCTGCCGGGACATGGACCCTTGACTACACTGCAGGGTTTTGCCAGGGGACTGCCAGTACCTAATGCCGGGAGTTTCCCCGGGGTGCCAACACTTGACACTGGCAGTTTGCTGTATAAAATGCCCCCCAATGGGAGCTGTTCTGAACTTCCCCAAAGCTCAGGAAGTGGCACTGAACCCAAATGCCTGCCCAACGCCCCAGTTGCCAAACAAAAGGATTCAAAATCTTCTTACCCCAAAGCAGCCAGTGCCAACCTGCCAGTGCTGAACCCCACCCTGCCATCTAAGACCCCTGATGCCAACCTGCCCAAGCTCAAGAGACCTGGTTATAAAATGGAGCCTGGCAGGGTGGTACAAGTACCTGCCAGGCCCGGATCAATCCCCATCAGCATCTTTAAATGAAAAGTGTGAGATATTAATTCCCCAATTGGTGCCATACTTTATCTGGGCCATCTGCCAGTTAGCTGAAAGCTTTCTGATCCTCCTGCCATCTCTGGCTATCTATCCTCTGCCAGAGGCTCTTTCTGGTCCAGCCAGTTTCCCCCTGAAGCCCCAGGCCCAGCTTACACCTGGGACAAGATTTAGCGCTGAAACCCTTGGCCCCAACTAACGGGCTAACCTGATTGTCCGGCCAGGCTTTGATGAGCCACTCTGCCCTCCTGTTCAGAGATGTCGTGAATGCTGCCATTCACCATGTTTCAATTTCCCTCTGATGAGTTATTTCCTGGACAGATCTCTCTCTTTTGCTTTTGCCCCTTGAAATGAGTCTAAGTCCGCATTGGCAAGTTCAACTGTTCAGCTTCCTGATTCTGCGCAGCTCACTTGCCCCACCCATGCTTGTGGCAAGTGGTCCTATCCTCCAGGTAGTGTTGGGTGGTACTGTTAACCACTATATATCCCATTTCTTGTTCACAACAAAAATTAGGTTCAACTCACATTCCTGTCTAAGTGTCTCCCAGCACTTTGGCGCCTCTTTAGCCCTGTTGAGTGGGCATTATCTCTCCTGGCCACGCGGCCATTGCATAGCCTTCCCTGGCATTCTAACCCTGACTTGGTATGGATCCGATTCCAAGGTTAGGATTTCCCGTTATGTATCTGTGCCGCCCCTCAGAACCCAAAAAAAATGGTGCTCCCTACAGGGGCTGCAAGCCCCTTGGGTATCCCTTTTGCAACCATGTTTTCAGGCCCTTGGCCTCCCCCTATACAAGAGCTGACTTCACCTGAAATCACCTGTCCTCCTATAAGGGAAGATATCCCAGACTCACCTATTGTCCCTACTGTGCTGAACCTTGAGAAGGGTCCCACCTAGTGGCCTATCCTTTGGGTACCCCTGACTTGGAACAAGTCATGGGGGTAGCCCTGGGGATAGCTTGGGATGGTTCATCCCTTGCCTCCAGCAACAGTTCAGATGAGGGGAGTGCTATGAATGGGGGGGCAATTTCCATAGCACATCCTCTCAGCGGCATGGGGGGCAGAGCGTCTACTGTAAACTCAGAGCCTGAACCTAAAGATGCGGGATTGTTAGATCCTTGATCCAGATCTTGAATTGCTTTTGCCGGCAGCTCAGCTGAGCAAAAAATAAAATAGTTAACAAAGTCTGACCTTCATTTTGATTTTTCTGGCTTATTCAAATTGGCGACCTTCAAATTGCTGGAGCAGATAACACAACTAACAAAAGAAAAAACTCAGCAAACAGATGCGGGATACACGGATCAGAAATGCGGGATTCTGATGTACGGCTTGAGACTTCCTATATTTCAATTGCATCATAGCCATCATGTGAAAATTAACAGATCTAAAGTTGCAGGGTTGTCAAATCCCAGAACCAAATTTCAAATCATAATTGCCAGGAATTTGCAATAAATATCATTTATGGCCATCTCAAAAAGGATGCCAAAGAATCTAGAGCAAATTTGTGCTGATTCTTTTAAGATCATAGGCATTCTCAAAAATCACCCTATTCCATTCTGGGACAGCTAAAATTTAGATGCTTGATTACAGTAGATTTTAAAAAACGCTAATAATAAGGTAGAATTATATATTACAATATATCTTATCATGTTGTCTTTCCTTTGGTGTGTTGATAATGTGCTTGCAATTAATTGGACAGCTTCACCTCCAGTTGCCTTGGCAATAAGAAATAAAGCTGCCTCCCCAAGACCAACTGTGGTTGCAGAGGCAACTTGATTTCCTATTGCCAAGGCAACTGGAGGTGAAGCTGTCCAATTAATTGCAAGCACATTTCCAACAGCAAATGAACTATCAACACACCAAGGAAAATGCAACACGGTAAAAACAGATTGTAATATATAATTCTATTTTATTATTAGTATTTTCTGAAATCTACTGTAATCAAGTATCCTTAATAGCAGTACATGAATATATAGTGCAGTAAACTGATGGCTTATCTTTACCCCCTCTCCTTCTTCCTCAAAAAAGTTTGTTTAGCCCCTGGCTCCGCCGGGGGCCAAAAATCTTTTAAAAAATTTCTGCGTCATCAGGAGGGTAGCCCATATATCATTCTATGGTTTTGTGGTTGCTATAATAGTGATTTAGAGTGCAGAATATTACATCATTTCCAGTTTAGACAATTTTTCATTTCACTTAATTTCATGTCTAAACATGGCTGTTGAGATTGGATTTTTCATTTGATCTTATCCAGAGTGGAGCTTCTTGATTTATGTTGATTTGTCCTAGTTACTTACTGTACATTAAATTTGGATTCCAGTTCCCGCAATATTTACTTGAGTTTACTAGTGGCATTCAAAAGTGATTTGAAATTTGGTTCTTGGATTTGACAATCCCGCAATTCCAAAAAACATAGTAAACTTAATGAAAATGGTTGATGGACTTGAACACTTCAAGTCTGATTCCAGTTAATTCATTTTGTCCATTGAAAATATGTAGTTTGACTTGAACTTTGCAAAGGGTCCATGAGTTCCCGCATTTTTAAAAATTCAAATTAATGCTCAAAAAAATCATTTAATTAAAAAAGGCTATCCTGCAAAAGTGATTCAAAATTTGGACCAAAAGTTTGACAATCCCGCATCTTTATGTCCTGGTTCTGAATTTACAGTATTAACATCCTTTGTACAACCTGCCTTGGCCCACCATTGAATGGTGCTAGGGCTCCACGTTCAGGAAATCTTGTCTCTACAAGCAGCTGTCACTCATCACTGGAATTAATCTGCTGCCTATCAGCAGTGAATCCACTCCCTGTTTTCTTTGGTATCAGACAACCAGCGCAGCTCTTTCACCTCAAAGACCTGTTTGGTTAATTCCATTGAGAAAATGCGCCAGTCTATTCCTAAATACGTCAGGGAGCGTCTACATGTGTTTCACCAGTTGGAACAGCCCTGGCCAACCCAAGTAGATCCCATCCTAACCCCCTATCTTGCCCACTTCAAACGGCTTGTGCAGCAGCTCAATGCCTTCAGTGCTTACTTCTTTGATCAACTACAACAAGTAGCAGACCTTGCGGCTAAAGGCATTTGCAAGCTGGGTGAAGAATTTGATCAAGAAAGGGTTGCCACTGCCACTGCCATTTCAGAGCTCCATACTCAAGGGGATGGATTGGCTACACCCAAGCCGGATGCTCTGACTCCCCCATCTGAAAATTTGGTGGATAAAGAACAGAGGCTATGGGATGCCATTCAAGAGCTGCAAGAGTCCACCCCCATCAAGGTCGCCCTGCCCAAGCACCTCAGCCGGATTCTAAAGTGCTTGCTTGGACGACTCAAGTTGCCCAGCTACAGCAAGAGGTTGCTGCCTTACAGGAAATGGTGGCAACTTCTGCAAGTCCAACTGGGGTTATCAATGAAGATGGTTGCTGCCATGGCCTGTCAGAAGCCCCCTGAATCCACTGTGCTAGATAGTTGATTGCTCTAGCTAACGAGGTGGACCACTTGAAAAAGGACCACTCTAAACTTGATCAAGAGGTGCAAGAAATGAGGGAATTACTTGATTCAGTGAATGACAGGCTTGCCCCCTGCCTCTCAATGGGTCCTTCCCTTACCTCCCAACTGGCTGAGATTTTCACAGTAGTAAAAAACAGGGTCAACACCTAGAAGTTACTGAGAGACAGACCACCTTAGCTAATAATTAGGGTGCCCACACGGCTGTGACCTTGACTTCTCTTGAGGAGGGTGTCTGTCCGCTGCGGGCCAGGCAGCCCCCTCCAAATCTGAAGCAGAGTTCTCCCCTGCATAAATGCACTCAATAGCAACAATGGTGGCCCAACTCCTGAAGCACACTTCAAACCTACTTTTAAGCAAGTCTTCAACCCCAAAACTCTTACCATTGCAGCTTTCTTAACTATCTACAAAGCTGCCATGAGGAGAGCCTCTGATGGGGTTAAGAGGGAACACATTCTAACCTGCCTTTGCCCAACCTATAAGAAGGTGTTAGTACCTGAGTTGCCCACCATTGAGACTTGGGAAGAAATGAAGCAGCTTCTGATTGACAAACTTGGCGGCCAACTTAGTTTGGAAGTGGAGAAGGACGCCTTCATGTACATTGCCTTCAAACCAAAGAGACTCTAGCTGAATTTGCTGATAGATTCTACATGGAAGGACAGCAACAGATAACAAGCAGACAATTGACAGCACACAAAGTTTACATGCTTGCGTTCAAGGTTAACCAGCTTATGTGCCTCCATTTCAAAGCCCATAAGGCTATGCTTTCCTCTGTGAAGAGCATAAAGAGGCTAATGTAGGATATGCACCTTACCCATTCTGGAACAGTTGTGCGGGAGAGTTGTGCCGCCTCTAACTCTGGTTTGTCTTCCTGTGGCCCTCCCATTCCCACAATAAATTCACAAAATCCTTCTAGACATCAAGGCTGCCATAACTGTTGCCAGATAGGTCACCACTCTCAAGTCTGCACCAATCCTGGGGTTAAAGGAGCTGATCCCAAGGAGCAGGCGGGAAAAGAACAGTCAACCTAGAGGCAGAGATGCTCTTGGTTGACAATACTCCCCAGTCTACTTCAATCCCCCCTCCATTGCTGACTCTGAGCCTGCTGACACTGAGGCTCCTACCATTCTGCTGCTGTTCCACAACATCTCTGACAGCTCTGACATGGATGATTTGGACATTGATGATCCCAACGCCTATGGGTATTCAGTTCTTGCCGTCCCAAAACCATTGCAGTCCCTTATAAGTTACCTTCTGGGAAAACTACAATGACCACCAAGCCGCTGCCTGAAGCCAAGGAGGTTGTCTCTCACCCATACCTCACTTAAGCTAAGAGGTCCCCCATGCTTGTAGAGTCATCCAAGGAAGCTGCTGAGGTTGCTGACTCTGTATTCAAGAACGTTTCAGTCTTGCTTCCTCTCCAGACTGTCTATACGGAGTATCCAAGCTTGAGAGGCATGGTTGAAAAATGGGGGAAAGAACTAGCAGACGCCCAGGACATCCTGGCCGTCCTCCCATCCTTTGGTTGTACTACCACTTGGGCAGAAATATCCATCCAAAAGGTGAAAATCAAGGCTACCTTAGACACTGGATCTCTGGCTGATTTGTCTCATTGAAGCTTGTCAAGAAGCTCACACTTGCCCCTGACTTTAACATCACCATTTGTATGGTTCAGCTGGGTATTCTATGACTCAGGGTATAGAGGCTTATTCTGCTCTTCCCATGCGGTTTGGCAAGCTACTCTTGGCTGCACCTGCAATTGTCTTGGAGAATGAGAGTTATGACCTCCTAGTTGGTACTCAACTACTTGGGGAATACAATGGGATCATCAACTTGAAGGATGGTTACCTATTCATCCTAGGGTAAAAGGTCACTCTGATCTTTGAGGAACCAGTCAAAGTTCCCAAGAAGTGCCTCAAGGTGTGTGCTTTAGAATATCCCACAGGTGATTTCACTCTAAAATACTGTACCCACTCCTCCAACATGAAGTTTCCTCCTATGGCTTGCCCTGCATATGAGGGAATCCCTCTCCTGGCCACTTCTGCTGTAACCATTCCCCCTGGATCTCAAGCCATATTAGACTCCTAAATCTTGTATGAGCTACCTGAGTGTACATTCCTGGAGTTGTACTCCCCTCCCTTGCTAGGCTGCAATGAACCCTACCTCTGCCCAGGAATCTTGGATGTCTCTCATAAAGACCCTGTTGAATTGCTGGTTGCCAACTTAACCGCTCTCCCCATACATGTGTCTAGAGGGCAGGTTGTTGGCTATGGCAAGTTGCTGAATGCGCCCAATGTCCTATTGCTACATCCCTTTGGTACGTCCCAGGACTTTGATTTACCTGAAGATGAGCCCCAAGTCCTGTCCTTGTTCACTGCTCAAGATTTTCCGCAACTATCCCTGATACAACAGAAGGAGGTGCTGGATTTGCTAGATCAGTTTTCAGATATCTTTTCTAAAGGTAGCACTTATCATGTTCTAGCCAAAGGCGTCATTCACCAGATTGATACTGGTGACGCTCCCCCCTTTTGCGCTAAACCCTATTGCCGCAGCTGTGTAGAGGATGCTCAGGTGTCTAAAGAGCTCAAACAACTTCTAGACGCTGGATTGCTTGCCCCTTCCCAAAGTCTGTGGGCCTCCCCCTTGCTCATACTGAAGAAGAAGGATGTAGGTCATTGTATTGTGATGGACTATTGACAACTTAATTCTTTAACCAAAAAGGATTCCTATCCCCTATCACACATTGCTGATGCTCTCTGCTGTCTTGGCAGCTCCAAGTTCTTCTCTGCTATGGATTTAGCTTCTGGACACTGACAAGTTGATCTCTCTCCTGAGGACTGCCAAAAGGCTGCACTCATTGTCTCTGAAGGGCTGTTTGAGCCTACCTGCATGCCGCAGGGACTCTGCAATGCCCCAGCTACTTTCCAACAAGCCATGGACTCCATCCTCTGTGATTTAAAGCTCCCATATGTCCTAGTGTACTTAGAAAATATAACAGTCTTCAGCGCTACCTTTACAGATCACCTGGCTCACCTCAAGAAAGTGTTCATAAAGATTTGAGAGGCTGATCTTAAGTTAAAACCATCAAAGTGTGCTTTCTTCAAGGGGCGCCTTGAATTCTTGGGCCATGAGGTCTCCCAAACAGGAATACGCCCTATGACAAAGAAAGTTGAGGCCATTGACATAATGCTTCCGCCCACCAATCTGCAAGAGGTTCAAGTCTTTCTGGGTATGATGGGATACTACAGACAGTTCATCCCTGACTTTGCCAACACTGGTGAGCCTTTGGTCCAACTGTTGCGTAATGTCCCTTTCCATTGGACTGTTAGCCAGCAACAAGCATTTGAGACCCTCAAGCAAAAACTCAAAGAGGCTCCCGTCCTAATATATCCTGACTACAATAAGGAATTCATCCTATATACTGATGCTAGTGACCTGGCTATTGGGGTTATCTTGGCTCAACTAGATGATGAAGGCTTAGATTGTCCTGTAGCCTATACTTCTTGTGTCCTCAACAAGCATGAGAAGAATTACAGGGTCATGGAAAAGAATCTCTTTCTGTGTTGCATGCCGTCAAGAAGTTCCACCATTATGTATATGGCACCCATTTCAAAGTGGTCACCAAGCATACCTCGCTTAAGTGGTTACAACAGCTTAAGGAACCAGAAGGACAACTAGCTAGATGGGCTCTCCGCCTGCAAGGCTACACTTTACTGTGCTACACTGTCCCAGGATTCAACTTCAAAACGCTGATGGATTGTCCAGAATGCCCATCCTCACGCTACACCCTGCTGAGGCTGATTGACTATATGAACTAATTGAATATCCTTCCTCCTGGAGAAACAAGATGGAATAAGTTTGTATTGCCCTATCCAAACTATCTGAAGACATGCTCATTTGTGACAACCAGCTTTTCAAGAAAGTACAAGACTGCTACCTACCTTATGTATGGCCTAGTCTTTGCCTTTCATTGGCGCTTCAAGCTCATAAGGAGACAGGGCATGGAGGCATTGTCAAGACCTATGAATGGCTACAGAAAAACTATTTCTGGGAGAATTTTTGCCTGCTGATTCCAGATGACATTGCTAGTTGCCACAATTGCCAGCTCCAGTGACCTTGAGCTGCCACTCATGAGCTCAAGCTAGTCCCCCCTCAACACACATTTCATACTGTTAGCATTGACACTGTAGGGCCTCTCCCTTGCTCCTGCTCTGGTTGCCACTTTATCCTAATTGGTGGTGATCATTTTAGCAAGTGGGTAGAAGCTCGCCCTACTAAGGATATCACTACCAAGACAAATGCCAACTTTCTGTTGCAAGATGTATTCTTTCACCATGGCTGTCCTCAAGTGTTGTTATCTGACAATGGGACTAACTTCAACGCCATGTTGGTAGCCTCTGTTGTTGAAGCCTTGGGGTCTCATCAGTCTTTCTATGCCCCCTATAATCCTTCTACCAATGGGGCAGTTGAGCGTGCAAACTTGACTCTGGTCTCTATCATGAGGAAACTCACTTACTCCGATGCTGTAAACTGGGATCTATACTTACCCACTGCTCTCTTTGCTTATTGCCTTAGCAAACATTGTATCACAGGGTACTCCCCCTTTTGCTATGCTGTATGGTTGTGAAGCCACTACCCTGTTGCTCCAGGGGGCCTCTACTCTCCTCTGATAAGGTCAATAATCCTGATGAGCACATCAAAGATCTAGTCAATTACATCATTAATATACAGGCTACTGCCTACACGTCCGCCTATAAGACCAAGCTGCTGGAGCTCTCCCCTGATAATGCCGGGAGATCCCCCCTGCCTGAGTTTGCCATTGGAGACCACATTCTGTATTATCAACACATAGTAGGAGGACAAGCTCATAAGCTAGACTTGTTATGGATTGGGCCCTTAGAAGTGACCTTTAAGCTAGGATTGGAATATTCAGTAAAGATCCTCTCTAATGGTCAACCTTTTGCTCAAGTGCATGCTAAGTTCCTCTGCAAGTATCACCCCCTAAGGCTAATCTAGAGGGGGATAATGCCATAAATGCTGCCATTCACCGTGTTTTGATTTTGCCTTTGATGGGTTATTTTGAGGATGAATCTCTCTCTCTTTTGCTTTTGCCCCTCAAAATGAGTCTATATCTGAACTGGGAAATACAATTTTTGGTTTCCTGACTCTGCTCAACTCACTTGCCCCACTCATGCTTATGGCAAGTGATCCTATTGTACTGGTATTGTTTTGTGGTATCACAAACCACTATATATTACATTTCTTATTCACCAATAAAATTTAAGTTATATTTGCATTTTTGTCTTTGTGTCTTCACATACTTTGGCGCCTCTCTAGCCACGTCTAGCATATATTATTCAATCAGGGCCACAAGGTAATTGCATAGCCTTCCTTGCCATTATAATCAAGACTTAGTACAGGTCCAATCCTAAGGTTAGGATTCCCTGTTGTGTATCTGTGCCGCGCCTCAGGTCATGACAAAAAAGGTATTGTTTATTGAAGAATATCATGAATAATATACTATATGGGGAAAGCCACAAGGCCACAAGGGGATGGCATAGTGGCATGTTTCATTTAAGGTTCAAAGCCAAGGAATAACTTATTAAGGGATAAGCAGGTCAAATCAGTAGCGCTCCTAATTAGGAGAAAGTACCTGCAGTTTAATATGCCTTTGAATTGATCCATGCCGTTAGATATGTCAAGGGGCAGCTCCTCAAGCGCCCCCTGTGTATTGTAAGATACATTATCAGGCAAGGAGGGAAACTCATTTGTAACACCCCCTTGCCCCCTGCTTGTTGTCAGACACCAGGATCAGAGTTTGTGAGAGATATGGGAAGGTCTGTACAAACAGCTTTTGTGTGGGAATGGCGCGGCAGGGGCATAAGCAATCATGTTGGAGTTTCTTGGTATTTCCTTGGGCGTCTTCAAGTTGGTAGGTGTGGTTTTTGTAAACCACAATTATTTTGAAGGGGCCCAAGTGGTTGGGTTCTAGTTTGGTGAAATTGGGGTTGAGGGCATAGATGGGGTCACCTACGGCATATCTGGCCTCAAGGTGCTTTGTACCCCCTTCAATTTGCTTGTGTTCAATGTCTTGGGCTTTAGCACGCCACTGGCTCAGAGAGGGAGTAGGCAACAAGGGGGGCTTCCCGGGAACTGTGTATTGTAATTTCCCTTGTTCCACTCCTGTCAAGCTGTTGGGTGTTCCAAAGGCCAAGGCGCTGGGGCTGAACCCAGTGCCTCTGTTGATCCTTTCTTGCAAGATAAGCAGTGCAATGGGCAGGTGTTCAGGCCAGCAGTGTTAGGGTGTTCCTGTGAGAGCTTAGCAATCAATTAGACCAGTGAATCATTTGGACACTCCACCCGCCCATTGGCTTTGGGGGTGATAGGGGGTTGAGACTATTCTTTAGAGGGCATTTTTGGTGCAGTATGCCTTCATGACATGCCCCAAAAGTTTGGGCCCACCATCAGTGATAAGACGTTAGGGTTGCCCAAAGCAGGCCACAATCTCTTTACCAATAAAGCGGGTGATAGTGGTGGTGGTGTGGTTAGTGGTTGCCCACGCTACTGGCCAACGGGTAAAGTAATCAATTTCCCTAATGATGTACTTTTTGCCTAGTCTATCCTCAGGGAGGGGTCCAACAATGTCAAGAGCCCACTGTTCAAAGGGCTCCATGACTTTTATGTGCAGTACAGACTTGGGGTGCAGGAAATGATGTATTCTTCTTGCAAAGCACACAGGTTTTGAGGAGGTCCAAGATGTCTTGGCGCATATGAGGCCACAAAACCTCATGCTTCATTATTTTGAAGAGGTTACACCCTCTTATGTGACCCAAGGTGTGGTGGTAATGCAGTATAGTATCTTCTTGCTGGGTGGTGGGAATATACAGTGTCTTCTCACTGGTCTCTGCCCGGCAACAGACGTTGCCAGCATCAGTGGTGAACTGACTTTTGTTGTCCTTTAATTTAGAGATATTTGCAGAGTTGAGGACTTTGTAGCGGTTGGTTCAGGACGCAGGTAGAGCATTGGTCAGTCAAGGTCTAGGCTGTTGCCCCCTGTGATGGACGCTAAATATAACCTGGAGAGGGCGTCAGCAGTGACAAGTTCCTTTCCAGGCTTGTATTTGATACATAGTTGATAAGGGGACAGGCGTTTGACCCAGTCTGCCTTACGCCGTGTCAAGTGGGACTGTGTGTTAAAGTACTGGAGTGACTTGTGGTCTTTCAGGATGCAGGGTGGAAAGATGGCTCCTTACAGGTAACAATGCCATTTCTTGATGCATTGCACATTTGCTGCTAACTATTTATCATGTATGGGGTAGCATTGCTCTGAGTTGGTGAGCTTCCTGGATTTTTAGGCCACAGGGAGGAAGACACCTTCATCAGGTTCCACCCGTAGCACGCCCCCTATGGCTCTGTCAGAGGCACAGGCTCAAATTTTTACTGGCAGTTCTGATTAAGGAACTGCAATACAGGTGCAGTTGTAAGTCTTTTCTTCAACGTCTCAAAGGCTTGATCTCTGGTAGGGGTCCATTGGAAGCGCAGTTTGATGTTTAGGAGCTTGGTGAGAGGTGAAATTAGTTCTCTGCAATCAGGGATGAATTTATGCACGTAAACAATCATGCCCAAGAAGGTACATACCTGACTGACATCAGTGGGAGGTGGTATGCTTGTGATTGCCTTGATTTTGGCAGGGTTGGGCTTTATCCCTTGGTCAGAGATGGTGTGCCCAAGGAATAGCAACTACAACTTGAGAAACTTGCATTTGGAAGGCTTGGCCTTCAGCAGGGCTTTACAAAGGGTTTTGAGGACAGCACAGAGGTGTTGAAGGTGTGTGGTTTGATCTTAACTGAAAAAAATGATATTATCAGAGGTACACAATAACACACTTCCTAATCAGATCCTCAAATGCTTTGTTTATCAAAATGGCAAAGGTAGAGGGAGTTTTTGTCATTCCAAAGTTCATGACCTGACACTCAAACAACCTGTAGATTGGCAGAAGGGAGTTTTTGCCTCATCCCCTGGTGCAATGCAGACCTGGTTGTACCCCACATTGAGATCAATCTTACTAAAGACCTTTGCACCCGTGAGCGTTTCAAACAGGTTGTCAATCAATAGCAGGGGGTACTTGTTCTTTCCAGTCACTTTTTTTAGGGTGTGGTAGTTGTTCACTAACCAAAGGAACCCATACTTCTTGGCTACAAAGAAGACTGCAGCCCTGTATGGAGAGAGCGAGGGGCAAATGAATCCCTTATCAAGCGCGTCCACAAGGTGCTGATGGAGAGTTTTGTCTTCCTTGGCGTCAGACTTAAAGGGGACGTGCCTTGGGTAGCAACCCTTGTAGTTGTACAGTATGTTGTATCTCCTGGGGAGGAGGTAGTTGATCCAGTATTTCACTTAAAACGTCTTTATATTCCTTGAGGAGTGCATCAAGTGCTGGTGGGGGAGGAGTGGCCAAGGGGGAAGCCGCAAGAGGTTTGGTGCAGATAAATTTGACTGAACATTGATTAAAGTCACGTTTCCCCCTTGAAATTTTATGTACCCATCTCTTTAACTCTGGCAAACTTGGTATCATGCAGTAACTTGCTCATTTTGATAGGATAGATCTGGAAACCCACCCCATTCCTGTTAAGGGTGATGACAAACATATTCCAGTCAATATAGGAACAGTTGTGTTACAGCCAGTCAAGACCAGCAATGACATTGTGGATGATCCCTGCCATAATTGGTCCAGAGAGCTTAACCTGGATGTCCCATTCTCACAGAGAAGGGTGCTGTCTCATGGGTAATTGCCACTCTGCGGGAGTCAGCTACTTTTATTGCCTTGAATTGGCTGGGTACTTGGTCTAGTTGTTGAGAGTCAGCAAACCCCTGGTCAACCATAGTGTGTTTGGCCCCAGTATCTACCAAAAGTTTGTGGGTGTTCTCACAGAAATGGAAGGTATAAGCCAAGTGGGTTACTTTATTTGAAGAATGGCTTGCTTGGAGAACAGGGTCATTGCTATGAACCTGGAATACACCAAGAGTTGCAACATCATGAACATTGTAACCACAGGGGTTCTTTGCAAGGAGAGATAAAGAGCAAGGGTCAAGTGGGGTTGTAGAACCTCTGATATCTACAACCCCCAGGCTTTTCCTGGGCCCTCAATTTGCGCTAATAGGAGTTCCCCCTTGCAGAATGCTTAGCCCCATTCTCTTGTTGGTGGGGCTGGCGGCATCCCACCTGATTGTAGGTACTGCCAGGTGAGGGGCAAGACTGGGGTGGTGTGTTGTTGGACTACAGAAGCCCATGGAAGCCTTATTATTGTCCTCCACAATGTCCTTGTAACAGTTGTTGACAGAAGTACAGCACCCCACGGGAACCCACTTACAGATATGGGGTTTTAACCCATTGATGATGAGGGTGAGTAGCATTGCATTTCCGTCAGTCATGGCTTCTGGGACGGCAGCAAGGGCTTGTTGTCAGGATGCAAGATATTCAGGGACAGACCTGGTTTGTTTAATGGCCAGGAGGGGGGTTCCCACCACAATAGGTGAAAAGGTTTCACTATAGCGGGACTTTGTGGCATCCCTGAACAACACCCAAGTGACATCTATCTACTGGCTGGCCCAGTTAGTGAACCACACTGTAGCAGGACCTGTAAGGCGCCCTAAATCAGTGGCAACCCACATGGGCTCAGGCACCTGACAGATACAAAAGGTGGGTCTTGGTAGAGTGGAACCAACTGATAATGTCAGCTCCTTTGACACCACCTGTGAAAGACTCAAGTTGGAGATTTAGCATGCGTTGGGAAAGGTCTGATTAGGGAAGGATGACACTTGTGTTGCGCTTCCCAAGGCAGAGTCAATTATACACGCTTGTGAGCACCAGCTGGTCTTGGTAGATAACATGCCCCTCAGGGATATCCCCCTTGGGTATTGGAAGGAAAGTTTCTTGATGGGGAGTAGCCATACAGCCCGTACTCTGTCCTTTATTGGGGGAATTTTTCTTTTAGGTAGGTTGTGAAACTACTTCTTCTACCACTGTTGCAACTGAACCAATAAAAGTTCAGTGTTTGATTGGGGAATACAACAGTCTAATAGAAAGAACAGGGATGAACAGAATAGGGTATTGTTTATTGTAGAATATTGTGATTAATATACTACATGGGGAAAGCCACAAGGCCACAAGGGGGTGGCATAGTGGGAAGTTCCATGTAAGGTTTGAGGCCAAGTAATAACTTGTATGGGGATCAGCAGGTCAAAATTAGTAGTGCTCCTAATTAGGAGAAAGTACCCACAGTTTTATATTGCCTTTGGATTGATCCATGCCGTTAGATACGTCAAGGAGCGGCTCCTCAAGCGCCCCCTGCATATTGTAAGATAGGTTAGCAGGCAAGCAGGGAAACTTGGTTACAACAGCTGGATAGTTTTGGGAGGTGGTGCCATTGAGCTGAGCTTCAACTGTGACAGAAATTGTATAATGTAAGAAGAGGACTCCATGTGATGGGGAATAACCACCCAAATCCATAAGGGTTTAATGATTAGTCACCACTTAAGCTTCAACTAATGTTCAGTAAAATTTCCAAAGGGAACACTGGGGTTCAATATAATGATTAAACTCAACCAAAAGAGCCCTGAATAGATAGCCTGTGAAAAAATCAAGAGTTTCTTCAGCATATAGTAGTTTTAAAGGCTATGGCAACAAGCAAACATAGCTCAGATGTAAATGAAATTGAAATCAACCCAAATATATTTTAAATTAATATAAATTTGTTTCTTTTTAATTTTGTTTACATCTGGGTTATTTTTGCTTTAGTATGAGTCTATTTTGGTTAAAAATAAAGTATTTTTGCTTGTTGCCATATCTTTAAAACTACTGTAGAACTCTGGACATTTGGGAAGTCATAACTGTCTCAGGTTCAGATTCTGTGGGAAAGACTACCAGCTTTGAAGGCATTGGGGTAATGTTAGGAGGCACTAACAACAAAGTACCCAAAGCAGGGCCCCATCTTACTGTAATAATTTGACTTAAGATCAGGTTATACAAAACTTAGTGGAGTAGACCTGCTACATGATGAATTTGAAAATAAAGTTAGACCATGAGATGATTTGGTTTATTGAGCAATTTAGGAAGGAATCAACTCTTAGAGTTGAACAGTGAAAATCTTCTGATATGTACCAATTTTGACGGCTAAGCAATACCACCTGGATCCATGGCTTCTATTTGGGTTTCATTATCCAAAGCATACCTTGTCCAGCACTCAAAAAATCCTTGAATGATTAATTTCTGTTGATTATTCCAAGAAACAAAGTTGTATAAATTGACTCACAGATTATGTCTATTTATCAGTGTCAACTTGCACGGGGTAATCAAATCATACTGACAAACCAGAGCAAGAGTGGCCCATTTCTGATCAACAGTTTGATTTAAATATGTCAACTTGGGTAAGATGGTTAACTTTTTACCTGACTTCTTGGCTTTGCAATTGGGACAGGCAATACCAGACATTTTGGAAACTACTGCAACACTCACTGATAAAGTTTAATTTTGGAGCCTTTCTTCACTAAATTAGAGAGCAGCTTCCAAACCAGTATGGAACTGAGTCAAATATATTTAGCTATGGTTTCTTAAATATTAGACTTGACTTGATAGTCCTGGCTATGTTTCAGAGAGAATGTTTGAGGGGGGCTGTTACAGATACAGGCAAAGGGGCTGCCAGGCCGTTGGGGGGGGGTGTCTATCACAATATTGGCACTAACTTGATAATATATGAAATGAGACGGTTATCAAGGGCCAGGGGCTATTATACAGGACCATTAAGTCCATCAACCCTGTCAGTGCAATGTACATTATACCAAAGAGTTGGGTTAACATAGTCTTATTAGTGATCCCAAAATCTTGCAGATGGTTGGTCCAGGGGGTGACAGGAGAGGTCATGGGGACCAAATACACAGGCAGGTGATTGTATTTGTCCCTAAAGAGTTGGGGTGTACTATGTACCAGTATTCTTCTTTATCAAAGGTTTTGGGTCTGTGGGACCTTACCAGAGGGTCAGCAAGGATAATTTTCTCTAAGGTGAACTCAGAGAAGGCTGAGTTCAAAGGATTTTTGATGAAATGTTTTGGACCAAAGGAGATACCAGGATGACAAAATAATGTGGTTGTGGGGTCCCCATGATCTGCTGGCATGATAGCAGGGGCATCAGGGCCTGTAGAGTCTGTACAGAGGTGAAAGAGAATAATTATAATATAAGGCTGAATTGGTTGAACCAAGTTTTCACAACAGATTTATTATTCAAGATTAAAATGTAGTATAAATTCCATTGGGTAAGGTATAAGTTCCATCTACCAGGATTCATCTTTATATTGGGATTATGAAAACTTGGGCAGTAGGATGACTGAAACTTGGGGGTGGTAGGGTGGTATCAGGCAAGGGCTGGTATTATTGGCTGGTGTTAAGAAATAGAAATCCAGGTCTTAATGTTCACTAACCTGGTTGAGAGGGGCAGCCAGGGGCACTAGACACGCCCTAGATTCAGGGCTTTGGAAAATTCCTTTAGGATTCTTATTGGTAGGGTATTAAAATTCTTCATGATGTTTATGGAGGTGATTTGCTATCACTTCATGGTGTCACGGTAAGTTTCATAATGCTGGGTATTGTCCGTCCAAGTAAGAAGGCACGGAAGGCCGGAAACCCTGTATCAAAATTGACCAAGTTAACGGATTTAAACCAAACAGTTGATTGAAAATGGGTCACGGCTGCTCCAGTATGCCAGCTGAAACCAGCTCCCCCTTGTAAACTGATGTTGATAAATCAACGTAATATGAGGGTCACCCAATATATGCTCATTAATTGGAATGGTTGTCAGAAACTGGTCACACAAGGTTTCTTCACAACCTGGACTAGATACTTACTTGAAGATGCCAAAGAAATAGGAGATCAAGACTCAGGTGGTATTGCTTAGTTGATTTTTCTGATATATATTGAATAATTTTCCCTGTTTCAACTCTAAGAGTTGAGTCCTCCTAAATTTACTCAATAAAAATCAATTATCCCAAGTTCTAATTTTAAATTTTAAAATGCATCCTGTGCTTGGGTTGTTGCAATATATCCCGTACAATCTGATTCTGAACAGAATCATTTCAGGAAGATGGGGCCCAGCATTGGGAACTTTGTTGTTGGCGCCGCAAAATGTTGATTTCATACCAGCCAATTTTGTAGCTCCTCCCTCCATTCCTGAAGATGAAAATTGGGTCACTTCTCAATGCCCAGAATTCTACGCTGAAGATGCATTGATGCTTTCCCATGTCATTTATCTTGGTTTACTCTGGTTAGAATTGATTGTTCTACTTAATCCTGGAGTTACAATTGGAAAATTCACAAAAAAATATCTGAAGCCACGTTGGTGGTTAATCATCAATTCTATGTGGATTTGGGTGGTTATTCCCCATCATTTAGAAACGGCATCATATTATCCAGTTATTTCTGTTACATTACTCAACTCTTCTACGTCTGAGTTTTTGGAAGCAGTTTGTCATGAATTTGTGTTTCTTTTCTCCTGCTCCGTCGAGATATCTGTGTTTACCATGTTTATTTGCATCAGTTCACTTCTGAGTTTTCAGTTTGGGCTTTTCTTTAATTTTTGGTTTCCATCTCTGGCTGCAGTTGTAGAGACTGGATTCTCTGTTTCCTATTTCTGTCGTGTCATGTCATTTTGGCGTCCGGATTATTTTCCTGCTCCACCCACTGATAAAATCTTGCTTGAAGTTTTGTCAGCTTTATCATTTTATTCCGGCTCTAACCTTAGTCACAAATCCCAAGTTTACCATGTGATGACAAAGGTTTCCAAAGATGCTCAAGAATGGTTGTTGTCTGCGGTGGAGCGCAATCCACGTGTTTTAACTGATAGTGCATCTCTATATCCTTTGTTAAAAAAATTGTGTATATCTATTGAAGAGCTCAAAGTATATTGTAAGCTGTACGCCTTTATCAGGGTACAACTCCGCTTTTGGTATTCCTTCCTCAGTTTCTTACCTACTGCCGTAGGATCAATGTTCCTGAGGTGAACAAACTCTCAGCGTTGTGGTTAGCAGTTGACCAGACTGCCCAGGATCTGGCGGTTTGGGATTCCCTGTTAACCACAACTGAGGCCCTGGTAAGCCAAATTCTTTCACTGGTCTCAAATCCGTCCACTTCCAAACAAGGTACGTTGGTAATTGAGGACAAACCTGCAGCGCGCTCTTGGTTTTCTGGTCCTAGTTTGGTGGCAGCTCTTTCCAGCCAAAGTCAGGATCGTTCTTCTTGTAGCTCTTCTCAGCTGCAATTGGCGGTGGTGAACAAACCCGTCCATGTGACTGAAGCCCCCGTAGTGTCTGGTCCCAATAGCTCTTTGGGAATGCTTCAGCACGTCATACCTACCAAGCCTTCTGAGGTTGTGTCCAAAGAGTTGCCTCTTGTGCCCATTGATTGTAACTATCCTGTTCTTCCTGCCGCTGTTCAAGAAATGATTGAGCAATACTTCCAGGAGCATCCTGCCTCCTTAGCCGCCGTCTGTACTACCAAGGAGAAGCAAACTCCTGCTGAGATTGCAACCTTTGCTACCAATAAATCTACTTCTGGTTACTTCTTGTTTTATGGTAACATAGATAATGGTCAAACTATCTATCAGCCGGCCATTTTATTGGATACAGGTGCTTCTGAGAACTTCATGAGTGTGGAGACTGCAGACTTGCTACAGCTCAATTACTACCCAGGAATTCTTGTTAGGGGTGGAAACTGTCAAACGTTCCCCTCCTTCCAGCTGAAGAAGCCAGTTACTTTTGTAGTTGCAGGTCAGTCCTTTACTGCAAGGTTTTCTGTTTGCTCTACCCTGATTTATCCTATCATTTTGGGAGTAAGTTGATGGAGAGATCATAATGTATCAACCTTACTGGAGAAAAATGAGCTGCAGGTAGAACACTCTTTGGGTATAACCATTCATATTCCGCTGTTGGATATGTCTGAATTAGAACAATCATCATAGACAATACAGTCAGTGCCTATCCCTGTCCCTGCAAGTTTGGATTTACCAGCATGCTTGCAACCCTGGTCTGCGGCATTTGACGCCACCAGAGGCGAGGTCCTTCCCAAGCACACTCAGTTTGACTTTGACTTTAAGGTCACTGTCAATCTGATTTGCATTGCATCTCCTATTTACCCTTTGACCTTGAAGGAAGACGCATGTTTGGAAGATGGACTCGCAACATGTTGGCAAAAGGCTACATTTTCAAGAAGGCTTTGTCAATCTGCTCTCTGTTATTATTTGTTCAGAAGTCTGATGGGTCTCTTTGTCCTTGTGTTGATTACAGGAATTTGAACAACATTACAATTCTGGATCCTTATCCTTTATCTCTCAAAGCACAGATCTCTAGATGTGTTTAGAAGGCCAAGGTATTCTCAAAACTTGATCTGTTGAATGCTTTCAATCAAATCAGAATTGCAGAAGGAATGGAATGGTTAAAAGCATTCAGAACCAAGAAGGGTATCTTCCAGTTCCGCTTAATGCCTTTTGGATTGAAGAATTCCCCAGCTTGCTTTCAGCAGTTGATTGATTCAGTCCTGGGAGATCTCCTAGGTGTTTGTGCCATTGCATATATTGATGACATCTTGGTGTTTTCTCTGGATGAGGAGTCTCATAAGGCCCACTTGTTGGCAGTTGTAGAGTGCATTCTCCAAGCAATCTTGATCATCAAAAGGAGTAAGTGTGAATTCTTTAAACGTAAGATTACCTTTCTGGGTAATATTATCTTTGAGGATGGCCACAGCATTGCCCCTGACAAGGAAGCTGCGGTTTGAGAGTATGCTACGCCTGTGACAGTATCCCAACTTTGTAGTTTCCTGGGTACAAGTACATTTTTTAAGAAATTCACTCCCCACTTGTCTGAGGTGGCCGCCCCTTTATATTTGGCTAGTGGAAAGACAACTTTAGTCTGGACGCCTGAGTGTGCAAGTGCCTTCTCAGCAGTCAAGGCTCTTTTGTTGTCCTCACCAGTGTTAAGACATGTGGATCCTGAGCTTCCTTTTGTTGTTTCCACCAATGCATCTAAATATGCTGTGGCTGGTGTGCTGTTGCAAACAGCTAGTGACAGGATTGAGAGACCTGTAGGGTATTTCTCCCGGAAGATGGAGGCTCGAGAACGCAACTACATGATTTACGACAAGGAATTGTTGGCTGTAGTGGAATTGTTAAAGCATTGGCACCACCATCTCATGTCAGCACGTCATCCATTTGTAGTAAGAACTGACCAAAAAGCTCTTCTATATTATCAACAACCCAGGGTTTTGTTGGGTTGCCAATCCAGATGGCATGGTGATCTGACAAGATACAAGTTCTGCTACAAGTTTATTAAGGGATCTGACAATCACTTAGCTGATGCCCTGAGCAGGAATCCCTCCCATCTCTCAGATGCTAGTATGGACGCCAAGTTTAACACACATACTATGATTCCAGACAAGGCTGTGGTCCCTTTTGTATTGCCTTCACTGGCTACATTGGCTACCATGTCTTTAGCTGAGGGTGCAGACCTGGATTTGTACTCCAAGGTTAAGTTTCTGCAACCTTTGTCCAAGGGTTATGATAGGCTATTGGAGCTAGCATGTGCAAACCCAGTAGTTCAGCCTCAGGGCTATCATAAGATTGGTCCAGTCCTATATCATCAAGGTTGCTTGTGGGTCCCTGAAGGCACTATTTGGGATGAAATCATGGAGGCTAATCATACCTGTCCAACAGCTGGTCATCCAGGAAAAAACAAAACAGTGGAACTTATCTGCCACCAGTTTTCCTGGAAAGGTTTGACTGTGCAGGTAGCCGCTTTTGTTCGAGATTGCCTGGTATGTGTTCAATCCAAGGCCAGTTGGAATAAGACTACTGGTTTACTGGTCCCACTTCAGCCTGCTGCTGGTCCTTGGACGTCTGTGTTGGTGGATTTCATTGGCAAGCTTCCCAATTCCAATGGGCTTAACGCAATCATGGTAGTAGTTGATTATTTCACAAAGATGGCACACTTTGTACCTTGCTCAACCACAATTATTTCAGTGGAAACTGCTAGGTTATTTGTGAAAAGAATCTTCTCTCTACATGGCATCCCAATGGAGATTGTAAGTGACCGTGGTCCTCAATTTATTGCTCAGTTCTGAGAAGCTTTTACTGGAATCCTTGGTATCAAATTGTGCCACTCTACTGCTTTCCACCCCCAGTCCAATGGACAAACAGAGAGGGTAAACCAAGGTTTGGAGGTCTACCTACGTTGCTACACCAATTCGCGACAAGATGACTGGTGTGATAATCTACCCATGGCAGAGTTCACATATAATAACGCCCCGCACACGTCAACTCAAGTATTGCCATTTTATGCCAATGTGGGTTACAATTCCTCTTCCAACATGGGTCCTCGTTTGGCTAGCAACGTGGAAGCTGCAACTGATCAAGCCGCTGAATTGAAGCAGGTCCATCAGGAGCTCCAAGTTATTCTTGCCGCCGCTGTGACAACTTACAAGGAATACGCAGATTGCAAGCGCCAGGGAGGTCCAACTTACAGGCCAGGTGATCTAGTCATGGTCAATGCTCACAATATGAAACTTAAAGTTCCATGTCGTAAATTGGGTCCCAAGCAAGTTGGCCCCTTCAAGGTGGAACGTCAGATTGGTCCCTCCGCCTATCAGCTGGATTTACCTCCTGCTTTCAAGATTTTCCACACCTTCCATGAATGTCTCCTTACTCCCTTCAAAGGAACAGAGATCCCCTCTTCCCAACCCATTCTTGTGGAAGGAGAACCTGAGTACAAGTTAAATTGTATTCTAGCTTCCCGCAAGAATTGTTGCCATTTGGAATATTTGGTATCTTGGAAAGGTTATCCTGATTCTGAAAACTCCTGGGTTCCCCACTACAATTGTTCAAATTCCTCTGATCTGATCCACAAGTTCTACAAGCACAATCCCACTGCTATTAGACACCCTGAAGTTACCCTCGCCGCAATGAAACTCCCACCTGCCCATAAGAATTTCACTTTATCCCATCTCCCAGATGGTGGTACTGTGCCCAGGGCTAAAGCGGAGGGTAATGTCACGGTAAGTTCCATAATGCCAGGTATTGTCTGTCCAAGTAAGAAGGCACAGAAGGCCGGAAACCCTGTATCAAAATTGACCAAGTTAACGGATTTAAACCAAACAGTTGATTGAAAATGGGTCACAGCTGCTCCATTATGCCATCTGAAACCAGCTCCCCCTTGTAAACTGATGTTGATAAATCAACGTAATATGAGGGTCACCCAATATAAGCTCATTAATTGGAATGGTTGTCAGAAACTGGTCACACAAGGTTTCTTCACAACCTGGACTAGATACTTACTTGAAGATGCCAAAGAAATAGGAGATCAAGACTCAGGTGGTATTGCTTAGTCAATTTTTCTGATATATATTGAATAATTTTCCCTGTTTCAACTCTAAGAGTTGAGTCCTCCTAAATTTACTCAATAAAAATCAATTATCCCAAGTTCTAATTTTAAATTTTAAAATGCATCCTGTGCTTGGGTTGTTGCAATATATCCCGTACAATCTGATTCTGAACAGAATCATTTCAGGAAGATGGGGCCCAGAATTGGGAACTTTGTTGTTGGCGCCGCAAAATGTTGATTTCATGCCAGCCAATTTTGTAGCTCCTCCCTCCATTCCTGAAGATGAAAATTGGGTCACTTCTCAATGCCCAGAATTCTATGCTGAAGATGCATTGATGCTTTCCAATGTCATTTATCTTGGTTTACTCTGGTTAGGATTTATTGTTCTACTTAATCCTGGAGTTACAATTGGAAAATTCACAAAAAAAAATATCTGAAGCCGTGTTGGTGGTTAATCATCAATTCTATGTGGATTTGGGTGGTTATTCCCCATCATTTAGAAACAGCATCATATTATCCAGTTATTTCTGTTACAAATGGTAGTTCCTGGTGCAAAATACATGACTTGATCTTATGATTTCTTGTGCTGGTTTCAAGGATTTTAATATAGGCCAATTTTCATTCAAATCACTCTCAAATTTGAACCCAAAAAAATGTGGGCTGGCGGGCCAAAGGAGGCAAGAGCCAGGGGTTGACTCTTTTATTGGGATTTGCTTTGTAAATAATAGTGAGATGTCATTTGTGACACTTTGGATCTTCTCTTATAACTTGAAAATTATCATATATTTCACTTGTAGCTTTAAAATATACATCAAAATTTTAAACAAATTGGTGTCTTATAATAACTGATATTTTATGGGATATGGAAGCAACTGGTTAAATTATAAATTGCTGTGCATTTAGACATAGGGTGTAACAGTAATCAGATAT
The DNA here is from genome assembly GCA_014839935.2 of Entomophthora muscae. NCBI lineage: Eukaryota > Fungi > Entomophthoromycota > Entomophthoromycetes > Entomophthorales > Entomophthoraceae > Entomophthora > Entomophthora muscae. The sequence continues at coordinate 307,477 of QTSX02006423.1, forward strand.
TCAGTTACAGTATTCTTTGATTAGTAGCTTTCAAAACTGTGATACAAGCAAAATTGAGTCATCTGTAATTGAAATGAACTCAACCAAAAACAAAGTAAACTCAGCTCAGAATAAATATAAGGGAACCTAAATCTATTGCCAATCAATATAAATTGATGCTGGTCAGTTTGGTGCATTGGTAATTTCACTCATAAAGGGTTGAATTACCAAAACCCAGGCCAGCCAATCAGAATGCACCAATTTAGTCACCCATTTTTGGGTGATTGATGGGGCCCTAAAATTAATTTTAATTTTAAAACATGTTTTTAAAGGCTCGGGTTTGTACCTGAGCCTTTTATCATTTTTTTCAAACTTATTAGTTAAACCCATTTAAAAAATTTACAACCCCTTTTCAATTTTTAAATTCAAATCCAATGGAGGTAATTTCAGGTAACTATTTACTAATGTGATGTAACTTTGCTGTTTTAGCATATTTACAAGGGGGAAAATTATTAGAAGCTAGATAAATATATTTATTGGGAGATATAACTTATATAGTTTGAGTGAGTTATGGATATCAGGAACTTGATTGTGATGATCACTTGGTTGGATGGTTAGGGGGTGGCTTGATCCTTGTAATGATTCAAGCGCTAAATCAAGGCATCCTTCATATGGGATCATCATCTGTTCATGTTGTTGGATTTGGTAATCCAAGTTGACTTTTGCATTTGATTACAGGTCACTGGGAAGTTGGATTACAGGTCACAAACCCGTTTAGTCAGAACCTTGTAGGGAGAAACCCTGTTGTTGCAACAAATGCAATTTTTAGATATTAATACCTATAACTCTTAAAGTTTTAATAAAAATCATTTATGAATTCTTTATAAATTAACTCGCAGTTTTAGTTATAAAGTTGATAAAAATGCTCACTACAAACTGTAAATTCAGAACCTAAACGTAAAAATGCGGGATTGTCAAATCCTTGGTCCAAATTTTGAATCACTTTTGCGGGCAACTCAGCTTATTGAAAAATAAAATATTTAATAAAATCAAACATTTTTTTGACTTTTTTGATTTATTTAAATTGGCAAATTTTGAATCTCTAGAGCAGATAACTCAACTAACAAAAGACAAAACACAGCAAACAAATGCGGGATTCTAATGTACAATTTGAGATTTCCTGTATTTCAAACAAATCATAGACATCATGGAAAACTTAACAAATCTGAAATTGCGGGATTGTCAAATCCAAGAACCAAATTTCAAATCATAATTGTGAGGAATTTTAAATAAATATAATTTATAGGTGTCTCAAAAAAGGATGCTAAAGGATCTAGAGTGGATTTGTGCTAATTCTTTTAGGAATCATAAGCATTCTCGAAAATCACCCTATTCCATTTTAGGACAGCTAAAATTTAGATGCTTGATTACAATAGATTTTTTTAAAAATGCTAATAATAAGATAGAACTATATATTACAATCTATTTTTATCATGTTGCCTTTTCCTTGGTGTGTTGATAGTTCATTTTCTGTTGATAATGTGCTTGCGTTTAATTGGATAGTTTCACCTCCAGTTGCCTAGCAATAGGAAACCAAATTGCCTCCCTGAGACCAACTGTGGTCGCAGAGGCAACTTGATTTCCTATTGCCAAGGCAACTGGAGGTGAAACTATCCAATTAAATGCAACACATTATCAACAACAAATAGACTATCAACACACCAAGGAAAAAGCAATGCGATAAGAATAGATTGTAATATAGAATTCTATTTTATTATTAGCATTTTAAAAAAATCTATTGTAATCAAGTATCCTTAATAACAATACATGGATACATAGTGTAGTGAACTGATGGTTTATCTTTGCCCCCTCTCCTTCTTCCTCAAAAAAGTTTGTTTAGCCCCTGGCTACGCCAGAGGCTAAAAAACTTTTAAAAAATTTCTGCGTCATCAGGAGGGTAGCTCATATATTATATGGTTTTGTGGTTGCTATAATAGTGATTTAGAGTGCAGAATATTACATCATTTCCAGTTTAGACAATTTTACATTTCACTTAATTTCATGTCTAACATGGTTGCTGAGATTGGATTTTCCATTTGATTTTATCCAGAGAGGAGCTTCTTGATTTGGGTTAATTTTTCCTAGTTACTTACTGTACATTCAATTTGGATTCCAGTTCCTGCAATTATTATTTGAGTTTAATAGTGGTATTCAAAAGTGATTTGAAATTTGGTTCTTGGATTTGACAATCCCGCATTTTCAAAAAACATAGTAAACTTAATGAAAATGGTTGATGGATTTGAACACTTCAAATCTCATCCCAGTTAATTCATTTCGTCCATTGGAAATATGCAGTTCAACTTAAACTTTGCAAAGTGTCTATGATTTCCCGCATTTAAAAATTCAAATAAAAATACAAAGAATTTAATTAAATTAAAAAAGGCTATCCCACAAAAGTAATTCAAAATTTGGACCAAGGATTTGACAATCCGCATTTTTCTGTTTAGGTTCTGAATTTACAGTAATTAAATAAATAAAATAAGTTGTTTGATTTAAATAATTACAACAAGACTAGTATTATATACTAAGTGTATTATTGACATTTATTATATTCTTAAGTGTTAACCTTTTATAGTTATAATATAATATTATAATGTTATAATCATGTAGCATTGCAATATTTGTTGTATGAAGCTTCAAATGACAGTGAAAAATATATTGAAGACTTTAAAATAAGATTCAAGATTTTTATGTTACATTTAACAGTTAAGTAGGGATTTACTATATAGCATAACAGGGTAATGTTATGCTGTATGTGTAATATTTTTTCCAATTTTATTTTTTTGATTCTCAAATATATAGCACATTTTAAATAATTAAACATTTTCCATTATCAAGTAACTATAATTTATAATCCATATAACTTTGCTATTAACTTTATCTATCTTAATATGGGTCTATTTTATAATTAAAGTACTATTTATTTAAACTAGTATTAACTCACACTGTCAGGGATTTATTTGTTAGGAAGCATTTATGCAATTGAGTGAAGAAGAGCTCTCAAGTTAAACTTAACTAGATTGGAGCCTACTGGAATTCCTATAATTAACATATGGAGTTGATGACCTAGTAATCTAAATCTTCCCAAAAAGGGTGTTAAGTTATTTAATAAATAGTATACACTGGTGTATCCTAAGACCAACCAAGGGGCCTTGGGATGAATGATTGGAGGGAAGCAAGCAGTTTCAACATTGGGAGCATGGTGGCAGTGTGGACCAAATTGATACCAAATGGAGTCTTCAGATTTATCAGTGGGAGTTGGTTCAGGAGCCTCAAAGTTCATGTTTGTCTGGTCATATCATATTTGTCAGAAAATCATGGACCTTGGTATTTTATCATCAGCCAGATGAGATCCTAAGTCTTCTAACATTAGGAAAGTACAGAGAACCTGTGACTTTGGTGGAACCTTTGGCCCGGAATATTTTGTTGTCATCAGAAGTAGCAAGTCTGACAGGGCCCAAGGCCCAAAGAATTTGGGATATTTCTTCCTACTTCCGGATCAAGGTTTATAAGTTGTTGACTCTATATTTTACTATAGGGTTTAATACTTTATGTCAACAGTATGATCTTTTGCTCTCCACTTAATTAGAATCAAACTAGGGAAAGGATTTGAAATATCAACTCTTTATTAGAAGACTGATATTGAGGCTGGCCCAGCTGCCCTCGTTTATCTGAGTTAGCTCTGGCCCAACCTTGAGTGTGTGCGGTTTGTGACAGAAGCTTGCTTGACAACTTCCACAGCTCAATATCCTTTCTGAAGCTGTGCAACTATCCTCAATCTGAGCGGAGTAGCTGTGAACCTGGACCACGTTCCAGGTGGCTAGCTAGCCTGGCTGGCTACTAGTTGGTGGAGATGATTCTTCACTTAATCAGAGCTGCTCTAATACAATAGGCTCACAGCCTTTTATCTTAGAGTGTTTGGCCTGACAGCCCAGTCTATTTTAGGCTCTTTTGGAAGTGTTTCAGATGTTGGCCCTTATGATGGCCCTTGTTCTAGAATTTAATTAAAGTTTAGAATAGTAATTATATAGGAAGCATGTTTGAGGTGGTTGTTGAGGTGGATTAATTAATAGCACAATATCTGCATGTTTCACTATTAATTAGGAATAGAGATTTTGCAATTACCAGGATATGATTTGATCATTTGAATCCATTTATTCCACAAACCTGCAGCCCACATTAATTTGTTGAAACCATTCCTAAGAGTGATTAAATGCTGACCCGTGTTATTTTGTTGAATCTGTTAATTAGTCAATATCCAGAATTCCTGACAATATTAATACACAGAAACCCCAGACAAGTAGGAAGGGCTTCATGTTGTTGGGGATGGACTTGATTTGTCTACTAATCAGTTAGAGTTTAAAAATATAGACTTTATTTGAGATTATTTGAGAGGAAAAAATTGTCGGAGCAATTTTCTCAGGAGGGATTGATCAGCTTAAATACTGAAGTGAGATGTGGGAGGGAATTAGTTGTTATCAGTGGTTCCTGCATGATTTGATGAAGAAGTATTGCTTTGCAGGACTGCAGCCTGGAATGCAGAAAGATGTGAGTTTTGCCTTTACATCTGGGCTGTAATTATGATCTTGAGTGGTTCCCTAGGTTAGATGTAACCTGATTTCTTGGCTTGGTTGGCATTCATTATCTGATTGGCAGTTTGGATCCCCAGGACATCTATTGGACTGAGCTCTGCATTTAATTCCTGGTTGATTGGCTTGATTTAATAATATAGCTTTTTGGAGCCATTTATTAATAATATATTACTCTGGTCTAGGAATGCTTTGGCTCAGCCCCGGCTAGCTTTTGGCTCAAGGCCTCTAAAGCCAAAGCAGAATTCTTTAATATTTAATTATTCTTAAAGAAATATTTGACAGGAATGGCCAGGAGCCAGAAACTGGCCGCAGCTGCCCGGGGCTTGGCCAAAGCAGCTCTACTCTGGATGTTGCCAGCATAGTCTACAAAACCCTGGAAACCCATATTTATTAATGGGATTTATACTACTTTTTTGAAATCTTCCTTTGCTTTTGCTTTTGCTCTGTAATTTGAATATGTGTTTGTTAATAAATTTCAAACATGTTTTTGAACTGTTCTCCTTAATTGGTTGATTAATGAACTTTGTTTTTGTTTTTCATTTAAGAATTCACTTTCAATATTTGTTTTTGTGGCGTAAATAACAAATTTAAAGTTTCTGGTGCTTTTTCTTTTGTGAAAGAAATGGAATTCCTTACACACACTGATGTTTTGTATAATTTTTTGTGAAGCATTTAGGCCAAGAAAAGATGAAGATTTTGGATAAGTGATATCTTTATTAAAATAAATATATATATATTAAAGTTGAAAGGGTACCCATACAAATTCTGACAACATTTTTTTAGGAACCAGAATATGGCATTATTCATAGTACTTTATAGAGGATTTTTTAAATTATATCATAAATAATTTTTATTAAAACTTTAAGAGTTATATGTATTAATATCTAAAAATTGCATTATTAAATAGCTATATGAAATTATCTCCATCAGTTTTGATTTTAAAATTTACATACAGTAGTTTTAAAACCTATGGCAACAAGCAAAAATAGTTCAGATCTAAACAAAATGAACTCAGATTTAAGCAAAAAAGCTAATCTGTAAACAAAATTTAAATTAACCCAAATCTTTTGTAAATTAATATAAATCCATTGAGTTTTAATTTTGTTTAAAGATTAGCTATTTTTGTTTAAATCTGAGTTCATTTTGTTTAGATCTGAACTATTTTTGCTTGTTGCCATAGGTTTTAAAACTACTGTATAGGTTGTAATCATTTTTAAATGGTTTCAATTAATGAATTTGAAAAAATGATAAGAAGCCCTGGGGACAAACCTGAGCCTTTAAAACCATGTTTTTGTAAAATATAGGATTTGTTTACATCCACATTTTTAAATTAAAATTGATTTTTAGGGTCCCCTTTAACCCAAAAATGGGTGGTTGGATGGGTACATTCTGATTGGTTGGCCTGGGTTTTAGTAATTTAACTTGTTATGAGTCAAATTAACAATGCACCAAACTGACTATCAAATATAAATTAATTGATTTTGTTTTCAGTTGAACTATTTTGGTTGTAGATGGCTCAATTTTGTTTATTTACACAGCTCTGAAAACTACTGTAATCAAATTATCTTTTTTGTTTCAAATGTTGAGCTTTTGTTTTGATTATGTCACAACATCCTTGATTACTCCCTCTCAGGGAATTAACGCCCCAAGTAGATCACCAAACAGCTCACTGAATGGTTCACTGTCCAGTCAATAAACTGGTGGCACCACTATCAGTTAACCATCTATGACAGGGATCACTCAATCCAGGTCCTAAATGGAACACAACTTGATTAAGCTTTGTGACTCAAGAGGAACATTACTCAGATAAGCCCCATGACCTCCATGACATACATGGATGACATGTGGCTTGTCATGATACTATATATTAACCTATATTCATATTCAACAAAGTATCATTCTCTTCTTAATCTTCCCCTTTATTTTGTTTATTATACTTCCCAGAAGTATAAACTTGAGAGTGGTAGCACAGGTAGGTTATCCATACCTACACAACTATAAGAAAAAATTCCTCCTAAAAAAAGGACCCAAGCAATGGTACTCCTTAGCGGCTGGAGAGATTACAAAGAAGGACAAGATGTTTCTGCAGGCCTCATTATCTACAATAATTTCCTTGTACCCATTGACCAGTACAACACGCTCAAAACCTGCAGACTGTTCCCTACCACACCAACCACAACAGCACCTCCGCAGCCTGAGATACCCAATATTGTGTTTCAACGCCTGTGCACCGCTGAAATTGGTGCCTTTGCAGGACTACGCCGCAAAAACGCCTCCCTTTGGATCAACAGCACGCAAAGCAAGTTCAAACAAGCGGACTACCCCCAAAGACTCTGGGTTAGCAAAATTGCACTCTGCGTCACAGGGACTACTTCACGCTTTGTTACCAAATGGCTAGCCCAACATCCTGACCAGAAGGAGAATTGGGAAGTGTTCAATGCCACATTCCTCAAAAATTTCTCCATGAAGGACTCAGACGTAGTGATCATGACCAAGCTTCAAACCTTCAAAATGACAGGAAACATTGAAGAGTACATTGCAGCATATGAAGGGCTACACAACTGAGCACCCAACACCATCAACTTTGATGAACCTGGGCCGTGCCTAGACTTCTACAATGGCCTTCTCATGCACATTAGACGTCAGTTTGACATGACTTTCTGCAAGAACCTTGAGAATTTATTCCTAGAAGAAAAACATGCAGCTCAGAATTCTGACAATCTACATGCCACCAACAAGCGCAAGGAAAACCCTGCAGCTAAGAGAGAACCTCGCCCCAACAATCAAAGCAACCGAGCCAAAAATACCCATCCTTGAACCAGGAATTGCACTGCACAAGCCAACCAGGACAGCACCAAAGATACCAACAAGGAGGGAAAAGCTCAGGGGAGTGCTTAGGCAAGTTGCCCTCCCCTACTTCACAAGACTTGTACAGAGAACAGGATGTGGATTCAATCACCATGATCCAAGTACCCTCCAGCAATCCTCTACTGTTTGCTGCCCAAACTGGAAATAAACTCCTCACTTATCCTTTCTGCTTTTGCAGATACCAGGGCACAGCACTATTTGGCACTGGAGCAGACCAATCTCTCATCAACAAGAGTTTTGCAGACCTCATGAAGTTACCCACCATTTGAAGTAGCATCAAGAAAGTCATCATGGTGGACAACCACAGCACACCAGTTACCCAGGAGACTTAACCTTTCAGAGCCCAAATTGGAGATATACAAATGACAATTAGCAGCCCTATCATACCAATCCCTAAATATGATGTCATACTTGGCCTAGACTGGATGAGAAAGACAAAACCTCATATTGACTGGGACAGTGCCACCCTCACCATACAATGAGGAGAAGTTTACCACCATGTATACCTAACACATCTTGACATGCTCATGAGGGGCCATATATTCGTGAAAATCATGGAAACAGAAGAAACTGACCCCAGCAAAATCAATTGGAGCACCTGTACATACAAGGCTATCCACTTCAAAAACATGGAAACTTGACACAAACAGGCCCCCATCAGAGACCAGCTAGTCAGTGAATTCCCCTTCCGTATTCCAAGAGACACTACCCGGGTTTCCCCCTGATTGGGGTATACAACACAAAATCAACCTAAAAGGGAGTGTACCTAAAGCACTACATATCTACCACCTCACACCACAAGAAAACAACGCCCTAAAAGCTTATCTTGACAAAGCACTCAAAAAAGGCCTCATCAGACCCTCAAAGTCACCCTTTGGTGCCGCTGTCTTCTTTATGGCAAAGAAAAATGGAGGACTCCGCCTGGTCACAGACTACAGGGCCCTCAACAAGGTCACAATTAAGAACAGGTATCCCCTGCCCCTCATTGATGACCTTTTTGATGCCCTGGGGGGTCCCTAATCTTCACAAAAATTGATTTGACAGCAGGTTACTGTAAATTCACTGCCACCTCTGGCCTTGGATCAAACCATTTTCCCCCGCTGCACCAAAAAAGGGCCAAAAACAACAGCCAAGTCATTAAATTCCTTAGAAGATTTGGCCCACACTGTTGATGAGATATTTGTTCTGGCCTACCCTGCAGATCCCCCTGCTTTGGTTGTCCCGGCTTGCAAAGAAACACTGATTGATTTAGACTATTTGTTATTGTGGTGTTGCCCTCTTTTGAAAATTATCAGGAACGCCCAATCAAATGGGGCCATATCTATGTCCAGAAAGTTAAATGAACCTGAGTCTGTTGAGTTGCCTTCCAGCCAATCAGGTGGGTTTGCGGAAATTAGTTTGAAACCTTCCAGTGCTCCTGGCCTTGGCCATCAAAATTTTTCTTCCAGCCAATGAGTTGCAAGTCAAGTTGGTCATGTGATTTTCCCCTAGCAACTCACCCCTTTTTACAATGCCAGGGGACTTTGTGTCCCCTGCTTGTCAATTCTCAATTTATTAAAAGTTTTGAGCTTGATACACTCAGTTTTAATTTTTGTTGCCTTGATTGGACCTCTGCTGGAGTTCCTATCACCTAGAATTTTAAAAGTGTTAGTATTTGCTTCATCGCTTACCTTCAACCCCCGTTTCAAACCTGGTCCCTCTTCTGGAACCCTTGAAGTGGATTTTGGCGTATAGTGTTTTTGGTTTTTGCTTTTGCTTTAAAGATTCACGCTCAAACCTAAGTTTACTAGTTAAATTCAATATAAAAATCTACTTTTACCTTGTTTTTCTCTATAAACTCTTTGATTTCAAACCCGCTTTTGTTCCTGGTCATTTTAAAGACGCCTGAGCACACCGGCAAGCTCTCCAAGCCTACTCTGACACATCTTTTGGTTTCTTGCTTGTGATTACCCCTGTTGGCCTCAATTTTATTGCTTGCAATTTTGAAAACCACCCCAATCTTCTTCAAATTTTGTGGAGTTTACAGCTATGATAATCCCAGTCTTAAGATTTGTGGTATTTTCTTTGGCCCCCTTTTTGCTCCTCTTGTGGTCCACCTCACCAGACCTGTGGTCTAAACTCTCCTCTTTGGCACAACTCGCAAGTGCGGCCCCTTCTAGCCTCCTGAGTTGCCTGGTAGTCTCCTTTATTCTGGGGAGGCTGTGGTGAAGAGCCTGACCTGTGATGATCTGGATTTGGAGGACGTTGACCATGCTTCTCCCGCTCCTATGAGCAAGGAGGTGCCAATGTCCCCCCCTCCTGGCCTAGAGAAGAGTGACTTGGTACCTCTGCGCGCTTCTGCAATGCTCCCTTCCACCCCCACTTGTACCCCCTGGCTGCTCACCAGGTTGGCGCTGATGGCACTGAATGCCTATTTCCCTTGGCTGTCTCCTGTGTCCTCCCTGTGGTCTCCCCTTTGAGCGGCCGTTCCAGTCCTCCACTGGACGGCATCCTGGTGGTTTATTTTGCCGGGATGGGAGCCGAACTTAGTTAGTTTAGCCCCCCTCTCTCACAGTTACCACCAAATTTGCGTGAAACCTGATGACATTCCAAAGACCACATTTAGAACTAAATACAGATCCTTTGAATGTGTTGTTCTCAACTTTGGCATGACAAACACTCTCAGTACCTTTGTAACCTTCATGAATGAAGTCTTCAAGGAACATATTGGAAAAAGAGCAATCATCTACCTGGACGACATCATCATTTACAGTCCCAACCTGCAACAACACTGGGAAGACATCCGCTCAGTTCTCTGTACCTTGGAAGACAACCAACTGATTGCCAAGCCGTCCAAATGTGAGTTCTTCTCAACTGAACTTTTATTCCTCGGCCATATCATCAGCAAGGATGGTATTAAACTGGACCCAGATAAGGTACATGCCATAACAGAGATGCCAGCCCCAAGAAAAAAGAGCCAACTCCACACTTTCCTTGGAATGGTAGCCTATGTACGCAGGTTCATCCTTGACTGGGGCGCCCTAATAGCTCCCTTGTCAGCCATCACTGGGAAAACAACCAAATTTGTCTGGACACCCTTACAAGATCAACATTTCAACCAACTAAAGGAACACATGGTTACTGCCCCCATCCTACAATACCCAAACCGTGAGGGTATCTATGAGCTAGAAACCGGTGCCTCCAACTATGCCATAGGAGGAGTCCTCCGTATCCAAACGGCCCAAAAAACTTTCTTCCCGTGGCATATGAATCAAGGAAGCTATTGGACGGCAAACAAAGATACCCCATACACAACAAGGAATTGGTGGTCATAATACACTGCCTCATGAAATGGCAATACTACCTGGAAGGAGCCCAGACATTTAAGGTACTCACCGACCACAAGTTGCTGATATTCTTCAAAACACAATAACACCTGTCAAGAAGACAAGCCAAATGGATAAGTCTCATACAGAGATACCCCATGCAAATTGAATACAAGCCAGGCAAGGAGATGCTTACTGCAGATGCCCTATCAAGGCTATACAATAAACACGTCCTCTGCACTGATGGCGACCCTGACTGGCCCATGTTAATCATGGGGAATCTCCAGGAAGGGTTCTCACCTGGCACACCAATGGACATCTAAGAGAAAGTCCTCAAGAACAAACATCTGTTCAAAAACGTATATGGCACCCTTCACTGAATACTTCCAAATGGTGACACTGTACCCTACATCCCGTCAACACAAAAGATTGACACAATCCTCCAATATCACAGAGACTTGGGACACACCCATAGCAGAAACTTGCATGAATATCTCAAGACCCACTACTGGTGGCCCAATATGCTAGATGATATAAGAGAAGTACTGGAACAATGCAAAGTCTGTGAAAAGTACGCCCAAACCAAAGCAGCACCCAAGTCAGTAGTACCTGTATCTATCACACAACTCTTCAAAGTATGGTTGTTGGATATTGTGGGGCCTATGCCCAGTGAAAGCAAAGGCAAGAAGTACATCATAACAGCTATTGACTATGCAACCAGATGTCTTATAGCACAAGCCATGAAAGAACACAAGGGCAACAACATGAGACAATTCATTGGCAAAGAGATCATAGCAAAGTTTGGGAAACCTGACCTCCTGATCACAGATGAAGGCACTGAACTTAAAGCTATTGACACCAACATCTATCTTGCCAAAAATGGAATAAAACACGTCACAGCCAGCCCATATCACCCATAAGCAAATGAACGTGTAGAGCAACTAAACAGCTCTCTAGTGGAAGCCCTCAGTAAGCTATCTGCCAACAATCCAAAAGCCTGGGTTGATATGCTACCAACCACTCTTATGGTCTGTAAAACATGAGTCAACCGCAATACAGGCAAAAGCTCTTATGAGCTCGTCTATGGTCAGAAACCCGCACTTGTCAGTACAACCATGGGTCCACGACTGCCACTTTCAAAGAAGATACCAGACAGTAATGACCCAAAAGTACTACATGCCAGAAAAGACCAAGAAAAAATGGAACACCAAAGGGTTCAGCAGGAGGCAATCCCATTACAACAAGAAAGGTTCCAAGTCAGAGACAAGATCTGGGTTGTCAATCATGACCAACACAAAATAGACCCAGGACTACGTGGACAGGCATTGTCATGAAAGTCAAGCCCAATAACACCTACCTCATCAAAGGGATTGGAGCTCGGACTGAACTGAAACATATGCACCACGACCAACTCCGCTTGTGTAAAGCAAGAACAGCCCAACAAAATTCAAGGCTCCCAGTACCCAACACCAAACTGGATCAATACCAGGCCTGTATACCAGATACTCTCAAGAAAATTCCCAAGCCTCTGCCTTCCAGCTCCCCAGGGGAGATGTCATAACATCTTTGATTACTCCCTCTTGGGAGATTAACACCCCAAGCAGATCACCAAACGGCTCACTGAATGGTTCACCGTCCAGTCAATAAACTGGTGGCACCACTATCAGTTAACCATCTATGACAGGGATCACTCAATCCAGGTCCTAAATGGAACACAACTTGATTAAGCCTCGTGACTCAAGAGGAACATTGCTCAGATAAGCCCCATGACCTCCATGACGTACATGGACGGCATGTGGCTTGTCATGATACTATATATTACCCTATATTCATATTCAATAAAGTATCATTATCTTTGTAAGTCTTCCCCTTATTTTGTTTATTATACTTCCCAGAAGTATAAACTCAACAATTATAACAATTTTCAATCCTTATAATGACATAAATACTTTATTATAAATATAATTTTGATTGGATTGGCATGAAAAATATTTGACAAGGTTCCTTTTTATAATCTATATTTCATTATGTTGATTGTCCTTTAGCTTTTAATAGATATAAATAAGGTTAATTTAAATCAACTTATTTTTTAACTAAAATTATTACAATTAGATGTAAAAGCTTCTGTGTTTTTGTATTTTATATATAATTTCATATACAGTAGTTTGAAAAGCTATGGCGACAAGCGAAAATACTTCGGATTTAAACGAAAAAAAACTCAGATGTAAACGAAATTAAAAGGAATATTTTTATATCAATTTACAATAGATTTATTTATTTTTAATTTTGTTTACATCTGAGTTTTTTTTCGTTTAAATCCGAAGTATTTTCGCTTGTCGCCATAGCTTTTAAAACTACTGTATATATATGGGACATTATTTTTCTTGTTATGCCTAGGCGCCAGATTGGTTATTTTATAACTTAATCATATTATTCATATTCAAATTATTCAGAAAGAGTAAAATATAATCAATCCCAAATATTTAATTGATCTTGGGCTTGGGTGATTTTTTAAAAAATAATTCATTGATTTTATAATTGAAAATTGCAACTTATAGTATTACTGAAAATATCTTAAGTGCTACTACAAACCAAAAATATTTATGATGAGTTGCATGGGAGAGTAATAGCAGCCCCAAAGCTATAAATGCTATTACCCTATCTTTGGCTCATCATAAATATTCTTAGTTTGTTTCAGAAAAAAAGGTTGTTGTTTTTGAAAGACTGATAACTCTATTTAAAATACACCCTCTAGTAAGCTGCCCTACTTCATGAACTTGCCCCAATACACTACTAGCATCTTCAGATATTTTTGTTTCTCTGGTATCATCACGTGATTTCAAATGATAAAATATCTCAGAATATTCTGAGAAGCTTTCAAATGTTAAAGGTGAAGTATATAACTTCCCATCTTTCATCAAATATGAAAGATTAATGCGCAGATTTTTAACTTCAAGCTCTCTTTTTATAGGCCTAAATTTCCTTTCATAAATATAAAAAAACGCTTTTTGGGAAACAATTGAACCAGTTAAAGATGAATTGTATAATTCTTTTCTTCTTTCTTCTTTCTCAAAAATATTTTTTAGATCATTAATGTTGTTAATATAAAGTACATTTTCTTTTTCCTTTAAAATTTTTGATATTACACCAAAGTGACCATCAACAATGCTTTTTCCATGGCATTCAACAAAACGGTTATATTTTATGGAACCCTTAATATATTTAGGTGCCTCTTTAAATAAGTAATATAAAAATTCATATGATCTAAAATGATTTCCATTATCTGTCCATACTTTTATATTTTTTATTTTTTTAAATCTATCTAATTTAAGAAGACTTATTAGACATTCACCTGAAAATAAAGAATCATGTGATAATATTTGAGACAAAAAATCATGATATTCATATTTAATTTTATTGTTTTCTTTAAAAACTAATGCAAACCCTAATAATGAGATTGGTTTTTTTGAATAAAAACAATTATTGGTCTCAATTGGACCACCTCCAACCTTTAAGTTTTCTTTATAATCTATAACTACAACACAAGACTCATCATCTAGTTCATTAATATCTTTTTTATATTCACAATTTTGATGAACATAAAAGTCTTGGTGCTGATTAATAGTCTTTAAGTCATTGTCTATAGATTCTGGTAATAGTAAGTTTTTACTTTCACATTCTTCCTTCTTTTTTTCTAGTGAATTTTTTAAATTACAAATATTGCACATATCGGTTTGTTTTTTACTTTTTATTATATTTTTAGGGATTAATTTATAGTAAGTGGAAATTGAAACTGAAATTTCATTTTTTATTTTCATATTTTCATATATTTCTTTTTTTGTTTTAAGTAGAGAGTATTTAATTTCAGTTGAGTAATTACTCATCTCTTTTTCTATATCTTTATAAATTTTTTCAGGCACTTTTTTTGTAAACTGGCTTGTTTCAAAAGAATTTTCCAGCAATTTTTTAATTATTTTTTTAGTTATTTCTTTTTTAAATGAATAGTTATTATTTTTTTGGCTTTTTTTGTTTAAGCTTACATTTTTATTTATTTTTTCTTGAGTATTCAAACTCACTTTTGGTTATATTAAACCCCATATCATTAAGCTCTTTTAAAGAGTAACTGGAAGTAACCAGAGATCGCAAGGCTGGGAGATGTTTTTGGGGAGAAGATTTCATGAGATCCTTTAAGTTTTCAATGAACTCATTGCCTTTTTGATTTTGAATAGTTGGCAGGAACTGAGCT
Source organism: Entomophthora muscae (assembly GCA_014839935.2). NCBI lineage: Eukaryota > Fungi > Entomophthoromycota > Entomophthoromycetes > Entomophthorales > Entomophthoraceae > Entomophthora > Entomophthora muscae. Next base: position 322,527 of record QTSX02006423.1, read on the forward strand.
TTCCCAAATTCAGTTTGAGTAAGGAAGTGCTTGATGAAATTATCAAGATCATCACCAGCAATAAAGAGGAATGCCTTTTTTAACATTGCAATTCTCTCTCTTTTTGTTGAAGCTCCCAAGGAAAAAAAGGGTAGCATGGAAGAAGTAAATTTAACTGAGGACATGGTAGTATTTTGAATCTGTAATTAGGTCAGATCTTTGATGTGTGCCTTAATGATGGAGTAGTTATGATCAGAATGTGGTCTTTGAATTGGGTTATTTGGATTAGAAGCTTTGTGGTACTTTAGCTCTTATATACCAAGCTAAATGACACCATTCTGAAAGAAATGGTGTGATAGCTTTTATTATAGTTTGAACTTGAATTTATGTTTGCAGAAATTAATTAAATACCCAGTTTTCATGCACAAGTGATATATGTGAAGCAGCTAAGCATTATTATTACATCATATCCTCTTTGTAATCAATACAAATCAATTAAAATGATGTATTCAGTTAATTGTAACTCTTCCGCATATTTTTAAAATGATAAAATATTAAAGAATTCCATTTAATGAATGCTCAATTTGAGGTTCGAAGCTCACTTGAACCTTAAAATCAATCTAAACAGTGATAAAAACATCCTAACTTCAAACTATCATAAAATCCTAGAGAATTGAGCTTTTTAAATAAAATAAAATGCGAAAATAAAGCTCTCAATCTTATCTTTAATTTCGTCAAATAAAAAACATCTGTTGTGTATTCAAAAAAGAGTATTTATTAGCTTTGAAGTGATCTACTTTATATCATTAGATATAATCATATAATAAAATCTGGATTATGCTCTTTTAAATTACTTTTGCTTTAATATTGAGCATAGTATAAATATTAAAATTTTTACACCAATAGAAAGATAAGATTCTTAGCTTCATTTTGATAGTTTACAGTGTGAAAAAATATTAATTTTTCATTGAGTTATTAATGTTTTAAATATAAATTGTGTAATTAGTTACTTTTTCAAAATCGAACTGTGTTATGCTGCGACTTGAGCAGCATGTGCATTAGAAAATGGCCTAATCTCTAAAATAATGACCCAATTGTTACCTTCAAAGGAAGATTTCAGCCAATCAACTGGCGCCAAATCAACTTTAAACCGTTGCCAGACCATCCAGGGTGACGTTTACACAGCAGTTGACGCTGTTACTGATTCTGGTTCTGAAAACTCTGGTTCTGATGCCTACACTTCCCCAGTTCTCCAGATATCAGCTGGAGAAAGCTGCGGCTTCTTCAATGCTGGATCTTCATGTTTGCCCAATAACTTCAGCTAAGATTCATATTTTGCTGTGGAGAACATGTTTTTGCTAAATTCATTTACAAAAGTTGTATTATGAGTTCCAGTTGCCCCTAAATTCTCCAAATTCTTCAGATTTATCCCCAAATCTTCTGATTTCCTTTATTTTTCCATCCAACCATTTAATGGCAACAGTGCCCATGTCAACACTAAAAATTTCAACAGTGACCATGTCAACACTTTGTCAACATGGCCACTGTTGACTCAAAACTCTAAATCTCACATGTTTTTTGCTAGTTGCGCTAGCTTAATTCTTTTTTTTAAAGCGTTCAGGGGTGTGAACCCAGAAAACACGACAAAATTGTGGTCATCTCAACACAATTTAATATTAAGCTTAATAAAAAACTTGATTTAACCTGATTTTTCCTTTACATTTACTAATAAAAATTAGTTTATTTTTTATTTGATTTCACAAAGTAAAAGTGTCAATGTAGACACTTTTTAAGCCAAACTTATTTTTAATAACAAAAATGAAGCATCTACAGTAAAAAAATAAGTGCACATTTAAAAATATTTTTTTTATTGAATTATTATATTGAAAAAGACAGTGCACATATATTTGATTGTTGGAATGTTCATGTTATGAATATATATGTGGCACTTATTACGGCTTTAATATATTAAGTGGATTGGATGCTAAAGGTGATCCAATAATTTAAGCGTGACTTACTATGTAAGTTACTATGGAATTTATTATTAAAAATAATGTTGACACTCATAAATGTTGTTTATTTGCTTGTGATCACCCCCTGGGGTGAAGTTAAGCAAATTAGAGTGGCGCAATTAAGCCTAGATTAATATGCCACCTCATATAAAGAATGTTGTAAGTGATGTTGTCGACACTTTACCCTTTTCAATACTTAAATACAACTTCTTAACAACTTCATATAAGCGCAATGGTAAAATTTCATATTCTCACTACCCAAATATAATTTTTAATAAAGAAAAAAAGAGCCTTGGTACTTTATTAACTTATTTTATATGTTTTTTTTAATTTTTATATGTGAACAAAAATACACAGAAAACGGTTAATTTTTTGCTAGCCCGCATAAATCTAATTAAGCCTACTATGAAAAAACATAGTAAATTTTCAAAATAATGTCAACAGTGAGAATGTCGTCAAAAATAATGTCTACAATTTTTGTAATTGACGGTGAGAATTCAGCTTTTTTTACTAATTGTCAATCATAATGTCAACGCTTTTCACTTCTCACATATAAAAATTTATGTTTTATATAATAAAGACTTCACATTTTTTGATATGTTGTATTTTTGAATTTGCTCTTTCATATTTTAAATTTTTAAAATAAAATCTATATCTAAATATAATACTTTCACATATTTCTATCAACTTTTATCTTGTTATTTATAACTTTAATAAAATAAAAACTATACAAATAATTTTTAACATTTAAATGCCAATAAAAACCATCTAAAATTTACTTTTATATGTTATGCTTTTTAAGTTGTTTTATTTGTTTTTTACATACTTTGCTTTATTTTAAACCATTTTACTTATTATTTTAGGACAAGAACACCTCTAAGCAGCCAAAGGGTACCAAGCGTCCCTCCAAGCCCACCAAAGCCACCAAGAAGAAGCCTGTCACATCAAAGAAGGCCACCCCCAAACCATCCCCAAGCCCTCCCCCGAGCCCTCTCCCAAGAAGAGCCCTGCTCATTCCACTGGGGGAGAGGAAACTGATGGCTCTCTTACAGAGCACAGTCTTACAACTTGGCTTCTGATGAGGAGCCAACCAAGAAGAAGCGCTCAGCCCAAAAGTCCCCACCCAAGGATAAGTCTCCTGCACATGAGGAGCACCACAACAAGCCTCCTTCTGCTTCCCCACCCCCGCCAAACTCTCCCCCCTTCAAGCTCATCTGGGGATGATACAAAGCCCCGCCCCGATTACTTCCCTGGCTTCTGCCATGCTCCTGCTGGCCCTTGGGACCCTCTGTTGGCCCACAATATCTGCAACGTTGATGGCAAGTTCAAGGTTCCTTCCACCCTGCTCAAGTTTTCCCCATCATGAGTGTTAAAGGTGGACTAGCCATGGTGGCCAATGGATACATCTTCTCATGCAACAATGCCAACCGGGGCTTTAAGAGCTGCCATTACACCTGTGAGGACCACTCCTGCCCAGTGCAGCTCAACACTGAGCTCTGGGACCTGGTCTAAACTATCAAGGGCAAGCACACTTGTGTGATGCCCAACACAACCATCTCTCGCCTCCTGAAGTGGTATCTGGTGCAGATTATGCCCACTTCCAAAGACCTTTCTGCCACCCAGATGGCCGTGCTTACTTGCAAGTACCTGACCCCTACCAACTTGAAGAGGGTGCCAACCCACAATCAGTTGGTCAAGTTCGTGAGTGATAGGTGTCAAGCCTCAAACCCCCTGGCCAAGAGTGCCACCAACATCAAGGACCTGGTCCTCACTGATGCCCTCAAGAAGACAGAGGATGGTGAGATGTTCCTGCTCCATGACAATGGGCAGGAAGTGGAGGATAGGATTATAGCCTATGCCACAACCCAAAACCTGGAGCAGCTGAATACTGCTACCACCTGGCTATGTGATGGCACATTTGCTACTTGCCCCCTATCTTTAAGCAGCTTTGGGTCCAGCATGGGCAGTTCAATGAGCAGGTCATCCCTCTTGTGTTCTTTCTCCTTCCTGGTTCCAAGACGGAGGTCTATGCCAGAGCTTTCAAGATTGTCCGGGATGCTTTGAGCTCCCTTCCCACCAATCAGCTTCCCCCTCCCACCCACACATTACTAGGGCCAATCCCTCCTCTGCTGAGAAGGATGAGGCAACCTTAGCCGCTGAGCGGCTAGCTCATGCACGCTCACTTGGGCCAAAGGTTATAATAATGGACTTTGAGCAGGCTCAGTTCAGAGCCTTCCAGGCCACCTTCAATGGAGAAGTCCAGGGCTGCTTCTTCCATTTTTGGCAGGCCCTTGTCAAGAATCTAAAGAGCAAGAAGGAATTTTTCAACAAGTATCTTAACAATAGTAAGGGTAAGTGCCACTTTGCCCTGACCCAGTTTGCTGCCTTGGCTTTTGTGCGCCCGGAGCATACTGGGCTTGGCTTTGAGGCCCTCCAGGATGATGCTTATATCAAGAAGCACTCCACCATCTTCAAAGGCTACCTGGAGTACTTTGAGCGGCAATGGGTGGGCAAGAAGGTGACTGCCCAGAGAGGTAAGAGCAGGGCCACTGCCCCTTGGAATTGCCAGGGCGCCTGCCTCAAGGGGGAGATGAAGACCACCTCTAGCCTTGAGGTTTGGCACAAGCACTTGAAGACCAAGTTTGGGACCAACCCCAAGTTCAACAAGTTCTTCCAGAAGCTGCAGGAGGAGCAGGCCCAATCTGTCTCCAAGTTCTGCAACCTGGCCAACTGGGAGGCCCCCAAGAAGAGGAAGTCTAAGGACCAGGACTACAAGGAGGACGTGCAGAAGGTAGTAAAGAAAAAGTACAAGGTGGTGGAGATCAAGAAGTACCTTGAGGACGTTGCAACTGCTCTTGCTGGTGGCTTTAATTAGCCAAATAAACTTTGCTTTGCTTTGCCTATATATTTTGTACTTTTAAACTTTTAATTTTTTAATTTTTTTTGGATAGTACTAATCTTTTTAGGTATAAATGGTAAGTTTCAGATACATTTTCAATGTGGTTTTGTAAGAAATATCTTATATTTTGTTAATTTATCTTTAAGCTATGAGATAATTTCAGTTATGCTTATATAAAGTATAATAAATTAAAATTAGAATTTTCTTATATTTTGTGGTTATTATAATATATAAAATATCTTTATTTTTGGTTCATTGGAATTTTAATTTTTATGGGAATAAAAAATAATTTTATAATAAAGAGTGTAATTTACATAGTAAACTAAAAAATAGTTGCTTATATCTCCTTATTCTTATTACTTATAGTATTTTTTATTGCATTTTTGAATTCTCTGAGGTCATTTTAGTATAATAAAGTAATTTAAAATGATTTTTTTATATTGAAAATGTTCAGGGTAAAGTGTTTTGTTAATTAAAAAAGTGTCAACATCCAGGAAACGACATTAAGTAAAACCGGGTCAGCAATTTACTATAGTGTCAACATTAAAAGTGTTGACATGGCCACTGTTGACATTTTTAGTGTTGACATGGGCGCTGTTGCCCATTTAATTACTACCATGCTATATAAGACTGGTAAGTTATATTTTAATATTTGTTCAATCAATAAAGTCTACATTCACCCATTGTGAATCATTTGCTTACCCTTTTAACTTGACTTAAGCTTTAAAATCCAAAACCATGAGATTACCCAAGACTCCTCTTATGGAGTCTCTTGGGTATAAATGGTTGTTTTGGATAATCTTGCTGCCGGCTGTGTTGGCCAGCATTTCAATGGGTTTGCGCGCAGATTTGGGTACCTCTCTCAAAGCACAATTCCTAGACAGCTCTTGGCGCCAGGTTATACCCAGAGTATGGTATAATGCTACACCTTTATCACATAACCCACCTCTCAGAGAAGAGACCAAGAACTATCCATCTGCATCCCAGATTCCCAAACCCCAAGTTTCCTGTCCTTTGGCTTCTGCCTTTCTCCTGTGTTACTTGGAGGCATACTTCTTCTTGGGACTTTTTAACCCGCTGCTAAGTAGATATTGAGTGTTTGGAGAATTATTCCATCTAGGAATGGTGTCCTTGCCTGTAGGATCCTTGGTAACTGGATTAAATCCCTCTGCCATCATTCACCACCTAGGTTAATGACTTCCTAGTGGGTGGGTGCCTGACAGCTTGATTTTGGTCTGCTGTTTTTTATTATTACAGTTGAATATGTAATTATCTGCAATGTACCTAGGGTCACCCTTTACCAAAATTTTCAGCAACTACATTCCAGCCAAGTCTTGTAAAGTTACACCTCCCCCTTAGGCCTCCACTTCAATTCCTGCCAAATGCTTGGGGATCTCCACCAAATTGTGTTTGAAAAACTATCCAAAAGTTACTTAAAAGCCCAAAATAAGCCCTTAAATTAATACTTGTAGAATTATTCCAAAGATGCCCCACCTAAACCACCCAAGAGACATCCCTGGTTAAATATCACGTGCAAGAGCATCCAGGAGCAGTGGTAATTGCATCCAAAGCATGTTCCTCAATTTTTAGTTGAGTTGGGTTTCCTTTTTTGATTCTGTTAATTCAAAATTTGCCAATACTTTCCCGCCTTTAGAAATGCACTCATATTTGCTTATATTATTGGTCAATTAGTTTGGTGACATTTGATCTTCCACTCTAATCCCCTCCCCTTTAAATGAATGAAAGAGTTATAAAAGACCTTGCTTTGTCATTCTCTACTCTAATAAAGTTTGAAATTTGTTAGTTTAAATTTGGTCGTTTGGTTTTTCCTGTTGCTTTTAGTGTTTAGCTAATTACCCCCCCTTTTGTCTCCCAGGAATTGTTAGTGACAACCTTTTTGGTTGATGCTGAAACTGCAATTTTATTGCAGTTGAGAGCTAGGTTTTATTTACCCATAACTGCTCTCCAATTCTCACAAGTCTAATGATAAACCTCTTGGCTCATTGGGAGAGTTGAGCCTACCCTTTTCTGTGAAAAGAAGCCAAACATATCTGTAGCAACCCCAAAATATTGATGACATTATTCCTTCTGAATCTAGAAGTAGCCAATCTTCTGGAAACACAACAAAGATAACTATTCCCAAACTACTTTGGAGAATAAATCAATCCATCTAGGTATTCCTTCCATTCCCAAAAGCCTGCTAAGGCTATAAATACCTAAACTCTCTTCAGCAATAAACTTATCATTTACTGCACTATATACATTTCAATTGATTGTGATCCTCATAAACTGTAAGAAACTTATTCTCAGTTTAATAAGCTTTTATACTGTTGCCAAATACCAGCTAGTTTATTCTGCTCCTGCCTCAGCCATTGTTTTGATTATTATAAACAATAGTAGCTGTTATTTATTCAGAGTGATAAAATCTTACTTTATTTGAAGAGCTGACACAATATTTAATTATAGCCAACTTCATCTTGTAGACACTCCCCAAGATTCCAAAAGACATAATTAGGAAATAACAATGGAAGCACTTGGGAACTTTGAACTCCTCATCCATATTACAGATGTTGTGGATAGTCAGTGGATCCCAAGAAACGTGGTCAGTGGCTTTAAACCTCTTTGAGTAGTCCAAGGCTCCTCCTGATATTTAGAAGAAGAGAGGGGAGGTATTTATTGAGGCCTTCTTGGAGGCTTTCTTCTTTTTACCAGAAGAAGAGGTAGGGTCCTTGTCAGCCTTTCATTTCTTAGCACACCATTCTTTAGTGGCTCTGAGTTAGCCTCATACTGATAAAAAGAATGATCTGTGTTGAGAAACTTGAGTAATTGCTGGTATGTTCAAAGCTACAGATAGATGTTAGCCTTGCCAATGTACTCTACCTAATCCTATACAAGAGCACTACAGACTACAATAGAATAGAACTTTGAAGATAATTACATTTATTGAAACTGGAGTACAATCTAGCCAGGGGCTGCAATCTATCCAGGTGTAACTAAGAACTTGTTGTCATTCTTCCAGGTGTCTCTATAAATATATACTGCAACAACCCTTGTTCTTGTCCTTTCAGACAGTTCTCAGTGGCTACCTTTGCAATAGGTCTATCTTTGCTGGCTACACCCATCCTGATTGGCTGTCCTTGGCACATGATATGCTACTGGCCTTAGCAGGCGTCTATGGCACTTCAGCTACAGCCTACGCTCTTCTTGAGCTAGCCTACTGTCATTTATTGATTGACTGTATCTTACACGCCTATTATTGTGCTGTGAAACTTTGCCGTATTTAGTTGATGTTTAGAAATTGTCCCTGTTCAGCCCTCCTACATTGGAAGGTAGAATTCCAGTATTCCATTTGTAGGGCTTAATCAGTGATCCTTTTCTGGCTGGAAAGCCTTCTTCTTATTAATGCAACAGGTTGAATTGGGGATTATACTCCATATAATAGCAGACTCAATCTAGTATCAACCCGTGGATTATCTGCCGTATAATGCTGACCCAAACTTGGTATTTCCTTGACATATGTGCATCAATTGTTTGACATATTCATAAAAACTATCAGGATGGGTGGTGCTGAGTTGATACAATGTCCAGTAGGATGGTATGGGCGATATACAGTTGATGATTTAGTGATTACACACCGTGTAATCAATGATAATCACTATATTGGCTAACATTTGTATGGCGTATAATTCTAATATCAATTATAATAAACTAGTAATTATACAGCGTATAATCACTATACACCAGAATGATAATCAGTGATAATACAGCGTATAATTGTTGCATCTATTCTAATAAACTAACAATTATACAGTGTATAACTGCCATATCCATTATAATATATTAGTGATTATACGGCGTATAACTACCATATCCATTATATTATTGGTGATTATACAGCGCATAATTACTACAATTAATAGAGTATCAGCCTAGTGATAGTACAGCATGTAAATGATAATGATCTGCGTGCAATGATTAGCCTGATCATTTGTGGTCAATCAGCCTAATCTCACAATCTAAAAGATCATCAGTTTTATCAGGGGAGGAATTTTGGGGGAAGATGAGGGTGGAGGGGGAGATGGGATTAGGGGGAGAGGGAGTATTGGCTTTGGTAGGCTTCTTGGTGCAATTGTGGTGGTGTCAGGGTACTTTGAGCCCTTAGAGGATTGGTGCTTGAGCTGCTTGTTGTTTTTAGATGATCTGGGCTAAAAAAATTAGTATTGTAAATAAATGTGTATGAAAGATATAAAAAACATAAAGAGGTAAAGAAGCAAAATATAAGTAAAAATTATACAGTAGTTTTAAAAGCTATTGTGGTGTCAGAAATTTTCAGACCATGGTATTTTATCATCTGGCAGATGATATCCTAAGTCTTCTAACATTAGGAAAGTATAGAGAACCTGTGACTTTGGTGTAACCTCTGACCCAAAATATTTTGTTGTCATCAGAAGTAGCAAGTATGACCGGGCCCAAGACCTAAAGGATTTGGGACAATTCTTCCTACTTCTGGATATAGGTTCATAAGTTGTTGTCTCTATATTTTACTATAGGAATTAATACTGTATGATGATAGTATCATCTTTTTCTCTGCTAATAAATATGAGGATAGGATCATATTAAGGAAATAGGACTTGGATCAATCATCAAGTCATTACGGAATCATAAGTCTTTTATTCTAATGGACTGGCTTTAAGGCGGCCTACCTGCCTGCATTTATCCGAGTTAGTTCACAACACTAAAAGAAACTGAAGTAGCATTAGGTCAACACAACAGGAGGCCTATCCTTGTTGGGGTGGTTTTAAAAGAAGGCTTGCTTGACATCTTCCACAGATTGGTATCCTTTCTGTATACCTGGGCCACTTCCAGGGCTAGCTAGCCAGTGGTTGACTACAAGTTCACAGAGATGATTATTTAACTTAATCAGAGCTACTCTAATATAATAGGCTCAAAGCCTTTTATCTTAGAGTGTTTGGCCTGACAGCCCAGTCCATGTTGGACTCTTCTAGAAGTGTTTGGATGGGTAGGACACACCATTTCAATAAACAGCAATTTGACTTACGCTATCTCAAATTAGAGATGGTGTTTTTTGTGTTAGTGATTTTGAATCATAAAAAATAAAATAAACAATAAAATTGTTAAAATTTACATATACCTTTATAATGCAGCATCTCAAATTTACGCCATCTTGATTCTGTCACTTTGAGTCAGATTAATTAAATCTTATTTCACCAACTTTATTTACATATGAAATCACTTAGTGTGGAGCGTGTTTACGTCATCTTGACTTTATATCATTTCAAATCACGCTATTTATCTTTAACCAAAATAAGCTTACACCCAAACTAAAATAAAGCCTGTTGTATAGTGCGAGAAGATGTTCCTATAGTATTAATCTAAGACACTTATACTAAGAACAACCTAAAAAAGATGCCACTATGATAGTCCCTCTAGTAATTATCATTGCTGGGTAAAAAACAGTTTTTTATATGTAATTTATAGCTTACTTTTACATGGATACACTGATAAGGGTTCTTTTAATAAAATATTTTGATAGTGATTTTAATATGGAAGAGGGTGATTTTGCTATTTTGATTTACATCACTTCAAATTCCACCAAGTTTCATATCACCAAATTGATTTGGTGCACACAATAAATAGAGGAAAATAAGGGGAAATTACATATGATGCTAGGCTACGCTATATCAATTCCCCCACTGCAATTCTTGCTTTCCACTTTTCAAAAGTACAGATTGACAGTAAAACTCATTAATAAAAATGTAAGAATATGCTTGGAACTTTGAAAATATATATATTTTTATCTTCTCTAAACAACTGGGTCCTTTTTTAACCCCAGTTGTATAAGCTAGTTTTTAAGAAATTCAAGTTTTACTCTTTGGCCCGGTTGAGGTAGCTCCACCATAGATTTGTTAATTTAATATAAAAAATGGTCAAAAACACTATGTTTTTGAGCTATGGCACTTCAATTACGTCACTTCCAAAATGCCATTTTGACTGCAAGTTTTCAGTCAAAACTCAAAGTTTTGCTTACTTGCGCTATTAATAAATTTTTATTTTCACATAGCAAAAAACCATTAAAATTTTGCTATTATATATTTTAAGACTTTCTCTACAATTCTATGTAAAAAGATTACTACGTTTATATTAAAAAATTTCTCATTTTTCTCTTTAAAAATAACCCCCAAGTTTCCCATATTTTGATACTAATTCACTTTTAGATGCCTCCCAAGCCTACCACCAAAGCTGCGCCCAAAGCCACCAAGGCCTCCAAGTCCAAGATCACTCTTCACAAGGCCAAAAAAGCCAAAACTACCCCTAAAAAGCAGCCTGCTAAGGGTAAAACTTTCCCCAAGACACTCACGCCTTACCCTGAACCTGAGGAAACAAGCCTAGCCCCTCCCTGTTCTCCTTTTGTTTACTCCTCTCAGACCCCCAAGAGAAGTTGTTCAACTTCAACTGCTACTCTGATCCCACCTCAGAGCCTGAAGAGGAAGAGGAAGAGGAGCAGGAGCCTGGTGCTCCTGCAGATGAGCAAATTGAGCTCTGGGATCTAAATACCGTTCACAATATCTGCAATCAAAATGGCACCTTTGCTGTGCCCACCACATACCCAGCCAGCTACCCCATAATGACTAAGAAAGGAGGAGCCTGCTTTGTTTACAAGGGCTACAGCTTCAGCTATAACAATAAAAAGAAACCAATCTGCCAACATCACTATAAATGTGATAATGTTGGGTGCCCTGCTAGGTTCAATATATACGGGTTCACTAGATTCAAGGCCCTGACTACTGGGCATGACTGTGCCAAGCCTTTCAATCCCTTGTACCAACTAATCCGCTGGTTTCTTTGCCAGGTCATCCCAACCACCAAAGATAAAACTGCCATCAAGGTTGTCAATGATGCCCTCCTTAATTTAAATGATACCCAACTTGCCACTTTTGGTGGCACCTCACAATTACAGAGATATCTCACTGATCAGAGAAACGCTCTGAGTCCTGAAGGTGTCAGTGCTTCATCAATTGAGCAATTGATCCTTATGAAGGAAAAAAACTATCTTGTCATGAGGAGAGTTTTTTTCTCCATAACAACGGCCAACATGCCCCTGAGAAAATTATTTGCTTTGTCACCTCACAAGATCTGCGCAAACTATTGAAATACAAGACCTGGCTTGCAGATGTAACTTCTTCACCTGCCCAAAGCAATTTAGCCAGCTTTGGAAAATCCATGGGCAGGTTAGAAATCTTGTTCTTCCTCTGGTCTTCTACTTCCTTCCCAACAAGAATCAGGGAACTTATGTCTGTGCTCTTACAATTTTGAAGGCCAAGATAGATGAGATCCTCACAATCATCAAAGAGGAGCCAAAGGAAACTAGAGTGCATAAGAGAAAGGCCCAGTCACAGGAAGAGGAAGCCACCACAACCAAAAAGCAACCAGAAAGCCTTCCCTATCACAAATATCTGGTAGTGGATTTTGAACAGGCTCAGGAAAATGCTTTCATTAGAGTCTTCAAGAGCTCTCCTCAGGGATTCTACTTCCACTTCTGGAAGGCACTCTGCCCCTGCCTCCAAAAGTGCTCTGAACTTCACGAGCTGGTCAAATATGAAGGCACTAAAGAAGCCAAGGACATGTTCAACTGCTTTGCTGCCCTTGCCCTTGTGAGAAAGGAGAAGACAAATGCCTTTTATGACGCCCTCCTCTGCCATCCTTATATCCTTTCTAACCAGGCAGCCTTTGCGCCCTTTATTGAGTATTTTGAAACTCAATGGGTTGGTATTTTTCAGGGAGCACACCACATCAGAAAATGCAGTGACTCAATCCAGTGGAACTGCTATAAGCAGTTAAAAGAAAGCCTCATCAAGACTGCCTCTTCCCTTGAAGAGTGACATAGTCAGTTTGCTACAAGGGTCAGGGTTCAGAAGCCCAAATTCAACAAGATAATGGTGCATATAAAAACCCAGCAGGCCATCTCTGCCCGCCTCTTCAAGACTGGCATGAAGTCCAAGGGCAACCCCTCCAAGCAGACTAAATCAGCTAAAAAGTACATAGAGATCAGCAAGGTTGTCCTTGCATACTATCCTAAGGATAGAAAGCTTGAGCATCTCCAAGCTATCTCAGTTGCTCTTTCTACCAATGTTTGGGCCCTTTTCCAATAAACACTATTTTATATTATCTTTTCTTTATCTCTGATTTTATTATTCTTTGACTGTTTTTAGTATTTGGTACAACTCTATGCTTATTTTAAAGTATAGTTTATAGTTATAATAGATGAAAATGGTTGTTCTTGGGTATATTTTACTTTTGGGCTTTATGCAACCTTGTTGCTACTAATTGACCCCATTTTTATTGCAGATTTGGAATCCTGAGGCTTTTTTAAGCCTAGTAGTGTTTTTTAAATTTTATTTTTTGAGAATTTTTTGGGTTATTTTTAGTGTTCAAAAAAGTTAAAATTTTAAAACCAGTTTTTCTTAGTCGAAATGCTGTAAATCAAAATGGCGTTTTTGCTATAAAATTGAGATAGCAGAAAATCAAGATGGTGTATTTTGAAATAGCGTTTTTTGAGATGGCACAATCAAAATGACATATCCTACCTTTGGATGATGGCACATATGATGACCCTTGTTCATGGATACAATTAAAGTTTAGATTAATAATTATTATGAGAAGCATGTTTGAGGTGGTTGTTGAAGTGGACTAATTAATTGCATAATATCTGCATTTTTACTCATTATTTAGGAATAGTGATTTTTAATGCCAGGATATGATTTGATCATTGATTTCACAAACCTTAAGCCCACATTAATTTGTTGAAACCATTCCTTAGAGTGATTAACTTCTGGCCCACGTTATTTTGTTGAAACCATTCCTAAAAGTGAGTAACTGCTGGCCTGCATTATTTTGTTGAATTTGTTAATTAGTCAATATCCAGAAATCCTGACAGGCAGCAATCAACAATACTTCATATTTAAACAAAACAATTTCCAATTTAAGTAAATTCTAACTATCAGTGTAAAATATACACTCTGTTAACAGGGATTTTTGGTTTTAATGTACAAAATGGGTCAACACAGGAACAAAGTGCTAACACTCCAAACAAAAGTATTCAAAATAAAAACTGAAATACATGGATTCAAAACAAAATGGTGTGAGATGAACTTTGGTGTACATATTTTTATTATGTAAATCAGTGACAAAATACTCTCACATGTGGTGAGTCAAAACTCAAACCAAAAACAAAACACAATAGCAACTCAACATGGAAACAAAACCACTCTATTTTTGTGTGCAATGTATTGTAATCAAGAATGATACCAAGGTATCTAAAATAAAGCACACAATCTGAAACAAAATTTTAAAAATATTGTGTTGGGTGCTTAAATTTATAGTAAAATCTGGGAAAAAGGGAGAAAATTATTTTGGGTATTCTAAAATGGGCGTTGTAAAACCAGAAACAAATAATTAAGAAATAAAAAAGCTATAATTGGGATATTAGGTGGGAAAAATATTAATTAAATATCCATATTCAGATAAAAGCAAAATTAAAATTAGGGAGTAACTTAATTGAGTTTTATTTAATATTTTATTAAATTTTAAATGGAAGGAACACAGCAACAGACTACCATTGCACCCTTTGTGCGCTGCAGTTGCAGTTGCCCCCGCGGGTCAAAGAGCAGAGTTAGTGAAACACAAGTACCTACTCAGGAAGGAAATAGCAGAGGAGAGTTCAATAATGAGGTTGTACTGACACAACTAGTTCAAGGAGCACAATGTGCAAGGGTGCAGAGCATCAGCCCTTGGGTCCCCAAGCTGACCCAGAAGCCCACCAAGGTTACCATCACCAAAACAGTTAGAAACAAGGAGATCAAACTTACCTCTTTTGTGTTTGACCCTGTCTACCACCAAGAGTTGGTCCTGTCAGCCATGATGGAGAAGGTTAAGCCTGTGCTTGACACTAGCTACAAGCCATATGTCAGTAATGGCAACCAGAAAGAGGATAAGGAGTGTTGAGCAACTTGTGATATTGCTGGTATGTTCAAAGCTACAGATAGATGGTAGCCTTGCCAATGTACTCTACCTAATCCTATGCAAGAGCACTACAGACTACAATAGAATAGAACTTTGAAGATAATTACGTTTATTGATACTGGAGTACAATCTAGCCAGGGGCTGCAATCTATCCAGGTGTAACTAAGAACTTGTTGTTATCCTTTCAGGTGTCTGTATCAATATATACTGCAACAACCCTTGTTCTTGTCCTTTCAGACAGTTCTCAGTGGCTACCTTTGCAATAGGTCTATCTTTGCTGGCTACACCCATCCTGATTGGCTGTCCTTGGCACATGATATGCTACTGGCCTTAGCAGGCGTCTATGGCACTTCAGCTACAGCCTACGCTCTTCTTGAGCTAGCCTACTGTCATTTATTGATTGGCTTTATCTTACACGCCTATTATTGCGCTGGGAAACTATGCCGTATTTAGTTGATGCTTAGAAATTGTCCCTGTTCAGCCCTCCTACATTGGAAGGTAGAATTCTGGTATTCCATTTGCAGGGCTTAATCAGTGATCCTTTTCTGGTTGGCAAACCTTCTGCTTATTAATGCAACGAGTCAAATTAGGGATTATACGCTGTATAATTGCAGACTCAATCCATTAGTGACTCAGAGGGTTATCTGCTGTGTAATGCTGACCCAAACTGATAAGGAACCCAATTATATGCTGTGTAAAGCTGATCCAAACTTGGTATTTCTTAGCCATTTGTATATCACTTGTTTGATATAAACATATATGCCCATCAGGCTGTGTGGGGATGAGTTGATACAACATCCAGTAGGATAGAATAGGTGATATACAATTGATGATTTTGTGATTACACACCGTGTAATCAGTGATATTCACTATATTGGCTAAAGTTTATACGGTGTATAATAGTTACATCAATTATAATAAAGCAAGCAATATACAGCGTATAATCACTACACATTGGGATGATCAGTGATAATACAGCGTATAATTGTTACATCTATCATAATAAACTAATGATTAAACGGCGTATAACTACAATATCAATTATAATAAACTACTAATTATATGGCATATAATAACTACACTTGATTAAGTGACAACCATATGATAATACGGCATATAATTGTTACATCTATCATAATAAAATAACAATTACACGGAGTATAACTGTCATATCTATTAATATAATGATGACCAAGTGATAATACAGCGTGTAAATGTTTAAGATCTGCGTGCAATGATTAGCCTGATCATTTGTGATCAATCAGCCTAATCTCGCAAGGAGCCTGAGTTTTATAGAACCACAGAGGGGCGGTTAGTGTTAAAGAAGGTATTGGCCTTTAATA
Organism: Entomophthora muscae; assembly: GCA_014839935.2. NCBI lineage: Eukaryota > Fungi > Entomophthoromycota > Entomophthoromycetes > Entomophthorales > Entomophthoraceae > Entomophthora > Entomophthora muscae. The sequence continues at coordinate 338,801 of QTSX02006423.1, forward strand.
CCAAGGTGCTTATGCCTTGCAAGCCAGTCTACAATCAGGATCTTGATAAACCAACTCCCACAAAGCCCGCTCAGAAGTGCATTCCCAATATCAAATGCATCATCCTGATCAGACTTATGTGTTGTCTGGTGACTACAAGGCGGTTGCAGCTCTTGTTAGGGTGGATCCCAAGTACAGCTCCAAGACATTCAACACCTTCATCAAGACTGGCTGAGTCCTTGCCGCGGAGAATTCTTGCGTGTTTCCACTATGCTCACCAAGGAGCACAGATAGGCAATCCACCAGTGGATAACACAAGATTGCCATCTTGAACTGGAAAATTCCAGACTATGGTCAAATCTAATTTTGGGGTTAAGGCCTAAATTTCCTTTTACTAAAATGTGGTCAAGGATATGTGGTTTTCCTGGAAGAAACTTGGGTATCTCCCTATAACCAAAGCATCCCTTCCAATATTGAGACATGAAAAATGCGCTGAGTTGTACACTGCCCTCAAAAACAAGGGGAAATTCAAATTCTATTATATTAAAAATCAGCATCTGCCTTGTATATGCAAAATTCTATGGTTATGTACCCAAAGGCCCCAATTAAAGAGTAGCTCAGTGTGCTGAAGTCTGCACCACAGCCTATTCAATGGTGGCTCTCCTTGTTCCAAAGGGGATTAAGCTCTATCAAATGATCTTGGGATCTCATAACAGTAGGACCTTTCTGTTGTTCCTCTATTTGGTCCAGGAGCACCTGAGGCACACAATCCTGGGCTTTACCAATGTAATTGTATTAGATAACATCAGACTCCATAAGGTGGCAGATATTCTTGAGGAATTTTCAACTATTGACACCAGCATCAAATTTGGCCCCCAACAATTGGCCACATCAAATTTGTGCCTCGTATTTCACTCTGCCTATTCTCCATTACTAAGCCCTATTGAGGAGGTCTTTGGGTGGCTCAAGCAAGTTGTCAAGCAGGGGATGCCAATTGGGACCAAGCACCTCTTTAATTAGCTGCAGGCCAGGATCCAAACCCTTTCATCTGAGACAGTGGTCAAATTCTCTGGCCACACTGATTCATTTCTCCTTACGTGCCTTGCCAAACAGACAATCAACTAAAGGCTTTACAATTCTGACTTTTTTATATTATTTAAGTTACTCTTTTAGATTTATGGAATATTGTTTTATATTTAGATGACTTCAAGCCCGCAATTCCATACAGAGGCACCATTGACACAGAGATTTCTTTTTTAATTGTAAATTAACTATATCTATTATCTTCTGTGTTGGCTATCTCAAATATGTAATATCACAATAAGATGATTATATAGAAATATCACTTCTGTCAAATACATATAAAAATAAAGCTAAAAAATAAAAGCACTCAAGTTAGATGTGAATTTTATAAGCATATATTATTATGCTTTATGAAGACCTTCTCTAGGAATTTTTTTGTAAAAATTATTTGTTAAAATAGGAGTTAAAAATGAATTAATATGGAAAATTTAACATTAAAAGTGTAAATTTATATTTGAGGGAAAGAAATTTTATTAGTTGTGATAATAATGGGTTCTACAGTATGCACCCATCTAGCAATAGAGGTGGCACACAACTTCAATTGCACACCATGTACAGTGGATACACCTTGATTGAAGTACTACTGCCTGCTAGTAAAAGGAAGGATTGTGAGGTGAGAGTTCAGGAGCAGCTTTTCAGGTGGGGCTGCAGACCTGTAAATTACAGCCAGGACCAGGGCGTTCTGGATAACATGGTCAACTGAGTTGTAACCAAGGGAGCCCTTCTTCCCATCCAGGGAGAGCCTGGCCTTGTCAATCCCAAGAAGGACCCCGTCCAGGTCCTCTACATTGGCACCCATCCCAAAGTAAAAGAAGAACCCAAGGTAAACCCAGAGATAAAGCCTTTGCCCAGCAGAGCTTCAGTAAACTCACACAGCTTATTAAACATGGCACTAATATTTTTCATGTTTTTTCTTGACAAAGATAAGCCCCATGGGTGTAGGGAACCCTGTCTTTTTGGAACTCCAGGCCAGCCCAAAGTCTGCCAGGAGGATTTTGGTCTTCTTTATGGCTGTTGTGTTGGCAATAGCCAATTTACCAACCGCACACCCAAAGTTCTCTAGCAGGAAGAGAGAGTATGCTCTACCAGGAAGCAGCTGCATAGGCCCAGCCCATCTCTGGTATATTCTTAAATATGAGCATCACCAGGATGTCCCAAAAAAGCTCAATGGAAGACACAGTAAACTCTATTGAGAACCACCGGGTCAAGGCGGGTCAATTGTGCATTCTTGTAGGCAGTAACTGCCCACTCAGATGCCCCCTCAGTATGTGAAAGCCCAGCTAGCGCGTCCCTTGTCATTAGGAACAACCCGTGAATTCTGTCTTCAAGCTTCTTCAAGACAGAGGGACAGAAACAACTGCCTAGCCACATGATTAGTGTAGTTGGCATAAAATGTGACAGGACAAAGGGGACCAGGACCCAGCAGATTTTACTGTCTATGTTCTCTAAAAAAAGTAAATTTTTTGAATTTTTATTAATTTTGTTTTTTAGGTTACCTTCATGTGTTTCCTTCTTGCCAGCGGCTTCAGCAGGCTTAGCCATTCTTGGCACAAGCAATTGCGCTGGCAATTCTGTGTCTTTGGTTCTGGCTGGCTTGAGATGTGCATACATTTCAGGGTTGTCAACCCAGACAGACAGCGCGGAGAGGGCAAAGGACTTGAAGTGAAGGCCTTTCACAAAGGTCTTCTGGACATTTAAAAGGTGTTCAATTTTTGTTTTGAGGGTGTCTGGATTCTTGGCTGTAAGTGCCTTGGCAGACACCTTGTCAATTTTGTCCCCAGTAAGGACAGCAGCCTTGACTTTTGCCTTGACCTTGCAGTCAATGTCTTTGATTCCAGCAATTGCCAAGTTGAGATCCTTCAAAAGCTTCTCCAGTTCTCTAATAGATTTTTACTAACCTTTCCATATGCTTTTGTAGCTTTCATCCCAATAAACTCTGTTTTATTCTGATACTATTGCCTCTTTGTTTTCCCATTTACTACATTGTCCCATTTTACCCATTGTGCATATGTTTTACGCTTAACTCAATATGTGTTGTTTGCTTTATGTCAGCATTGTTTCCTTAATTGCCATATTATTTTTGGCACTTTGCACTGCCCCTTGTGAAAATATTAACAACAATTTGATGGTTGTCAAAATTTGAATTAGAAAATTATAGATTAATTGTGTTTAGATAAAGTTGTTACTGATCTGAATTCAAAACCTTAATGATAAACTTTAAGCCAATCAGGAGCCGAGTGATAAAGTGATTGTTGTGACATAAAGGGTCATTCAATAATTATTTAGTGTGTGTGTGCTAATTAATATGATTGGCTGGTTGTTTTGCTATTGTGCGCCATTGCCGCTGTGGCAAGTTGTTGGTGGACTAGTGCTAACCCAGCAGCTGATTGGGCACTCATCCATCAACAACTTGCCACAGCAGCAATGGCGCACAATAGCAAAACAACCAGCCAATCATATTAATTAGTTCACATGCATCAAAGAATTATTGAATGACCATTTATGTCACAAAAATCACTTTATCACTTGGCTCCTGATTGGCTTAAAGTTTATCATTAAGATTTTGAATTCAGAACAGTAACAACTTTATCTAAATACAGTTAACCTATAAATTTATAATTCAAATTTAGCTGATAACCAAATAGTTGTTAATATTTTCACAAGTGGCTGTGTTTAAGTGCTAAAAATAACTGTGTTCTGAATCTAGATACACAGCATAGTAAACATATGAGTTTATAGAAATAAACTGAACATAAAGAATAAAACCAACTATAAACAAAGAGAAAACAAACAATTAAAATTCAAATTTAAAGATAATATAAATAGAAAATGTTTGACAACAGGGGGTTTATTGGGGGACAGGGAAGAGTGATGCCTAGTAGGCATAATAGCACGGGAAGGAAGACGCAGAGGCAGTGCTGGCCTGGGGGGTCTGGGATTGGGTGGGTTGGGCTTGCGGGTAAGGGGTGTTAGTGGTAGGGGTGGAGGCAGGAGGATTTTGCGTGATGGCTGCCATATAATGCTTGTCCTATTACTCATTAGTCATTGGCTAGATGGGCTGGTAGATGGCAGTGGCCTGAGGTAGAAGGCACTTGTCTTTCCGTGATTGGTTGCCCATGTTCACATGGAAAACCATTTGTGCAAACAAGTCAGCCATCATTTGGTGACCAAAGAGATAATTGTGGTCAAAGACCCCAAGATAGAGGTTGTTGAAAGCCTGAGGGCAGCGCTCCTGGAGTTTATCTCAATATTAAAGAACACAACATTAGCCAGATAAATGTCTGAGTGACTGGCAGGGTAGAATGAGGCCTGGTGCCTGCGTCCCTGGATGGCCTCAAGGGCGGTGGAGCTACCCTCCATCTGATGGCTCAAGAAAACCTGGTACTTGGAATTTGAGACATCCCAGGAGCCAAGTAATCTACCAAGGATGTGGCTGTACTTGTAGCCATCAGTGAAATCTGGGTTTGTCTAATAGTATATAAAACCCTTGGCTAGAACAGCCAGAAATGCACCAATGAACGTTCCCTTCTTGACCTTCTTCCTCCCTTTTTAGGTGGCGGCTCTTCCTTGCGCACCAAAATTATCAAAAGCCATTGATAGCTTGTAGTAGGAGATGAACATGAGGTCATCTGTTAGACTAGTCAAGCATCAGACCAGAGTGGACTCAATGGAATGATTATTTGGGGAATCCTCATTACCTTCCCATTAGTGCCCATTGCAGTTGGTCAGTACCCAGACTGAAGCCACTTTCCCATGCATCCAGAGCTGCACCATGCACTCAGAAACCCAAATGCCATGGTGCACACATTGCTTCTGGATCTGGGTCAGGGGAAGCTTGGGGTCCCGCTGCAGGGGATTGAGCATGATTGGATATGCATCATTGATCTGGGGCCTTCTTGGGCTTTTTGACTATCCTGATCAGGTTTCCCTTATTAATTAAGTTATTGAATTCCTGCATTATGATGCTTGGGTAAATTGCAATTGGTCAGCAATTTGGTTCCAGGACAGACCACAAAGTTTGAGTGCCACAATTTCTCGGAGAATTTGGGCAGTAATTATTCTGCCTTTTGGGCGCTGAGCCACAGGAGCTGTAGCCTGATTGGCTAAGAGGGGCAGGTTGTATGGTGGCATGAAGTTACTCTTAATCAGGGTTGCTGTTCTTATTGAATGATTGGTTGGCAGTTTGTGCAGAGGTGGATTAGGGAGTGGGGGCAGAGCTAGACGCTAAGTGACTCTCAAACAAGTCAAAGCCATATAGGTCAGGGGTCAAGTACAGATCAGCTTCCATGTTACCCACATCAAAGGCTTGGGTGTAAATTGGTACCTCCACATTCCGAGCCTCACCTCCATTGAAGCTGGCTTGGCTGCTGCTGGCTTGCTCATTGGTGCTATAAAATTATTGCTAGTAAAAATCATTATAAAAAAACCTAGGATGAAATCACTAAAAGTAGAAGTTTAAAATTTTAAGATTTATTTTTATTGTATTTTGAGTCCATATTTGGAAAGTTCTCAAATATATTTCACACAAATCAGGAGCCATTAAAATGAATAAAATGCCTCTATTCCTAAATCAAATAGCTGTTGATTGGCTGTTAAACTGTTATATTTATATTTTAGGCTGCTCATACTACACATCTTGTGTGACTTCATTTTGTATGTGTTTGTGAAACCTCACTTTCATATTGCTCTAATTTTGTTTCATTTTAGTCCTTCTGTTGGTGGCTCATATGAATCCTGATTTTATTATAATATATTCCAGAACAGCATCCATCCATCTCACTTAGTGTGTCATTTCATTTTTTTTGTGGTTTAAACAACGCCGCTTGATATTTGCTAATATTTGTAGATTGGGCTAGTGAAATTTTGTTTTTTGTTTTTTGTTTGACATTTTATTTTTCAACTGGAATATTTAAATTATTTGAATCTTGAATCTTGAATCTTGTGCGACTTGGATTTTGTTCAAATCTGAAATCATTTTGTTTAAATCTGAAAGTATTTTTTGTTGTTGCCATAGATTTTTAACCTACTATAATTAGAAAGTTTTATTTATCAAGAAATAAGCATAAAAATGTAAATAGAAGCAAAATAGAAGTTCATAAATACTGTAAATTCAGAACCTGAACATAAAAATGCGGGATTGTCAAATTCTTGGTCCAAATTTTGAATCACTTTTGCGGGCAACTCAGCTGAGTAAAAATTAAAATATTTAATAAAATAAACCATTTAATTTGACTTTTTTGATTTTTTTAAATTGGTAAATTTCAAATTCCCTTGAGCAGATAACTCAACTAACTAAAGACAAAACTCAACAAACAAATGCAGGATACATGAATCAGAAATGCGGGATTCTAATGTACAATTTGAGATTTCCTGTATTTCAAACAAATCATAGACATCATGTAAAACTTAAAAAATCTGAAATTGCAGGATTTTTAAATCCAAGAACCAAATTTCAAATGAAAAAATTAGATGAATTTGAAATAAATATAATTTATAGGTGTCTCAAAAAGGATGTCAAAGGATCTAAAGTGGATTTGTGCTAATTTTTAGGAATCATAGACATTAACAAAAATTGCCCTATTCTATTTTTGGGCAGCTAAAATTTAGATGCTTGATTACAATAGATTTTTTTAAACCACTAATAATAAAATAGAATTATATATTACAATCTATTTTTATCATGTTGTCTTTTCCTTGATGTGTTGATAGTTCATTTGCTGTTGATAATGTGCTTGCATTTAATTGGATAGTTTCACCTCCAATTGCCTTGGCAATAGAAAATCAAGTTGCCTCCCTGAGACCAGCTGTGGTTGCGGAGGCAACTTGATTTCCTATTGCCAAGGTAACTGGAGGTGAAACTATCCAATTAAACGCAAGCACATTATCAACAGCAAATGAACTACTAATACATCAAGGAAAAGCCAACATGATAAGGTAGATTGTAATATATTATTCTATTTTATTATTAGAATTTTTTAAAATATACTGTAATCAAGTATCCTTAATAGTAATACATTAACACTTTTGAAGTAAACTAATGGTTTATCTTTCCCCCTCCCTTTTCCTTGAAAAAGAAGTTTTATGGCCCCTGGCTACGGCGGGGGCCAAAAAACTTTTAAAAAATTTCTGCGTCATCAGGAGGTTAGCTCATATATCATTATATGGTTTTATGATTGCTATATTAGTGATTTAGAGTGCAGAATATTTCGTCATTTCCAGTTTAGACAATTTTACATTTCACTTAATTTTATGTCTAAACATGGTTGTTGAGATTGGATTTTTCATTTGATTTTATCCATAGTGGAGCTTCTTGATTTGGGTTGATTTGTCCTAGTTTCTTACTGTACATTCAATTTGAATTCCAGTTCCTGCAATTATTATTTGAGTTTACTAGTAGCATTCAAAAGTGATTTGAAATTTAGGTCTTGGATTTGACAATCCCGCAATTTCACAAAAACATAGTAAACTTAATGAAAATGGTTGATGGATTTGAACACTTCAAATCTGATTCCAGTTAATTCATTTTGTCCATTGGAAATATGCAGTTCAACTTGAACTTTGCAAAGTGTCTATGAGTTCCTGCTTTTTTAAAAATCCAAAAAAATACAACAAATTAAATTTAATTAAAAAAAGGCCATCCCACAAAAGTGATTCATAATATAGATCAATTATTTGACAATCCTGCATTTTTGTGTTCAGGTTCTGAATTTAATATATAGATATAAAAGTTAAAACATATAAAATAAGTGATATTTGATGAAGCATCAAAGATTTTAGGTTCAGCATAACATTTTAGGACTAAATCAATGAAAAATTATAATTAAAAATAAAATAAAATATATAAGAATTATGTGGGGAGTAGCAGGGAGAGTAAAAGATTATTATTTGTAAAAAAATAATTATGTGGAATTTTTTATTAGGGGTTAAAGAGCCAGAAATTAGTAAAGTGTTGAGTTTGGTACTGTCAGGAATTTATACTGACTTTTTTCTACCTTGAATATCTTAGCGGCCTGCCAAGCCATCTATTGGAGAAGCTTCTAATATTACTAGCAGGATTAATTGGCCTGAGAAGCCTTTGTGAAGTAGATTTGGATCACTTATTTCAAGAACAACCAGGAATACTATAGACTCCAATTATGACTGGTTCCCAATTGGCTAGAGTTATTCCGGAATACTTTAGCAAACCACTGGGTTAGTTATTACATATTGCTGAGGATTGAAAAGAATGTGTCCAATTTACACTAGGGAACCACCAGTGCCACTGCAAATCCCTGCAAGAAAGGTTGCCCAAGAACAATATGTATTGAGCTAAAAATAGAGTCATAAATTAGCGCCACCACCGCCAACACACAAATAGATTATGTATTACTCTATGGAAATTAGTACCCAGTGCAGGGTACCATGATATAGAATCCCATGCCATTGCATGTATGCCTAACTCTGGGGGGTTAATGATGGCGGTCTGGGGGTGAAAAGACTACCAAGCAAGAGTTAGATGCGCCAGATGATCTTATCCTGGCAAGAGAGTGCTAGCTCTATAAAAGCCCTTCCATTGGACTAATGGAAGGCAGACAATAATACCAAGATCCTATTGTAGAACCTTTTCACAGTAGAAGAAGATATCCAAGTTCAAAGACCATTGTCAGTACTCAAAGAACTAGCAAGCCATCTGTATAGAAAGATGCTTGGAAGTTGCCTCCCTTGGACATTGCTAGCCGTCACCTTGCCAAGGAAATACCAGACGTTGCAAGTAATGCTTGCCACCATACAAGCTAACTATCAACACAATGACTAAGATTACTCAACTACCCAATAAAGCAAATTGTAATCAGACCTCCAGGTCTGAGAGCAGAACCAAAAGTTCTGACAGGTACTGTTGAACAGCTAAAAAAGCTGAATTCTCACTGGCAATCTTCTCAGACTCAATCAAAAAAATCAAAATTACTATGTTTTTTACATATAAAACTTGCTTAATTTAAAAACAGGTTCAAAAGTTAACCCAAAAGCAAGGCATTTTCATATGTTCAAAAAATAAAAAATAAAACATAAGTTAAAAAAGTAAATGAATGGGAATATGTTTATTAGTTGTAAGAGTATACAGGGGAGCTGTGAGTGGATTATTTACCATATTGTGTGTTAAAAGGTTAGGAAGCACTCTGCACTAGTCACCCTGATAAGGTGTCAACTTGGTGGGTGTCAAGTGGCACTCATGGTGTGACACTTATTAATGTAGGCTTAAATCTGAGCCTTTGATTGGTTAAAATTAAAAACAATTATGTGGCATGTGGATAGTGTCAAACAGGGGGGAGTTGGCTTTCTGTTTTTTATAAATTACATAGGAAATATATTAATAAATTAAGCTTAATTTATGTGTCATCAACCAATCTAGCAACCCAGAGTAGACATAATGTAAAACAAGTGGGGTAGTTGATGAATATATAGATACTAAATCCGCTATAATAGTGCTTGGAAGCTTAATTGACAACTATGTACACTAATAATAAATATATAATAGCAAATAACAAAATTAATATGAGAACAGATGTGTTTTATTAATAAAATTAAGATTTAGCTTAAAAAGTGTCAACTTGGTCACTTTTACTTGTAGAGTGTCAATCACATATGGTTTTAATTTTTTATTAGTAAATTTACATATAAATTGCCCCTTAAATTGGTCTTTGAACTAACCAAATTATTAAACAGAGTTGAATTCCAGTGTTTTTAATCTCAAATCTAAGTTCACACCCAGAATTACTAGGGAAAACTAGAGTAAATTGTTTAAGCCAAAATTACTAATAGATTCATATACCAGGAGTCAATTTCATCACAGTTGTCATTTAGGATAGTGTCAATCACCCTCACTGGGGTGATTGACACCATAATTCCGGCCACCAGGCTGTGGTTCTGGTTGGGTGAATTAATGTTCTACCTAATTAAGTTAGCACTGATCCTCTGGTGGGATCTCACCCTTTGCCTGTTCCCAGACAAAAACGGGCAAGCCTTCAAAGGTTGGCTCCATGACAGGAAAGCAATATGTTCCCCTTAAATCTACTCTAGAAATATTAAAGGGGAAAACACCAATCCTCATTACTGGGCATAAAATTGTATTTTTGCCCTGGTTGGTCTCATGATTTTATCAAAACATCCAACTTGACCCACCAGTAAGGCTCTGATTAAGCGGGTTCATGACCTACAACCCAACTTCCCAGTGACTCAAAGCCAAACTAGGAAGTTGACTTGAATTTAAAAATACAACAACATGAACAAATGATGATCCCTTACAGTAGATACTTCAATTTGGCTAGACTCATTATCAGGATCAATCCACCCCCTTCACCATTCAACCAAGTGATCAACAAAATTATTTCCTGTTATCCAAGATTTACAATGACTATATAATACTTATCTCTCAATAGAGAATATTATCTAGTTTCCAACTATATTTTCCCCTTGTAACTCTTCTAAAACAGCACAGTTACAACAATTTCAATACCATTTGACATATCCACTGCAGGGCACATTCTCACCCTTGCACAGAGATTATAGGCTTCCCTCCTATGAACACCCAAAAGAGATGTAAGTAAAATAACCAAAAAACACAAATAAATGTTGATTAGATAATAAAACTTTATTATGGCCACCAATAGCACGTGCCTACAGAACCTGTTTATATGTGTTCATCTCACAGTTAATAATGTATATCATGATGCACAGGGGCACAATCATCAAGACACCCAATTTCAGATCTTATGTCATGATCTTTAACATGTCAGGATTACAGGGTCCAAAAATTCCTTAAAATGGGTGATGCTAATTTTACTGATGATCTCTATATTCATACTCAGATCACTGTCAAATCATCCTGTTCAAAACCACATGCATCACCCCCTTAGTGGTTAATGGTTTTCCCACATGATATGAGGATCTTCACCCTTCACATATATATTATATTATTCCAAATCCTTTTCTGTCCCTTCTCTTGGACTTTTGTCTTCCCCAGTTCCAAGTACTGGGCTATAAAAAGGAGCTGTACAATATTTTTCAAAGCTATGGCGGCAAAAAAACTCACCCTAACAAAAAAACTCATCTCTGAGTGAAATAAATATATTGTAAATAAAAAAGTTTGATGCAAACAAAAAATTAATATAGTAAATTTAAATTAAATTACATTAGATTTAGATTTGCTTCTATTGTTTTCCAAGATGCATTAATTTTATTTGCATCTGAGTTGATTTTTAAAGATGGATTGGTTTCACTCAGAGACAATTTTTTGCCGAGAGCAATAGTGTTTAAAACTACTGTTACAAAATTTTGAATAATCACGTTGCCACCAAGATTGACACTCCATCAATCAATATATCTCACAATACACAAGGGGCCCTCATAGAGTTGCCCCATAACATATCTAACATTATTGGTCATAACTGTAAATCAGAACCTGAACGTAAAAATACAGGATTGTCAAATCCAAGAACCAAATTTCAGATCACTTTTGCGGGCAACTCAGCTGAGTGAAAATAAAATATTTAATAAAATCAAACATTTAATTCAACTTTTTTTGGTTTATTTAAATTGGCAAATTTCAAATCCCTCAAGCAGATAACTCAACTAACAAAAGACAAAACTCAGCAAACAAATGCAGGATGCATGAATCAGAAATGCGGGATTCTAATGTACAATTTGAGATTTCCTGTATTTCAAACAAATCATAGACATCATGGAAAACTTAACAAATCTGAAATTGCAGGATTGTCAAATCCAAGAACCAAATTTCAAATAAAATGAGGTGAATTTGAAATAAATATAATTTATGGGTGTCTCAAAAAGGATGCTAAAGGATCTAGAGTGGATTTATGCTAATTCTTTTAGGAATTATAGGCATTCTAAAAAATCACCCTATTCCATTAAAGGACAGCCAAAATTTAGATGCTGGATTATAATAGATTTTTTTAAAATGCTATTGTGAATACTGCTATTCACCATGTTTCAATTTTGCCTTTGGTGGGCCATTTCAAAGACAAATCTCTTGCTTTTGCTTTCGTCTCTTGAAATGAGGTGATGACTGAATCAGGAAATACAATTGTTCAGTTTCTTGACTCTGCGCATCTCACTTGCCCCACTCATGCTTGTGGCAAGTGATCCTACCATCCTGGTAGTGTTTTGTGGTATCAATAACCACTATATATTCCTTTTCCTAATTCAACAATAAAATTAAGTTCTATTCACATTTTTGTCTTTGCGTCTTCCAGTACTTCCGCGCCTCTATCTAGCCACAACTAGTAGATATTATTCTTCCAGGGCCGCAAGGTAATCACATAGCCTTCCCTGTCATCTAACCAAGACTTAGTATGAATCCAATCTTAAGGTTGGGATTTCCTGTTGTGTATCTGTGCTGCGCCTCAGAACACAACAAAAATGGTGCTCACTACAGGGGCTGTAAGCCCCTTGGTTATCCCTTTTGCATCCATGTTTTCAGGTCCTTTGCCTCCGCCTATACAAGAGCCAACTTCACCTGAAATTACTAGCCCTCCTATTGAGGAGGATATTGCCAACCAGCCTATTATTCCTACTGTACTGAACCTTGGGAATGGTCCCTGCCTAGTTGCTTACCCCATGGGTACTCCTGACTTAGAACAAGTCATGTTGGTAGCCCTTTGATAGCCTGTGAAGGAGCCATCCCTTGCCTTCAGCTGCAGTTCAGTTGGGCTGAATACTACAAGTTAATTGTGGCTTCTCAATTTCCACAGCATCTCCTCTCAGCAGCTGGATCCGCTGAGCACTTACTATTGTCCTTTGTGCAGCCCGCCTTGGCCCACCACCAGATGGTGTTGGGACTCCACGTTCAAGAGATCTTGTCTCTACAAGCAGCTGTTACCCATCATTGGGACCAACTTGCCGCCTACCAATAACTTTATTCATTTCCTGTTCTCCCTGGTATCTGACAATCAGCGTGATTTGGACACCTCTCAAACACGTTTAGTCAATTCTATTGAACAAATGCGCCAGTTTATCCCTGAGTATGTTAGGAAGCTGCTACATGAGTTTCACTAGTTAGAACAACCCTGGCGGACTAAAGTAGATTCCACCTTGAACGCTTATCTCTCCAATTTCAAACAACTTGTGCAGCAGCTCAATTCATTCAGCACATATTCATTCAAGCAACTACAGCAGGTAGAAGACTTTGCTGCTAACAGGCTTAATAAACTCAGTACAGCGTTTGGTCAAGAGAGAACTGCCACTGCTGCTGCTATAGCCATACTCCAGAGTCAAGTGAATGAATTATCTACGCCCAAGCCAAATGTTCTGCCCTCTCCCTCTTCTGATGACTTGATGGATAGAGAGAAGAAAATATGGGATGCTATTCAAGAGCTACGTACGGCTACTTGCAGTCAAGGATGCCCTACCAAGACCCCTCAACCTGACCCCCAGGTGCTTGAGTTGACTGCTCAAGTTGCTGAGCTACAGCAAGAACTTTTTGCCTCACACAAGATGATGGCAACTGTTGCTATTCCAGTTGGAGTTGTTGACAAAGATGGTTGATTCCCTGGCTTACCAGGAGCCCCTCAAATCCAATGCGCTAGAGAACTAATTGCCCTAGCTAACAAGGTGGATCATTTGAAGAAGGATCATACTGAGCTGGATAGAGATGTACAAGAGATGAGTGAATTGATTGACTCTGTGAATGACAGGTTTGCCCCTTGCCTCTCAGTGGGGCCATCCCTTACCTCTTGACTGGTTGAGCTCTCCACAGTAGTGACCTCCCAAGGTCAACGCCTAGATATTACTGAATGACAGACTACTCAAGCTATAAATATGGGTGCCCACGCTGTTGAGACCCTGACTACCCTTGAAGAAAGTGTTTGTCAGCTGTGGTCTAGACAGCCCCCCTCTGAATCTGAAGCATAATTTTCCCCACGTATAAACATACTTGATAGCATCAATGGTGGTTCAAACTCCCAAAGCACACTTCAATCCTATCTTTAAGCAAGTCTTTGATCCCAAAACCTCGACCATTGCAGCTTTCCTAACTATCTATGAGACTGCCATGAGACTAGCATCAGATAAGATTAAGAATGAACATATTTTGACCTGTCTACACCCAACTTGCCAGGAGGTGGTGATGCCTGAACTACCCACCATTGAGACGTGGGAAGATATGAAGCAGCTTTTGATTGACAAGTTCAGTGGTGACCTTAGCCTGGAAGTAAAGAAGGACACTTTTATGCACATTGCTTTTAAGCCTAAAGAAACACTAGCTGAGTTTGCAGACAGATTCTACATGGAAGGACAGCAACTGATAACAAGCAGACAATTGACAGCCCATGAGGCTTACATGGCTTGTACTCAAGCCCTCAAAGTTAACCAGCTTCTGTGTCTTCACTTCAAAGCCCATAAAGCTATGCTTTCCTCTATGAAGAGCATAAAGACGCTGTTGCAGGACATGCACCTTACCCATTCTGGAGCAGTTGTTAGGGAAAGTCAAGCTGCTTCTAACTCTGGTTTTTCTTCCTGTGATCCTTGCATTCTTATCATGAACTCGCAAAATCCTCCTCAACGCCAAGGTTGCCACAACTGTGGTCAGATAGGTCACCATTCTTTAGTCTGCACCAACCCATGGGTTGAAGGAGCTGATCTGAAAGAGCAGGCAGGAAAAGAGCAGTCAACCTAGAGGCAGAGACGCTCTTGGTTGACAATTCTTCCCAGTCTCTTTCAATCCCTCCCTCTATATCTGACTCCAAGCCTGCTGATAACGAGGCTCCTTCTATCTTCCTATTGTTCCACAATATCTCTGACAACTCTGAGCTCAATGACTCTGATACAGATGACGCCAATGCATATGGGTACTCTGTTCTGGCTGTTCATGAAATCATTACAGTCCTCTATAAATTGCAATCAGGAAAGACTACAACTACCACTAAGCCTTTGCCTGAAGCCAAAGAAGTTGTCTCTTGCCCTTACCTCACTCAGGCTAAGAGGTCCCCCGTGCTAGTGGAGTAGTCAGAAGAAGCTGCCAAGGTCACTGACGCTGTCTTCAAGAATGTATCTGTTTTGCTTCCTCTCCAAACTGTTTATAATGAGTTCCCAGGGTTAAGATGCATGATTGAGAAGTGGGATAAGAAACTAGCAGAGGCTCAAGATATCTTGGCTGTCCTTCCACCCTTTGGTTGCACTACCACTTGAGTAGAGATATCCATTCAAAAATTGAAAATCAAGGCCGTTTTAGACACTGGCTTGCCAGTCAACGTTGTCTGCTCCAAGCTTGTGAAGAAACTTAAAATTGCCCCTGACCTTAATTAGCACAAGTTGTATGACACAGCTGGACTGTCTATGACCCGCACCATAGGGGCGTACTCCGCTCTACCCATGCGGTTTAGCAAGCTTCTCCTAGCTGTGCCAGCAGTTATCTTGGAAAACAAGAGATATGATCTCTTAGATGGCACTCAGTTCTTTAGGGAATATAATGGGATAAGCAACTTGAAAGATGATTACCTCTCTATTCTGGGATAAAAAGTCCCTCTGATCTTTGAAGAGCAGGTTAAAGTTCCTGGGAAAAGCCTGAAGACATGTGCTTTGGAATACCCCACTGGGGTTTTCACCCTCAAATATTGCACCCATTCTTCAAACATGAAATGTCTACCCATGGCTTTTCCTGCGTCTGAGGGGATCTCTCTCCTAGCCACGTCTACTGTCACCATCCCCCCCTGGCTCCCAGGCCATCCTAGACTCCCAGATATCATATGAACTACCTGAACAAACCTTCTTGGAGTTGTACTCTCCCCCTCATTAGGGCGCAACAAACCTTATCTCTGTCCTGTAATCCTAGATGTCTCCCATAAGGACCCTGTTCAATTTTTGGTAGCCAACCTGACTGCTCTCTCCATGACTGTGTCTAGGGGGCAGGTTGTCAGGTATGGCAAGTTGTTGAGCGCTCCTGACGTCCTGACTCTTCACCCCTTTGGCATGTTCCAAGATTTTAACCTACCTGAGTATGAACCCCAAGTCCTATCCTTTTTCACTGTGCAAGTCTTTCCAAAGCTGTCTCTGATTTAACAGAAAGAGGTGCTAGACTTGCTAGACCAATTTTCTGACATCTTTGCTAAGGACAGTACCAACTATGGGTTAGCCAAAGGCGTTATCCATCAGATTGACACTGGTGATGCCCCCCTTCTGTGCTAAATCATATTGCTGTAGTTGCATGGAGGACGCCCAGGTATCTAAAGAGCTCAAACAACTGTTGGATGCTGGGCTGCTGGCACCTTCTCAAAATCTTTGGGCATCCCCACTACTCATCTCAAAGAAGAAAGATGGAGGCCATTGTATTGTGATAGACTACCGCCAATTGAACTCTTTGACCAAGAAGGACTCATACCCCTTGCCGCATATTGATGATGCTCTCTAACGCCTTGGAGGCTCTAAGTTTTTCTCTGCAATGGATCTGGCATCTGGATACTGGAAAGTTGACCTATTGCCCAAGGATTGCCAAAAAACTGTGCTCATTACCTCTGAAGGGCTGTTTGAGCTTACTCACATGCCACAGAGACTCTGCAATGCTCTGGCCACCTTCCAAAGGGCCATGGACTCCATCCTCTGCAACTTGAAACTGACATGCATCCTAGTATACTTAGATGATATAACGGTTTTCAGCGCTACCTTCACCAATTACCTGGCCCAACTCAAAGAGGTGTTCATAAAGATTCAAGAAGCTGGCCTCAAACTAAAACCTTCCAGGTGCACTTTCTTCAAAGAGCGTCTTGAATTCTTGGGCCATGAAGTAGCCCAGACAGGGATCCACTCAATGACTAAGAAGGTTGAAGCCATTGACAAAATGCTTCCGCCCACCAACCTGCAAGAGGTACAAGTCTTTCTAGGGATAATGGGCTACTACATACAGTTTATCCCTGACTTTGTCAATACTAGTGAACCTCTAGTCCAGCTGTTATGCAATGTCTCTTTTGAATGGACCGCCAGTCAGCAGCAAGCCTTTGAAACCCTTAAGCAAAAGCTCAAAGAGGCACCAATCCTAGTGTATCCTGACTATGATAAGGAGTTTATCCTATACACTGACGCTAGCAATCTTGCTATTGGGGCTATTCTGGCCCAACTAGATGACAAGGGTATAGAACATCCTGTGGCTTACACCTCCTGCATGCTAAACAAGCATGAGAAGAAATATAATGTCACAGAGAAGGAGTGTCTTGCTGCGTTGCATGCAGTCAATCAGTTCTGCCACTACATGTATGGTACCCATTTCACAGTTGTCACTGAACACACTTTGCTTAAATGGTTACAACAACTTAAGGATCCAGAAGGGCGCCTAGCTAGATGGGCCCTAGGTATACAAGGTTACAACTTCACTGTGATTTATCATCCTTGTATTCAACATCAGAACGCTGATGGGCTATCCAGAATGCCCATTCTTGCTTTACATCCTGCGGAGGCTGACCAATTGTACAAACTAATTGGATACCCTTCTTCTTGGGAAAGCAAGACAGAAGAGGTCCAATTGGCCTTGTCCAAGCTATCCAAAAGTACCCTCATACGCAACAATCAGCTCTTCAAGAAAGTATGAGATCAATATCTGCCTTATGCACAACCCAGTCTCCGCCTCTTGTTAGTGTTGCAAGCTCATAAAGAGACTGGGCATGGAGGCATCACTAAGACTTTTGACTGGCTTCAGAAGAACTACTTCTGGGAAAACCTTTTCCTGCTGATCCCAGACGTCATAGCTAGTTGACACAACTACCAGCTGCAGAGGCCTTGAGCTGCTGCCCACAAATTCAAATTAGTTCCCCCTCAACATGCTTTTCATACTGTCAGCATTGACGCGGTAGGTCCTCTCCCTCACTCACGTTTTGGGTGTCGCTTTATCCTGATTGCTGTTGATCACTCCAACAAGTGGGTGGAGGCTTGCCCTACAAAGGACATCACAGCTAAGACAAATGCTGCTTTCCTGTTACAAGATGTTTTCTACCGCCATGGCTGTCCTCAAGTGTTGCTCTCAGATAATGGGACTAACTTCAATGCCAAGCTGGTAACCTCTGTTGTCGAAGCTTTGGGGTTGCACCAGTCTTTCTCTGCCCCCTACAACCCTTCTACCAATGGGGCAGTTGAGCATGCAAATTCAACACTGGTCTCCATCATGCGGAAGCTCACCTACTCTGACGCTGCCAACTGGGACCTATACTAACCTGCTGCTCTCTTCACGTATTGCCTTAGCAAACATTGTGTCACTGAGTACTCCCCTTTTACTATGCTGTATGGGCAAGAGGCTACTACCCCATTGCTCTTGGGGCCCCCCTGCTTTCCTCTGATAAGGCCATGAATCCTGACGGCCACATCAAGGATCTAGTCAACCACATAATTGATATACAGGCCACTGCTTACACTTCTGCATACAAAACTAAGATGCTTGAGCTTTCTCCCAATAATTCTGGACGCTCCCCTTTGCCTGAATTTGATATTGGTGACCGTGTTCTTTACTACCAACACAGAGTGGGTGGGCGCATGCATAAATTAGACATTCTGTGGATTGGCCCTTTGGAATTTACCTTTAAACGAGGGTCTGAATACACTGTAAAGCTCCTCTCCAGTGGTTGTCCCTTTGCTCAAGTGCATGCCAAGTTCCTCCGCAAGTACCACCCCCTAAGGCCAATCTAGGGGAGGGCAATGTTGTGAATACCACTATTCACCATGTTTCAATTTTGTCTTTGGTGGACATTTTGAAGATGAATCTCTTGCTTTGCTTTCACCTCTCAAAATAAGTTAATGACTGAATCAGGAGATACAATTGTTTGTATTTGACTCTGTGCATCTCACTCACCCCACTCATGCTTGTAGCAAGTGATCCTACTGTCCTGGTAGTGTTTTGTGGTATCAACAACCACTATATATTCCTTTTCCTAATTTACCAATAAAATTAAGTTCAATTCACATTTTTGTCTTTGTGTCTTCCAGTACTTCTGCGCCTCTCTCTAGCCACAAGTAGTAGAGATTATTCTTCTAGGGCTGCAAGGTAATCACATAGCCTTCCGCGTCATCTAACCAAGACTTAGTACGAATCCAATCCTAAGGTTAGGATTTCCCGTTGTGTGTCTGTGCCGCGCCTCAGAACTTGACAAACACTAATAATAAAATATAATTATATATTACAATTTATTTTTATCATGTTGTCTTTTCCTTGATGTATTGATAGTTCATTTGCTGTTGATAATATGCTTGCATGTAATTGGGTAGTTTCACCTCCAGTTGCCTTGGCAATAGGAAATCAAGTTGCCTCCCCGAGACCAGCTGTGGTCGCAGAGGCGACTTGATTTCCTATCACCAAGGTGACTGGAGGTGAAACTATCCAATTAAATGCAAAAATTATCAATAGCAAATGAACTATCAACACACCAAGGAAAAGGCAACATGATAAAAATAGATTATAATATACAATTCTATTTTATTATTAGCATTTTCTGAAATCTACTGTAATCAAGTATCCTAAATAACAATACATGAATACATAGTGTAGTAAACTGATGGTTTATCTTTTACCCCTCTCCATCTTCCTTGAAACTTTTTAAAAATTTCTGCGTCATCAGGAGGTTAGCTCATATATCATTATAGGGTTTTGTGGTTGCTATAATAGTGATTTAGAGTGCAGAATATTATATCATTTCCAGTTTAGACAATTTTACATTTCACTTAATTTCATGTCTAAACATGATTGTTGAGATTGGATTTTCCATTTGATTTTATCCAGAGTGGAGATTCTTGATTTGGGTTGATTTGTCCTAGTTTCTTACTTTACATTCAATTTGGATTCCAGTTCCTGCAATTAATATCTGAGTTTACTAGTGCCATTCAAAAGTGATTTGAAATTTGGTTCTTGGATTTGACAATCCCGCAATTTCAAAAAACATAGTAAACTTAATAAAAATGGTTGATGGATTTGAACACTTCAAATCTGATTCCAGTTAATTCATTTTGTCCATTGGAAATATGCAGTTCAACTTGAACTTTGCAAAGTGTCTATGAGTTCCTGAATTTTTAAAAATTCAAATAAAAATACAAAGAATTCAATTTAATTAAAAAAAGGCTATCCCAAAAAAGCGATTCAAAATTTGGACCAAGGATTTGACAATCCCACATTTTTATGTTCAGGTTCTGAATTTACAGTACATCACCAGTGAAAAAATATGGAAAATATCTCCCAATTAGGTGTATAGTCAATTTCAAGTGCCAATCCCTTGATTAGATATCTGCTGCTCATACCTTATTTGGATCCCACCACAATACCACCCCTTGGTGGATTTGTGGCTTCCCTTTCTTGTACATTAACTGCCATTCCCAATTAAAGTTATTCTTTATTATATTGTTTGTTGTTTGCTTTTAAACGGTTGGCTTCCCACAATCCCAAATACGGAATTATAAATTGTTCAGCTTCGGCAATACCAATAATATGATTAGATAGGAAAAATATTGCTTTGCTTGAAAATTTTGAATTATAGTTTATACTCCTTGCTACATGATAGCCTTTTAAAACATAAATCATTATTTAATAGCCAGTATCAGAATAAAATAATAAATCTCTATCATGAAAATAAAGGCTATTGAATATAGCTTTTTAGTAAAAAAATGAAATTTAAATGCATTGGGTGGCTGTTTAATATGCAGGGCTACTGGCTTTGACATAGGCGGGCTTCTCGGCAACGTAGGGCTTGGGGGAGTAACTTGGCTTTACAGGTTCAGGCTTGTATACTTCTTTCTTAGGGTGGTATACTTCTACCTTTGGGGTGTAAGCTTTCTTAGGATGGTATACCTCTACCTTTGGGGTGTATACTTGCTTAGGATGGTATGCCTTTACCTTTGGGGCGTACACCTTGGGCTGTTCGTGTGAGTAGCTGGGAGTGGAGCCATAAGAGCGTCTGTTGACTTGGGAAGAGGGTGCTGCCTGGACACCCAAGAAAGCGGAAAAGATGGAGAGAGCAATGATTGAGAGAGTAGATTGCATTTTTGATGATGTTTGGTGAGATGTTTAGCTTGCTTATATATTAGTTGGATTGAGTGATTAATTTTACGGTTGTGTTAAGTTTTGATCATCTTAAGCTGTTTAATATGCAAAAAATACACATTTTTTAAAATTAAAATTAGTTGATTTCAAAGGCGTATCGTCTAATTAGGAGGTTAACGACGTGAGGGCTTTGGGGGATCTGCATTAATAAATTTAATAGGTTTAAGACCACCCGCAGTTAAGGCATTTCGATGATTGGCACCCAAGCGAGTTTGGCTTCCCTTTTTCATCACATCCAAGATAAATACTAAAATAGCATACTCTCCCATGCAATGCGAATAAAATCGTAAAGCTTTAATAAGAAGGCCTACAAGAATCTTTCATGCGATCTAAGAAATCGATTTTAGGGCGACCGAGGTGTCTAGCATTCCCTACATCATATTATAAGCGATAAGCACCTCTCTTTTTGAATCAATGTTGTTGTATCGGGGTGCTTACATATTTACTGTAGTATTTTAATTTAATAATTTTCTTCAAATTTTTTTCACACATGATAATTCAGAGTGTTATTTTAATAGGCCCAAACAAAATCCAACAAAACAT
Source organism: Entomophthora muscae (assembly GCA_014839935.2). Classification (NCBI taxonomy): domain Eukaryota; kingdom Fungi; phylum Entomophthoromycota; class Entomophthoromycetes; order Entomophthorales; family Entomophthoraceae; genus Entomophthora; species Entomophthora muscae. Next base: position 360,462 of record QTSX02006423.1, read on the forward strand.
ATTAACTTGTCAACTTAAATCAATAAATAAAAATAAGGTTTCGTTTAACTTTAGTACTTACCTTGCATGACTGATAGACATAGTTCATTGTATCTGTTACGTGAGATGATATGCTAGCATCTCATATAGTTTTAAAATAAATTATTTACACTTTCTATCATAACTTTTAACCAAACTTTTACAGCTGCTGCGGTAAACAAACAAAACGTGACACAGCAATCATAAATTGTACACGAAAAACCAATGGTACAATTTTTATACCGCTTTAAAGGTGATTTATCTATTTATTGTTTAATATACCACAGTGGTTTTTGAACCAAAATAAAGCATGGTCTTACTCAAAGTCACCAATAAAAAGACCAAAATAAATTAAGCTAGCACACTAATCTATTAAATATATAGCTATTTATATTTTAAGCAATCCTAGAAAATGGCATGATAATCTGTAAAATCACTTACCAGCACCCAAATAAGCTGGGTGATGAAAAAGTTTAATGGTTTTTTATCTGTGAGGATAAACAAAAATTAGTCAACTAAGCTCAAAGTAAAATAGAAAATTCTGAAAATCATATCAATTAACAATGGATTTTGATCCAAATTACTTTTATTTCAAGCTCAGTTGACTTTTCTGAGCTGAATGGATTTAGTTATTGCTGACTTTTCCCCACAGATAAAAAACCACTAAACTTTTTCATCACCCAGCTTATTTGGGTGCTGGTAAATGATTTTACAGATTATCATGCCATTTTCTAGGATTGCTTAAAATATAAATAGCTATATATTTAATAGATTAGTGTGCTAGCTTAATTTATTTTGGTCTTTTTATTGGTGACTTTGAGTAAGACCATGCTTTATTTTGGTTCAAAAACCACTGTGGTATATTAAACAATAAATAGATAAATCACCTTTAAAGCGGTATAAAAATTGTACCATTGGTTTTTCGTGTACAATTTATGATTGCTGTGTCACGTTTTGTTTGTTTACCGCAGCAGCTGTAAAAGTTTGGTTAAAAGTTATGATAGAAAGTGTAAATAATTTATTTTAAAACTATATGAGATGCTAGCATATCATCTCACGTAACAGATACAATGAACTATGTCTATCAGTCATGCAAGGTAAGTACTAAAGTTAAACGAAACCTTATTTTTATTTATTGATTTAAGTTGACAAGTTAATATGTTTTGTTGGATTTTGTTTGGGCCTATTAAAATAACACTCTGAATTATCATGTGTGAAAAAAATTTGAAGAAAATTATTAAATTAAAATACTACAGTAAATATGTAAGCACCCCGATACAACAACATTGATTCAAAAAGAGAGGTGCTTATCGCTTATAATATGATGTAGGGAATGCTAGACACCTCGGTCGCCCTAAAATCGATTTCTTAGATCGCATGAAAGATTCTTGTAGGCCTTCTTATTAAAGCTTTACGATTTTATTTGCATTGCATGGAAGAGTATTTTAGTTTAGTATTTATTTTGGATGTGGTGAAAAAAGGAAGTCAAACTCTCTATGATGCCAATCGTTGAACTGCCATAACTGTGGTTGGTCTTAAACATATTAAATTAATGCAAGCAAAACCCTTAAACCACGAGTCGTCAACCTCCAAATCAAAGGTACACATTTGAAATTAATTGGTTTTATTTTTTAATAAAAAACAAAAATGGGTATTTTTCGCATATCAAACATTGCTGAGATAATTCCAAACTTAAAACAACCGCAAAATCAATCACTCAGTTCAACCAATATATAAGCAAACTAAACATTTCACCAAACATCATCAAAAATGCAATCTACTCTCTCAATCATTGCTCTCTCCGTCTTTTCCGCTTTCTTGGGTGTCCAGGCAGCACCCTCTTCCCAAGTCAACAGACGCTCTTATGGCTCCACTCCCAGCTACTCACACGAACAGCCCAAGGTGTACGCCCCAAAGGTAAAGGCATACCATCCTAAGCAAGTATACACCCCAAAGGTAGAGGTATACCATCCTAAGAAAGCTTACACCCCAAAGGTAGAAGTATACCACCCTAAGAAAGAAGTATACACCCCAAAGGTAGAAGTATACCATCCAAAGCAAGTATACACCCCAAAGGTAGAAGTATACCATCCTAAGAAAGAAGTATACAAGCCTGAACCTGTAAAGCCAAGTTACTCCCCCAAGCCCTACGTTGCCGAGAAGCCCGCCTATGTCAAAGCCAGTAGCCCTGCATATTAAACGGCCACCCAATGCATTTAAATAGCGTTATTTGACAGAATAAATCCAACTCTCATTTAAAATTCATTGATTGCGAACGTAGTACATTTTTATTATCCCATAAGCGCTTATAAGAACGACATATTTCTTAACAATTGCCGTAACTACTTAGTTTAAGGACGCGTATATATGATAGCCAGAAAATCTGCGTGCAAGTTTGATGCTTCCACAACCGAGTTGATTGTACATCTTGTAATTTAAAAACTCAATATTTTATAGTTATTTAGTTTTTTATTTAAGCTGCACTAGTTTCAACTATCAATATACACCCTTTTTAAAATCCATTAAATCAAAAACATGGTGCTTTATTAGTAACTGCTTTGATTTGATAAGAATACATTCCCCTTAATTAAATTTCAAAAAATTCAAACCCTCTATGATAGATAAAGTTACTTATATAGAATTGCATAAGCTACTTATAAAATAAAAATATTGTCAGAAAACTGCGGACTGTAGTATTTCATCATCCACCAGATGATATCCTAATTATTCTAATATTAGGAAAGTACAGAGAACCTGTGACTTTGCCTTAACCACCAGCCTGGAATATTTTGTTGTCATAAGAAGTAGCAAGTCTGACAGGTACCAAGGCCCAAAGAATTTGGGATATTTCTTCCTACTTCCGGATCAAGGTTTATAAGTTGTTGACTCTATATTTTACTATAGGAATACTACTATATGATGACAGTATGATCTTTTGCTCTCCACCTAATGAGAATCAAATTAGGGAAAGGATTTGAAATGTAAACTCTTTATTAGACAACTGATATTGAGATTGGCCTGGCTGTTGGTGTTTTTCTGAGTTAGCTCACAACACTAAGAAGAGACTGAAGTAGCTTTAGGGAGTTGCAGCAGGGGTGTCAGGGATCTATTCTTGTATGGCTAGCTTGTCAGTTTTGGGGATCACTTGGGCCAGGTTTTTTGCAGGTAAAGCCCACCACAGGAGAGGAGCTAACTTAAAAAGGTACAAGAAGGACTTCCCTACCCAGGACCACAGGCCGGCAGCCGGGGTTATAGTGTCAATCACCCCTGTGAGGGTGATATACACAATCCCAAATAGCTTGCCCGTGTGGTCAGTTGGGAGGTCAGGTGAGGAGGTGGGCATAGGCTTGGGAATCACAGGCGGTTCCATGTGGAGGTCGTAAGCAGGAAGCTAGTTAAAATTTCCTCTAAACAACTTGGGTGTTGATATTATCTAAGGGCCTTGATGGTTGTATCTAACTTCAGATTGTATGCAGACCAAGGGATCTAGTTTAAGAATCTTTTCCAGGGTATAATCCTTATATTCAGGTTTCAGAGGATAGTCAGTAAAATGGACGGGACTAAAGGGGAAACCTGGAGGACATAAATCTGCGGGAAAAGGGGCAGGAGGACCAGATGATCTTGTACTTTTTTGATAGATGGCAAAGACAAAATAAGGCAGTAGCTGTTTAAGCCAAAATAACATAACCTTTATTCAAAAATGGCAATAAGTTTGGAGTACAGGGTCCTTGGGTCTATATAGCACCCCACTTCCAAAATTAACATTCTCCATGGGGGTTTCTTCAGGGTATTGGGAAATGTGGGCCCAGGGGATCTGGGTGCTTGGGTTCAAAGGCGGCAAAATGTAACCCAGGTAGGAGTTCTTTTATTGATCAAAAATCTCAAATTAACTACTTGATTATCTTGCTCTAGAGTTGTGGCCATAGGGTTGGGCTGCAGACCTGTACCTTCTCCTGGGGGTGACTCTTGATTGGCCACTGGGGTAGCCTTTAAACTGATGAATTTAATGGTTGGAAATTTGTTGCCTCCATTAGGCGCCTTGATTGTTCCCTTATTTGGTGCAATAATTCCTTTAGTTTGACTTGCTTCATCATTTGGGCCATCATCCTTGGATTCAGCTTGTGGGAGCTTGACCCCAGGAAAACGCGGGCAGGCAGCCCCTTGGTCTTTAGGGCCAGCGCCCAAAGGGATTAAGGGTCGGGGTTTGAATCCCGCCCTTGGGCCCAGGTTTCAAAGGGAAAAGAATTGTCAATCCTGACAAGGGGTATAACTTAAGAGGTATATTTGAAAAAAGATTACTTGACAGCTTTCATAGAATCTGTGATAAACTTTACACAATGTAAAACCAAGGTCTTTAATCAAGCAGAGTCAGTTGTCTACCTAAGCCACAGCCCATGGCTAGCTAGCAGATTACTACTAGTTGGAGAGAGGTGATTATTTCAGTAAACCAAAGCTACTCTAATACAATAGGATCAGAGTTTTTTTATATCAGAGTGTTTGACCTAGCAGCTCAATTTATGGAGGACTCTTCTAGATGTAATAAAGGTACCAATACATATGATAATCCTCCTGTTATAGGATATGTTTAGAGTTTAGAGTAGTAGTCATTATGAGATGCATATTAAAGTGCCTGTTGAGGTGAACTAATTTGATGAGGAGCAACTTGTGGGGAAGCTTTGGATATGGAATTTTAGAAGAGAAGAAGTATTTTTTGTTGAATAATACTTTAGACTTATATAGTATGTGCTGTGGCAGAGATTTAAGTTGAATCAAAGAAAAGGATGGTCATGTACGGATTGGTTCAAGCCACTGGATACTTGGACAGTCATGTGATATTGCTTGGTTATCATTCCCGGTATGTCAAACTGTATATTGGAAGAGCACCAAATTGGGCAATGTCAGGATGTTAAGTGGGTTGGCGGTAGCCAGAACACCCGTACATCCAGCTACTTGACAAATTAGTTGCAATATATATATATATTTCATTAATTAATTAGGAATAGAGATTTTGTTAATATCAGGATGAGATTTGGTCATTGATAGTTTGTCTTGTATCTGTATTGCCACTGTTTTTTTGCTGAAACTATTCTTAGGCTATGTAGTCGCACACCTGCAAGTATTGGTTAAATCTAATAATTAGGCAATACCCCAAAAATCCTGAAAAAATCTATATTTAATTTTTACATCATATATTTCCAAAAGGTAAATCTTCTTTGTTTAACAGCTGGTGCTTTAATAAGAACATTATTATAGCTAGCATTATGATACTGAAATGTGGGATGTAATTTACTCAAAATATGACTATTTAAATTCAAAAGAGTTATTGTTTAATATGCAGGGCTACTGGGTTTAACATAGATGGGTTTCTCTGAAACATAGGGCTTGGGGGAGTAACTTGGCTTTACAGGTTCAGGCTTGTATACTTCTTTCTTAGGATGGTATACTTCTACCTTTGGGGTGTATACTTCTTTCTTAGGGTGGTATACTTCTAACTTTGGGGTGTATACTTGCTTAGGATGGTATACCTCTACCTTTGGGGTGTATACTTGCTTTGGATGGTATGCCTCTACCTTTGGGGCGTACACCTTGGGCTGTTCGTGTGAGTAGCTGGGAGTGGAGCCATAAGAGCGTCTGTTGACTTGGGAAGAGGGTGCTGCCTGGACACCCAAGAAAGCGGAAAAGACGGAGAGAGCAATGATTGAGAGAGTAGATTGCATTTTTGATGATGTTTGGTGAAATGTTTAGCTTGCTTATATATTGGTTGATATAGAAATGTGGTGAATTTGGGTAGGTGGGTTAATTTATTATACTTTTAGGTGTTTCGGCGGAGATGTGCTGCGTAGATTGCATATTTTGATAATGCCTAAAGATCAAATTAAATATGTGCATTTGTGTTTTTTATTGTTCATCTTTAAACTTGATTGATTCAAGACCAACCACATTTAATGCAGTAAAACTATTTATGTGTAAGGCGAAGAAATCTTCCATGCTACTGAGATCGATTTTGCGGTGAGTTTTTTTAGCGAAAGAAACTTTTGCGGTGAGCGAGGTTTGTCTTAATTACCACAGTAATCTACGGTGCTACGCTTTCATGGCAAAAGCACCGTAAGTGAATCTTAAATTTTGAAGTCGAAACCAAATAAGCCACCCATTAAAATACATAAATTTAAGTTACCACATGATTGCTTGTCATGAATCCAATGGCTAGAGACAACTAATTTTAGCTTACGGGTTATAATTTCTTCAAGAATCTGATGCTTGAACAATTTGTAACTTGTCACAAATAATGCAAATAAAATAAGAACTCTATCATTTCTATTCAAGCTGCCTTAATCTGGCAGGCGATAGATATCCTACTCAATTCACTACTCCGATTGGATTGTTTTTTTTTAAAAAAAATGCGGTTTAATTAACTATTTATCAAATTTAAGAATGTATTCTGACTTTTTTCTAACGTTACTCAATACATTGAAAACTATTCGTTGATCCTGTAAAAATTTTAAAACTCAACTTAAAATATTATTTATTATCTATAAATAAAGTGCTTTTATATAAAAAGTATAGTTATGACTGGGAAATGGTAGCATATAAAATCATTTTTGGAGTACAATAAAATAAATATAGTAATAGTTTAGAATAATTAAATTTATTATTGTCATTTAAACTCAATTATTTTCTTAAATACCTTCTTTAAATATGACATTATTATAAAAGTAGCTCAAGGAATTTTTAATTTAACTTAGCATATAAATACTAATTCTGAATAATGTATATACAGGAGTTCTAAATATATTTTTAAATATATTCTTAAAAATTTATCAAAATAATTTAATAAGTTAAGCTCCACAAAATTTAAAATTTAATGACTGCCGTAAATTGTGCCATTAATGCTATTTTGATATGGCCTTCAAATAGTGATATGTGCAAAGATTTGGTTGGTTTTGCCTTCAATTCTGGAAATTCCTTGCCTTCTGTAAATGGGTCTGTTCCAATGTCCACCCATTCTGGAATACCATGCCTGCTCTTGTATGATCCTGGTATGACCTCATCCCAAGGTGACCCCCTCAACCACTCTGTCCGCCTAATGAGTGATCATCAACCCTTGTCTACTATTTAAGTAGAATCATTACTCCTAATAAAGACAAGTTTATCCACATTTGTATTGGCTTTAATATTCTTCAAGCTTTTTTCTTTCCTTTTTGCCAAAAGGAATTTCTCATCTTGTATTCCATAAAATTAAGGTATGTGCTCTTAATATTGCCCTGAAGGCTAACCCAAGGCTAGCTTTGAACCTTAAATCTTTTGTTATAAAGATTTCCCTCCATGTCCTCCTGGATGTTGTTCCCAAGAGCCAAATACAACAAAATGGTACTCACTACAGGAGCTGCAAGCTCCTTGGTTGCCCCATTCCTGCGTGCATTCTCTGGTCCTTCTCCCTTAGTTTCTGAAGTACCCAAACAACCTAAAGTTTCTAGTTCACTTCTAATGAAGATATCACCAATACCTCCTCAACTCCCATGGTAATGGTGTTGTCCCCCGGGCCTGTTTGGGCCCCCTTCTAACTTTCTCACTCAATTATGAGCAAGCTTGAGCCTCTGCATGCTCCCTCCTCTACACAGGCACTATAGCAATGCACTCTATCCCTGGTCTCTGTCCTGGGTATGCTTCCAAAGACCTGTACTCCTTCCTCTTGGACTTTGCTCTCCCCCCGTGTTGATGGAGCCAATGAAGACTATTGGCGTATTAGTTAACCAATTTTTCCAAACCACCTTGGTTCATCATCAACTAGTGTTAGGATCTCAAAAACAGCTTTTGACTACTGTAGCCACCACTGTCTCCAACAACTATGAGCAAAATACGGCCTATCAAGAATGGTCTCATCTCCTCTTTGCTTTTATTTCAGATAACCAGCACAACTTGTTGGCTTCACAGAAGTACTTGACCTTGTCCCTAAACTCTCTTTGCTCCTTGCTCCCTGGTTATATCAAGGATCAACTGTGAAAACTGGATGATCACTAAGCTACGTGGTGTGGGCAGATAGAAGCGACCCTACTAAAGTATTGTCAGGATTTTGAGACCCTAGTTAACAAGCCCAAGCAATTTCAAGAACATGTTAATTCTTAGCTTGAGCTGATTGGGACTCATATCAACAATTGGGGCCAACATCTTCACCAACAATATGGTCTGAATAAGGCTGCACTAGGAGACACTCTTTATCAGGTTCAAAACTATGCTGACAATAGAGTAGCTTCCATTGAAGTGACTCCTCCTGCTCCTTCTGTTGAGGTCCTGTCTGCCTTTGAAGCTAAGGTATGGGAAGCCATAGCTGATCTCAAAGCCACTACTTGATGTTAAGCCTCTGTTCCAAACCCTCCACTAGTAGAACCTACCCCTAACCCTTGCATTGCCTCACTAACCAATCAAGTAGCTACCTTTTGAGCTGAGATAGAGTATTTGAGACAACACCTATCTGACCCTGATGATTTGTTCTCTGACTCTGATGATGAAAGAAAGGCTGAGGTCACTGATACCCCTACCCATGTCAATCATAGGCGTTGCCCTGGCTTGGAAGGCCAACCCCAGGTCAATTGTGCTCTTGCCTTGGATCAGCTAGCAGAAGTAACAAATGTCATTGCAGATAGGAAAGATGCACTCAAAAGAGAGATACATACCCTCTATTGCTTGACAGAAACAATAAATTGACAGGTTGCCCCTTTGACTGCTCAATCAACTTCCCTGGCCACTTTTATCAATGGGATTGCTAGTACACTAGCAGTACAACAGATTAAAATTGATGAATTTGGAGCTGCTGCATCTACTACCAGGGATATCAGTGGACAAAACAGCTCTACACTGGCACCCTGGAAGAGAGCCTTCAACTTTTCTGGGCTAGACAACCTGTGCAGAATCTGAGTTTGAGGGAAATCCCCAGCAACCCCCAGAATTAACTCATTCTGCAAGTTGAATTACTATATGTCAACAATAAGAATTAGAAATACTTTAATTTCAACAGCATTGAAAAGTCAGAATTAAGTTTTAACTCATGCAGACTACTAAATGTTGAGACTTTTTTAATAAGCAGAAACCTGTTTCCTGAACATTTTACTTAATAAAAATTAAGCTTTAAGATATTTTTTAGGGTAATGTGACAACATAGACTTTAAAAAATCCATAAAAAATTATACATGACAATTAAAAAATTTCATAAAAATACACTTTTGTTTTATTTTACTATGAAATTAGCTTTCTTTACTATAATAAATTTTTCCCACTTATAAAAACAAAAAAACCAATACACAAAAAGATACTACATAAAAAGTTACATATTATAGAAAAATATACCAATCAGAAACAGTATTATAAAGTTTTTTTGTATTGAAAACTACAAAAAACATATAATTTACTAGTAAAATACCAATATAGGCCATGTAATACAGTCTAAAGCATCAAACTATCAATAGAAAATCAATGATTTTATAAAAACAGTATCATAAATTATTAATGAGTTATTTAGAATAACTATTTATTTAAAAACATTATACTTAATATATAAGAACTATATAAAAAATTAGGCAATACTCAATAAATTAAATTGAAAGCTAGACTGTGATCACCTGGTTGCCATTAAGAACTGTGGCAATCTTCTTGATGTATTCCCCAATCTCTGAAAGCTTTTATTTGGCCTTGACAACGTCCTTAATCTTCTCTTGATACTGTTTCTCTTTGGGTGGTTCTCTTCTTCTTGGATGGGCGGTTCTCAATATCTCTGATGGATGCAGCAGTCTTCCCCTGTTGAGCTTTGAGGTGCTTGTAGAAGGTGTTGCATCTGGGCTTGATTCCAAAGGAGGACTTGATATGCTTATGCCAGCACTCCAAACATGAAGTTGTTTTCATCTCATCCTTAAGAACTGCCTGGTAGCAGTTCCAGTTGGATTTGGCTCTGGGCTTGCTCTGGCGCTTAGTGACCTTAGATCCAATCCACTGTGGTTTGAAATATTCAATAAAAGGGTAGAAGGCACCATCATGCTTCTTGCAATATGAATCCTGGAATAGGAGGTCAAAGGCTTGTCCAGTATGCTCTGGCTTTACAAAGGTTAGTGCTACAAACTGCTGAATTAAGATTTTTCTCTTTCCTGATGTATCTAGATGGTGGAGCTTTCTGAGCTCAGGTAGACCCTTTATTTGCCTGTTGACAGCCTGTCAATAATGGAAAAAACACCCCTGGACCTCTCCATCAAAGGTATTTACAAAAGTGTTATACTGAGCAGCTTCATAGTCCATGATTATAGTTGAGGGTACAAGTGCTTTATCTTGAGCTTCTTTTTCTGCAGCAAAGGTGGCTTCATCCTTTTCATCATCATCTGGATTGGCTCTAGTGTTATGGCCAGGGGGACTCTTTCTATTATTGGGTAGGGCTTTGGTACCCTCCTGAAGGATTTTAAAGGCCTTTGTGTAGATCTCTTCTGTTGCCCCAAGAAGCAGAAAGTAGGCAAATGGGAGCACCTTTCCTTCAATAAGGGAATGTACAACCCATAGTTGGTAAAAAAGGTGGGGGTATACTGCAAAGGTACCGTTACATAACCAGGTCTCTGAATCTCTTAACTGCTCCAGGTACTGTTGTGTAGCATGGAATATAATTCTTGTCTCTGCTGATGGCCCATCATCATGTAAAAGGAACACCTCATCACCATTGAATATCTTTAACTCCTCTGTCAAGACTAACTCTCCTTGGACCATGGCAGATTTCTTATGGGGGAATAGATCACGGCATTTTTCACATATGTACTTCACTAACTGGTCATGGTCAGGGATGAGCTTTAGGTTCTCATTACTTAGGTGTGTGGTGGCCTTAACTGCCAGATAAGAAGCCTTGACATCTTTTTTGACTGGGACTATTTGGTAGAGGTACCACTTTAGAAGCTTTTTGATAAGATTGATTGGAGCATTGCATATGTGATCTCCTTTTTCACTAGTGACTTTATCCCATCCTTCTGTGTTGATCCTGGCAGCACAGCTTCTATCTTCACATACATAATTCTTGCTTCTTCCTGATCTCTTCTGATTGTTGCAATTGAAAACATATCCATCACAGACTAAACTTGCACCTCCTTTGACAGACATTAGAGGGAAAAACCAAAGGAACTTCTTTGGGAGCTTAAACTCTCCTTTGACGTTACATATATTGTGAACCTTTATGGGATCCCATGGGCCAATTGGTGCTTGATGATAGTCAGACAGGTAATCATCAGGATCTTCTTTATTGATACTTCATGAGGAGGATGGAGGTGCAGATTTGTTGGATGGTGGAGGGGAATTATCTGGAGTTGGATTCTTGCGCTTCTTGTACTGGGATGAGCTTGATTCCTTGGGGCTTGATTCCTTTGAGCTTGATTCATCTGGGCTTGGCTGGGGTTCTGGACTCTTGGGTGTTTTCTTTCTTCCTTGCTTGTTTAGTGGAACCTCATCTCATTCTGATTGGTACCAGCTTGGGGAAGAGGAGGGGGCAGGGGAGGGCTCTTTGCTTTCAGAGTCTGGCGTCTTCTCCTTTGTCTTCTATTTCTTTGAGGGCTCTTTGGCTGGTTTTTTGTTGGGGTAGGGACTTTGGGCCTTTCCAGAGGCTTTGGGTACTTTCTTGGTTGACTTGGGGTTATTTTGTGGCTTCTTGGAAGATTTGCTCCTACAATAATTAGAGTAGAGTTCATAAAGTAAGAATAATCATGTGAAACATAAATAAAATTAAATAAAAGTCACTTGTTTTAAATTTTATTATTAATTAAATTGTTTATAGAAGTATGGAAAGTAATTTTAGAGCTAGTATATTAGTAAAGAATAGAAAAAAAATCCATGTTTAAATAAAAATTTGACATTATGGTAGTCACAATAGTCAAAAATATTTAATTTTGTTTGTAAGCATAAAAAAACGCTTTAATTTTGACGTCGACATACTGACAGTCAGCATTAAAGTGGAAAAACACTATGTAAATCACTTATAAAGCTTATTTAATATTTTCCAGAGTTGGTTTTTTAAGGCCAAAATTGATTATTTTTTAATTTAAAAATTTAAAGATTTGCATATGTAACTTATGAAGACTAAATAATAGGGATTGTAGAGGGAAGTCTAAAGTACAGCCCTGGGTACTTGGGCCTGAATTGCCATACCATTGTATGTGTGCTTTTTGTTAAGCGGCAGTGTTTTACTAATAAACAAGTGAAGGTGTCAACATTCAGGCAGTCAGCATTCTTTTATAGTAACTCTCCTATTTAATCTCACTTAAATTATGTCACTTTGTTTGCTTAGCCAAACCCCTTTATTGCAATTTAGGTGACGTGTCAATTTGACACAAAGTCAACATTATAATTACATATATAATTTCTAGTTTTAACATATGCGTTTTGGCTTAAGTGGACTTCCAGAAATACACTATAGTTTATCCAGTGAGTTTAAAATAACAGTAAATATCTAAATAATATAAAGAATGCTCTGAAAGTTGGCATATTTCTTTGTTCAATGCTTATCTTTTTATTTATTTAATAAAAACAGTAGTATAAAACATAAAAATAGTTATTTTTAGAATATTGTATAATTTATTAAGAAACTCATGGATTCTTATTTGGGGTTGACACCCAGATATTACTTACTGTAGTTGACCTTAATGTAAAAGTACAAAGAAATTTACATTTTCATAGTATATTATATTTGTTTTTTTGGCTTAAAATTAAACCTTTGTTTAAATGGTGTCAACATTATGTATGTTCCTTTTTAATTTTGAAATTCTGACTTAATAATTCACTATGAAAAAGTAGCTTAGTTATGGAAATGCCCAATTCCGGCAGATAAATACTAAAATAATGTTGACTTGCTGAATGTCAACAAATTGTCAACATTCAGTAAGTTGACTTGTGGAATGAGTTAATTATGGCAGTTGCCCAATCCCCACATCAATGTTCTCAACCCAGGTGACAACAGCCAATCCACCTCCTTCTCCATTGACCCCAACTATAAGCCTTCCTTCAAGCAGATATTTGACCCTAAAACCTCTACCATTGCTGCCTTTCTGACAATCTATGAAACTAAAATGATTAGGGATACCAAAAAACTTAAAAAGAAGCATATTCTTACCTGCCTACATCCCACGTGCCAAGAAGTTGTGGTCCCCAAACTCCCTTCCATTATCACTTGGGAGGACATGAAACGCCTCCTAATTGAGAAATTTGGAGGAGATCTCAGCTTGGAGGTCAAGAAAAATGCATTTATGCAAATTGCCTTTAAGCCCAAGGAAACTCTGGGTGAGTTTTCTGACTGCTTCTATATTGAAGGAAAAAAGTTAATCACCAGTTGTCAGTTGACTCCCTGTGAAGCTTATACTGCATGTTCAAACGCTTTGAAGGTGAACCAGCTCCTGTGCCTGTACTTTAAGGCACATAAAGCTTCTCTTAAGTCCATGAATAGTATTAAGACCCTCTTGCAAGGCATGCATTTGACCCACAGGGGTACTGTGGTCCATGAAAATAAAGCCAGCAACACGGGAACCACCTCCTGTACTCTGTGTATTATGACTCTTGGCTCAAGCAGACAGCCTAAGAGACAAGGATGTCATAACCGTGGTCAAATAGGGCATCAATCAAATACCTTCACCAATTCTTGGGTGGAAGGTTGCAACCCAAAGGAGCAGGAAGAAAAAGAGAGGTCAGCTTAGAAGTGGAGACACTCTCTGTTGACCAATCTCCCCCATCTCTTCCTGATCCTCCCTCTGATGAGGTATCTCCCCCTTTGGCTGGCCCAACTATCCTTCACCTGTTCCACAATCTTTCTAATGATTCTAGACCTGGAGATTCTGACTACAATGAATCAGATAGTCATGGCTACTCTGTTTTGGCTGTCCTGGAAACTGTTTCAGTCTCTTACAAGCTTTGCTCAGGGAAGATCCACAACTACAACTTGCTGACCACCTTCAAATGAAGCCAAGGCTATAATGGCTTGCCCTTACCTAGCCCAGGACCATTGACCTCATGTCCTGGTAGACTCTTCTGAAGAAGCTGCTGAACTAGAAGAAGCTCTCTTCCAGAATATGTCCATATCTCGCCTGTTGCAGACTGTGTATAAGGAAATTCCTGCCTTAAAAGACATGTTAGCTAAATGGGAGAAAGTGCTGGAAGCTGCACAAGAGGTTCTGGCTGTCTTGCCCCCCTTTGATAAAGATACTACCTGCATGGAAGTGTTGATTCAAAAGGTTAAAATCAAGGCTATTCTGGACACAGGTTTTCCAGTCAATGTGGTATCATCCAAGCTAATAAAGGAGCTTAAGCTGGCCCCTGATCTCAACTACACTCAGTTGTATGGCACAGCTGTTATGACAAAAACTCAGGCTATTGGTGCCTACTCTGCTATACCCATGAAGGTTGGGAAACTCCTCATTGCTTCTCCCGCTGTGATCCTTGAGAACAAAAGCTATGACCACTTGGTTGGTACACAATTCTTTCAAGAGTATAATGGGATTATAAACTTACAAGATGTATATCTTTTGCTCTTAGGATATGAGGTCCCTTTGATTTTTGAGGAACCTCCACGCCTCCCAGGAAAACATCTTAAATCTTGTGTGCTTGAATAACCCACAGGTATCTTCTTGCTAAAGTAAAGAATTCACTCCTTCAATATGTGTTCCCCTTCTACTTCCTGTCCTGCAGAGGGAGGTGTAACTCTTCTTGCTTTTGCAGCTGTCACCATTTATCTAGGCTCCCAAGTGATTATAGACTCTCAGATATCTTACAAACTTCCTGAAAAGTCATTTCTTGTCAGGAAACGCCCTAACACATCTTGTGTTAAAAAAATTCATTGTAAAACTATAATGCTCTCCACAATCCTAATGCTAGTTTGATGACTCTTCTAGCTGCTCTAGACAATGAGTTATGGCTTCTTAAAGTTTGGCTGCCAGCCAAACTTCCTAACCAGTGTGAAATGACAAAAATATGTGACCAAGGCACAAGAATTGATGTAAATCTTAATTTGAACATAACTCAGCAACCACTGAACAGATTTGGACGTCCAAACACCAGGAGAAATAACCTGTGCTATTTTTAGACAAAATACAGATGCAAAGCCTGATGTGTGGGATATTCCAAAGAAACATGAGTCATGCTGTTCAGAAGATGCCCCAAAACCTCATCCTGATGCCACCAGCAGAGTCCCTAAGACTGTCAAGAAAATTTAGGAAGATTCTAAAGAATCTAATGGAATGGTATATAAAGGTATTGCTCACAATGATCCCCTTGTGATCATTCTAAGTTATGCCCAATAAAATAAAGTTGAATTTAGTTGATTTTGAAAAGTTTATATTAAATCTGTGTAAGTTGTTTCCTATGGAAACCTGTCAAGACCTAATGGGCCCTGACATTACTGGAGCTATATTCTCCTGAAGCTCTAAGCCGCAAGGGGCCTCAATTATGCCCAGGGATCTTAGATCAAATTCATAAGGAGCCTGTACAGTTGTTGCTGGCTAACCTGGCTGCTTTGACTATGCTTGTATGTTAGGGCCAAGTTGTAGGGCATGGTCTCATATGAGGGGCAGAACAGGTGGCGTCCCTATATCCTTTTGGAACCTTCAGCAACTTTAATCTACCTTAGGAAAACCCTCAAGTTCTCTCCTTGTTCATTGCTGCCGTTTTCTCACAACTGTCACTATCAGGGATCCACTCATTAGGAAGTCTCTCTCCAATCAAATGAAGGAGAGCTCCCAAGTTGAATTTGACCAGAGTGGACCCTACTGGAATTCCTATCATTCACATGTGAAAGAGATGAGAAAATACGCAGAATCTCCCCAAAAAGGGAGTGAAGTGGTTTAACAGGTAATAGACGCTGATATACCCCAAAACCAACCAGTGGGCCTTGGGATGTATTATGAGAGGGATTTGAGCTGTTTCTATGTATGGGGCATGGCAACGGCGTGGATCAAAACAATACCAAATTAAATCTTTTGATTTATCTGTGGGAGTTGGTTTGGGAGTTTCAAAGTTCACATTGGCATTCCCAAAACGGATTAGCAGACAAAAAGCCCATACAAGGAATACAAACTTCATGTTGTTGAAAAGTGGAACCTTTTGAATCAACTAATCAAGTTTTTTAGAAGTCTGAAAATATAGATTTATTGGGTTGATAGGAATAAGAAAATTGTTGGAGCAATCTTCTCAAGGAAACAATTCAGTTTAAATACTGAAGTAATTGGAGAAGGCAGCATAGTGGTTATCAGGTGATCCTACAAGGGTAGTTTGTTCAGTTTTGCCTTGCAAAACTGCAGCAGGGCAGCCTGCAATGCAAGAAGAAGTAGATTTGGGTTATTGCATTGCAGTGTACTTCTGAACTATGGTGGGGATATTATTTTGAGTCTGGATGAGCAGTATTCCTTTGGCTTGGTTGTGTTGCCTTGATTGATTGGCTAGAAGGGTCCCCTGTACATTAGTGGTTGGATGATCTGCATTTATTTCTGGTTTGATTGGCTGGTTTTGAGGTTTTGGAGCTTGTTTTTAATGTACTTTTGTTTTTGTTGTTGCTCTCTTCATCCTTGGCTCTGATTTTTGATTTTAGACTAGGATTTATATTGGAATTTAAGTTTAAGCATTTGCTTTTGCTCTTGCTTTCATTTTTGCCTTTGTTCTTAGAAGCGGGTTCATTTATCAATTTTAAACACGGATTCAGATTGATTGTATTAACTGAATTGGATTGGTGATTAATTATGGTTTCTGCATTTAAATTTCCCATTATGTGATTGAATTGTGTTTGACAGGCCCCAGAAATAGGACAATAACTTGTGTAAGGAATAGAATCCCTTATACTAGCCTCCCCAAAAACCTTGTCCTTCCCCTTTGCTTGGTGATAGTGGTCTAATAGGTCCTGGCAGTTTGTCAGATTGTCAATGGGTTCCCAGCTTTTTGATTCCATGCTGTATCCCAGCCATTTGATCAGGTAGTGGGGTCTGTTCCAAATTGTCTTGCCAATGATGATCTCCTCCACCGCCTATTTGGGAAGATGGTCCTTACCAGAGGTGGGGGGTTCCATTTATCCTGAGAAATATTGTCTGGTGATCTGTGGTAGCAGCTGAGAAGGCTTACATGGAAGACGTCATGGGCTGTGGATCCTTCTGGCAGACAGACCTGATAGGTCAGGGGGAAATCTTTTATATTAATTCCAAGGGCCCTATCTTCTTGGGTCCTAACATTTAACATGGCCATTTGATGTGTAGATTACAGGCATCTAAGAACATCAGAGATCCAGGGAGTTATTATCAGGTTCTATGCAATGTCTATCAGAAAACTTCTTGTATGACTGAATGGATTTATTGAGGGTTTTCTTAAGTTTGGCTTGAATCAGGGAGAGATCATTTAGGTGTTTGTTGACCTGAGGTACGGTGGTTATCTCTATCTGACAAGGAATTTCATTGGGATTGTATCCATGGTTTGCCTTAAAGGGTGACATCCCAATGGAAATGTGGTGACTGGTGTTATAAGCTAATTGGGCTACTGGAAGGAGCTTGGACCAGTTATTCTGTTGGGTGTTGATGTAGTTTTGTAAATAAGCTTCTAATACCTGATTAAATCTTTCAGTCTGTCTGCCAGTCTGGGGGTGAAATGAAGTGGAGAGATTTATCTTAACTCTTAAACTTTTCATCAGACTAGACCAGAACTTGGAGGTGAACTGGGTTCCTTGGTCAGAGACAATGTCATTTGGAATTCCATGGTAGGGAAACACATTCTTGAGGAGCATCTGGGCTGTCTCTTCAGAGGAGGCAGAGGAAAAGGGGATGAAGATAACATACTTGGTCAGGCGGTTCACCACTACTAGGATTTTAATATTACCCTGACTCTTTGGTAGTTAATGATGAATTCCATTGAGATGGAAGAATATGGTCAGGGAGGGATTGGTAAGGATTGTAGGAATCCTTGACTCTTTTGGTGTAAGGGTTTGTTTTGGCAGCACTCAAGAGATTTGCTTATGTAGCTCCCCACAGACTTCTTCATTGAGGGCCACCAATATTGTCAGGAAATGTTTTTGAGGGTTTTGGTAATACCACCATGACCTGATGGAGGGGTGTTGTGGAAAGCTTGGATGATTTGGTTTTTAAGAGGTCCTTGGGGAACATATAGGGAGTTGTCATGGTACCAGGTATTGTTTCTTGTTACTAGGTCTGCGGTGCTAGTTGGAGGGTTCAATAGTTGTTCCTCTTGGATCTCTTTATCTAAGTTGATGTACAAGGAGGCAGTAGCAATAAGGTTCAGGAATCAAGAAGGTTCCAGTACTTGTTGTATGTTGTGTGCCCGGTAGGAGATGTCAGGGTTGTCAAGGTCTTCTCTGCAGCTAATGGCGCCAGGAACTACATTCTTCTTACCAGGGGTTTACTCAATTTGGAAGTTGTATGTCATTAGATCAATAGCCCACCAGGCCAGGCAGGGACAAACCTTGTGTTTTTCTGTGAAGTATAAGAGGTTTTATGGTCCATGCAGATGTGGACTGGGTATTTACTTCCCTGTAGGTATCTTCTCCAATAGTCCTAGGCGCGTACTATGGCATATAATTCCTTCTCATAGACATGGTAATTGTGCTCTCTGTCCAAGGTCTTGTAGGAGTAGAATGCAACAGGGTGAAGTTCTCCATCCTCCCCAAGCTGGAGCAATACCACTCCCAGCGCAAAGTCTGAGGAATCTGTGTTCAAAAAATTGACGCTCTGGGTCTGGGCACAAGAGCACAGTAGCGGAAGAGAAGGCATGCTTCAAGACATCAAAGGCTTTCTGGGCTTCAGGGTTTCATGAAAAGGGAACTTTATCCAAAGTAAGCTGTGTGAGAGGAAGGGAAATAGCTGAGAAGTCCTTGATGAACTTGCAGCAGAAATTTGCTAGACCCAGAAAACCACAGAGCTTGGTGTGGGAGGTAGGAACTGGCCAATCTGCCACAGCTTGGACCTTGGATGGGGCCACAGCAAAGCCTCCTTCCAAGATATTGTAGCCCAGGAACTCAATTTCATTCTTGTAAAATTCACATTTTTCTAGTTTACAGAACAGGCAAGCTTTAATTAGGGCCTGAAAAACTTCTTGAAGATGAATCAGGTGAGTGACATGGTCCTTCAAGTAGATGAGGATATCATCCAGTTATACTACCACACAGGTGTCCAGATAAGGGAAAAGAACTTTATTTATGAGCCCTTGGAAGGCTGCTAGGGCGTTGCTAAGTCCAAAAGTCATTATCAGTTATCCATATAGCCCAAACGGGGTTCTTACAGAAGTCTTCCATTTGTAGCCTTCAGCTATGCAGATTTGATGGTAGGCGTTGCAAAGATCAAGTTTAGAAAAAACTTTTGCCCCAGTTAGTTGATTGGTGAGGGTCTCAGCAGAGAGAATAGGGGTTCAGTTCTTGATTGTGATACTGTTGAGGTTTTAGTAGTCCATCACAGGTCTTAGAGATCCATCTGATTTACCAACAAAGAACATTGGAGAGGAGCAGGGGGAGTTTGAGCGGCACATGAATCCCTTTGCTATATTTTCATATAGGTGCGTTTTCATGGCTAGACTCTGGGCACAGTTAACTGGGTAAAGATTACCCCAGGTGGGTGCTGATCCTGGTACTAAATCACTTTGTAAATCTGACTCTCTGCAACTGGGTAACTGGGAGCAGGAGGATTCACTAAAGGCTTCCACTAGGTCTTGGAGCTCAGAAATAATCTGAGGCTGGGATATTTCTTTCAAAGCAACAAGGACATTGATGATGTCTTCAGGGGTCAAGATTCCTTCATGTCCAGTTTGGTTAAAGGAGATGGAAGAAGTGACCCCTTCTTTCTAAGTGGAGAGTGTCATTTAGTTCAGATTTAGTACAGCTTTTGCAGTCTTGGTCCAAGGGAAACCCAGAATCAGAGGGAAGGCCAAATTTGACAAGGACACCATGATGTTGAATTGGTTATTTCCTACCTTGACTCCTAGGTTCCTCTCAATTCTAGTTACTTTGGTACGAGATTTATGGACTAGGATCACCCACACAGAAGGTCCTTGCTGGAGACCCAATTGTTGGGCCAGGCAGCTACTTATGAAGTTTCCCATGGCGCCTGTGTCCAGTAGGGCTTTTACTTCCCGAGAGGTTTTAGAAGAACCTAGCTCAACTAGTGATAGGGCATAATATTGAGAACTGTCAGAATACCAGGAGTACTGTGGGGCTCCAGCAGGTGAGGGAGGAGTCAAAGAAGGTACTGGCATGGTCTACTAGATGATGGGACCTAACTTTACCAGGTAGGAAAGGGCCTTCCCAGCCACAGCCCAAGGTCCAGCTACTGGCAAGGCAGAGTTGATTGATCCCGTGAGTGCAAGGTAAAGCAAACCAGGAATTGACTACTCTGGCCAGAGGCATCAGAAGTGGGGGGTTAAGATGGTTGGTTTGGGTGTTGGGGGCTGTTCCATGGGACCAAGTAGGTGGCAGGATTGTTGTACTTCCCGTTGAAGATTAAAGGGTAAATAGTGATTGCTTTGCCATCTCAGACAATTTGGTAGGGTTCCTTGGGAGAGTTTGGGCGGGTGTACCACTGCAAGTCTTCCAATATCCAGGGTTTGTGGTCAGGATTGGCGGGATACTCAGTGAAATGCACAGGGCCAAATGGAGCATTGGGTGGGCGGTAGTAGTCAAAGGCTTTGGTTTTATCAACTGGAGTCTGACTATCTATCCCAGTAGAGGGGTGCTGACGCTTGAGTGTATGCAGATTGAAAAGTATTAAAAATAGGTATGGAAACAGATTGCTGAACCAAAGGTTCATAACAACTTTATTTGGTAAGGATGACAATACAGAACGTTTTCAAGTGCTTCTGATTTATATACTTACTCACATGCAGGTGCCTCTGGGTATTCTTCTGATGCTATCTGTGTAGCAAGGCTTGGCATTTAAGGTTCTGTTGTTTGGTTGGCTGCTTCATGGTTATTTTTGGTGTGAGATTAGGCTGATTGACCACAAATGATCAGGTTAATCATTGCACGCAGATCTTAATCAGTTATACGCTGTATTATCACTGGTCATCATTATATTAATAGATATGGCAGTTATACGCCATGTAATTGCTAGTTTATTATAATAGATGTAACAAATATACACTGTATTATCATTTGGTTATCACTTAATCAAGTGTGGTTATTATACGCCGTGTAATTGTTACTTTATTATGATAGATGTAACAATTATATGCCGTATTATCACTGGTCATCTCAATGTGATGTGATTATACGCTGTATATTGCTTGCTTTATTATAATTGATGTAACTATTATACACCGTATAAACGTTAGCCAATATAGTGAATATCACTGATTACACAGCGTGTAATCACTAAATCATCAATTGTATATCACCTATTCTACCCTACTGGATGTTGTATCAACTCAGCCCCACACAGCCTGATGGACGTATATGTTCATATCAAACAAGTGATATACAAATGTCTAAGAAATACCAAGTTTGGATCAGTATTACATGGTGTATAATTGGGTTCCTTATTGGTGTGGGTCAGTATTACACAGCAGATAATCCTTTGAGTCACTAATGGATTGAGTCTGCTATTATATGGTGTATAATCCCTAATTTGACTCGTTGCATTAATAAGCAGAAGGTTTGCCAACCAGAAAAGGATCACTGATTAAACCCTGCAAATGGAATACCGGAATTCTACCTTCCAATGTAGGAGGGCTGAACAGGGACAATTTCTAAGCACCAACTAAATACGGCGTAATTTCCCAGTGCAATAATAGGCATGTAAGATACAGCTAATTGATAAATGGCAGTAGGCTAGCTCAAGAAGAGTGTAGGCTGTAGCTGAAGTGCCATAGACGCCTGCTAAGGCCAGTAGCATATCATGTGCCAAGGATAGCCAATCAGGATGGGCGTAGCCAGCAAAGATAGACCTATTGCAAAGGTAGCCACTGAGAACTGTCTGAAAATACAAGAACAAGGGTTGTTGCAGTATATATTGATATAGACACCTGAAAGGATGACAACAAGTTCTTAGTTACATCTGGATAGATTGCAGCCACTGGCTAGATTGTACTCCAGTTTCAATAAATGTAATTATCTTCAAAAGTGCTACTCTATTGCAGTCTGTAGTGCTCTTGTATAGGATTAGGTAGAGTACATTGGCAAAGCTAACATCTTTCTGTAGCGTTAAACATACCAGAAATATCATAAGTTGCTCAACATTTGGGGTTTTCATGAACAGTTAATTGGCTTTTTGATGGTCCATCTTGGCTTGACTGGTCATTGATTTTGGCAGGTTTGGCTTCTGGGGTTTTTGGTGGGGGGGGGGGGGTTTCCCAATTTGATCACCATTTTTGGACTGGCTTGACAGGCTCTCTTGAGCCCAAAGAACTTGATTAAAAAAGGGTTCCCCAATTGGGGACCCCAAATTACTTAATGGAGGGTGGGCTTGATCTGGGTTTACTAGAGAGCTAAAAATAGCCTGCCCAGGCCCAGCCAAACCCACCAAGGCTTGTGCATAGCTTTTGGGGCCCAAAGCAGGCCCCTCAGCTGCCACCAGGGCAGGAATGGTTTTTGCACCTGGATTTGCTTCAAAAAGCAAAAATCCAGGTGTGGGAAAATCTTCCCTGCCCGCTAGCCCCGCCTGGAGGCTAGGAGCAGGTTTGATTTCCGCCTGGGGCCTCAAAACTGTTACTTTTATAGCACTATCCCCTTCTAAACCGGACTTGGCTTTCTTCTTCTCCCAATATTGGCAGACAGCATCAGTTTCATTGGCCAGGTTGTCAGCAGGGTCCCAGGTTCTTTCCTTGGGAAGGTATCCTAGCCATTTGACGTATTACTGTGGCTTACGGTAGTGGGTGCAGTTGCCGTGTATATACTCTACTTCATGTTCAAGGGATCTCCCTACTAGGATGAGCAGAGGGGCAGTCTTTAGTTTCTGGTGGGGGTAGGGACGTTTTATCCTTTTTGAACAGCAAGGATTGATGGAATACATCATGTATTTTCCAGGTGTCAGGTAACTTCAGACGGTAAGCTACTTTGCCTACTTGGCCCGTGATCTGGTAGGGGCTGTTTCTTTGATGAGCTAGCTTCTGGCATGGGACATTTAGGGGTATTTTTATTGAGTCTAGATAGACCTTGTCCCTGATCTCTAGTGGCTTTCCAGGGGTGCGCTTTCTCTTCATGAAGGCTTTGTAAGTCTGTACTGCGCAAGTTAGGTTTTGGGAGCAGGTCATCTGGGTTTTGTGGATGTGTTCCATCCAGGTTCTACCCGCTTTGTTAGACTCCTGGTTTCCAATCTTGGGGTCCCAAGTGGTGTCAAATCCATAATTAGCTTTGAAGGGGGACATCCCAGTGAACGCGTGATCTTTGCTATTGTAACCGTATTGGGCTGTGTGTAATAGGTCTGCCCAGTTGTCTTGATTAGTGTTTGTGTAGCATCAGAGGTACTGTTCCAAAATCTGGTTTACCCTTTCAGTTTGGCTGTCAGTCTGGGGGTGATAGGAAGTGGACACACATCTTTTGATTCCTAGGTCTTTCATCACTTGCGCCCAATAATGAGATGTAAACTGTGGTCCTTGGTCTGTCACTATTTTCTCTGGGGTTCTGTGTTGGGTGAGTATTTGGTCATGAAAGTGTCAGACGGTTTCATTGGCAGTGCAATGGGTAATGGTGGGAACAAAGTAGGCTTTTTTGGTGAAGCAGTCAACCATCACCAGAATTGCATTGTAGTCTTTGGAGGGTGGGAGTTCAACTATGTAATCCATGGATACCAATTTCCAGGGGCCTGAAGGGATGTCTAGGGGGCAGAGGTGGCCTTCTGGCTTAGAGCGTCTTGTTTTGGTACTCCCACATGTTTCACAGCCCTCAATGTAGTTGATAACATCTGTGTCTATCTTGAGCTACAAGTAATTCCTTTTGATGCTTAAAAGGGTTTTGTGGCGGCCCGGGTGGCCGGCTAGTTTCAAGTTGTAATAGTCCTTTAGTACAGAAATCCGAGCTAATTCTTCTGGTACATAGATTCTTTCTTGTAACAGTAGGGTGGTTCCTTTTAGTGAGTAACCTCTTTTGTACAGGGGGCTGTCTAGTTGTTTTGAGAGTTCTGAGACCATAGCTTTGGCAACAGGGTCCTTTGCCTGGGCTTGTAATACGCCCAATTCTTAGCAACAATTTTCAGGTAGTTTAGCTGTATTCTTCCACTGGTTGTATCCAACAGTGTATGGGTGTTGTGATCTCTCAACTTGGTGGAGGACGGGATCAGATTGGCTCTTCTACTTAGGGCTTCTGGGACAATGTTTACTTTGCCAGGTTTATAGTAAATTTCTAGTACATAGTCTGCAAGTTCTAGGGCCCATCTTGCTTGTTGTTGGTTAAGCTGGAGTGGTTTGAAGAAGTAAGCCAAGTTTTTGTGATCTGTTAGGACCTTTACTGGGTGCTCAGCGCCGCATAGGTATCTGCGCCAGTGCTTTAAGGTCTTCATTATAGCTAGCATTTCTTTATCATATATAGGATAATTTCCTTCAGCAGGGATCATCTTTTTGGAGTAATATGCTACAGGATGTAGCATATCATTCCCCTCTTCCTGAAGAAGCACTCCTCCCAGGGCAAAGTTGGAAGTGTCAGTTTCCATAATAAACAGCTTTGTGTGGTCAGGCATGGCTAACACAGGAGCAGTGGTGAAGGCCAACTTCAGGGCTTCAAAGGCAACAACACAGTTGGGGGTCCACTCAAACTGGACTTTGTCTGAGCAAAGGGGGGTCAGGGGCAGATTAATCTGAGAAATTTTTTTGATGAAATCTCTACAGTAGTTTGCTAGCCCCAGGAAACTCCTAAAATCTTTCCAACAGGTGGGGGTGAGCCAAGCTGTGACTGCATCTACTTTATCTTGGGTCATGGCAAATCCACCAGTTTGTACTACATAGCCCAAGAATTCTACCTCAGGTTGGAAGAACTCACACTTCTTGAGTTTGACGTGAAGGTTGGCTGCTGCTAGTTTCTCCAAAATGATGTCCAGGTGGCGGAGGTGGTCTTCATGTGTTTTGCTATATATCAGAATGTTGTCAAGATATGCCAAGCAGAATTGGTCCAGGTATTCTCCAAAGACCAAGTTAATCATCCTCTGGAAAGTGCTAGGGGCGTTGTATAGCCCAAAAGGCATGACTAGGTATTCATAGAGTCCATATCAAGTTTTGAAAGCCGTTTTATATTCATTGCCTTCTTTGATTTAGATTTAGTTAAAAGCGTCTTGGAGGTCAATCTTAGAGTATATTTGTGCTCCAGTCAAGACATCATATAGGTCATTAGCATTAGGTATGGGGTATTGGTTTTTTACTGTGATTTTTTTCAGCTTCTGGTAGTTTACACAAGGTCTCATTCCCCCATCTTTCTTCCCAACAAATAGTAAGGGGGAAGATTGTGGGGCCTTTGAGATTTGGATAAATCAGTTCTTTGTCATGTCTTTAATGTAAGCTTTCAAGGCCACCTGTTCTTTGTGGTTGCAACTATAGATGTGGCTGTGGCTGGGTTGTGTATCAGGGAGTAAGTCAATGGCGTGGTTTTAGATAGAGTGTTCAGGTAGTTGAGTTGCTGCCTCTTTGCTGAAGACACTGGCCCATTTCTTGAGGGCCAAGGGCAGCTTCCCTGAGCAAGGATTCAATTGCAAGGTCATGAGTTTGGTGGGGGGTACTATGTGTGGGCTCAGCTGAATGGGTACAGTGTTGGGGTTAGGTCCCTTTCCCAGGGTTAAAGTTTGGTCACAATAGTTCAGGATTGCACCATGCTTGTCAGCCCAGGAGTCTCCAAGTATCAATGGGTGTGGTAATCATTTCAACAAGATAATGGAAAAGGGGTAGGTGTTTTGCCCAATCTTCAGCTTGAGGTGTTGGTTACATTCTTGGCCAATTTCAGTTGAGCCATTTCCCATAGTGACTTGGAATTGGATATCTGAGGGGGTGAAGTCCAGCTTGGACGCTAATGCAGGGTCAATGAAACTTTTAGTCAGCCCCTGTGTTTAAGAAAGCCTTTTTTCAAAATACTTTATCTCCCACTTCTAGGGTCACTATGATATACTTATAAGACTGAGAGGTAGTGTTTAATTGGGCAAGGGAGCCTGAAGTTTGGTTTCTTCTGGGACAGGCCCTGGTCTGGTGTCCTGCTTCATGGCAGTGGAAACACAACCTATCTCTGTAATGTTGTTGCAACTCCTTGGGTTTCATGGCTGGTCTGGCTGCAGTGGGACTTCTGGCCATCTGGGGACCATGGGGGCAGCACCGTGGGTTTCTTGGTTTAAGCTTAGTCCTTGGCAGAGCACAATCAGTTCTTCTAATCCAATTGTGGGGTAGTGGTGCTTGAGGAGGTCCTTTGACCCTGGGTTCACGCCTTTTATGAATAGGATGGCAGTCAATTTGTTGTCCAGTATAGCACGGGTCTGTAGTTTGGTGAACTCTTCTACGTAGGTCTGAAGTGTGCGGCTATTTTGCTTGAATTCTAACAGGGTCATGAAGGCAAAGTGACGGGTATTCTGGTCCTCTCCTGTGGCCATTAGTTCTGCCTCAAATTGAGCATAGTCTAATCAAAACTCTACATTGTTGGCAATGGCTTTGCCAAACCAGTCTAGGGCGTCCCCTGTTAGCATGAATGCTACTCCTAAGACTTTGACTGTGTTTTTTGGATAGGCGGCGGCATTGACTAGGAAGTGCAGTTGTAGTACTGGCATGGCTCTTCTAGCTTCCTCTAGGCTGAGCTTTCCCATCTGGGGCATGGTCACATTGGAGGTGGTTTGGTTCATGATGACTTTCTGTACTTGGGAGTAGGTTGCTGTGGTCAGTTCTTTGCTCTCTGGAGCATCCTTAGAATCATCCAAAGTCCAGGTAGTTCTCTTCCACATGGAGGAGATTTTTTATGATAGCCACAAATAACAGTAATAAGTGATAATAATAAAATCAAACATACAAGTAGCCCCAAGTGCTAATAACATCTTGGAGCCCAGGTTACCAAGTTTGGGGTGATTGTAATAATGTTAGGATGCCAGGAGAACCATGGGGCTCCAGCAGGTGAGGGAGGAGTCAAAGCAGGTACTGGCATGGCCCACCAGATGATGGGACCTAACTTTACCAGGTAGGAAAGGGCCTTCCCAGCCACAGCCCAAGGTCCAGCTACTGGCAAGGCAGAGTTGATTGATCCCGTGAGTGCAAGGTAAAGCAAACCAGGAATTGACTACTCTGGCCAGAGGCATCAGAAGTGGGGGCTTAAGATGGTTGGTTTGGGTGTTGGGGGCTGTTCCATGGGACCAAGTAGGTGGCAGGATTGTTGTACTTCCCGTTGAAGATTAAAGGGTAAATAGTGATTGCTTTGCCATCTCAGACAATTTGGTAGGGTTCCTTGGGAGAGTTTGGGCGGGTGTACCACTGCAAGTCTTCCAATGTCCAGGGTTTGTGAACAGGATTGGCGGGTGTACCACTGCAAGTCTTCCAATGTCCAGGGTTTGTGAACAGGATTGGCGGGATACTCAGTGAAATTCATAGGGCCAAATGGAGCGTTTGGTGGGCAGTAGTAGTCAAAGGCTTTGGTTTTATCAACTGGAGTCTGACTATCTATCCCAGTAGAAGCCTGCTGACGCTTGAGTGTATGCAGATTGAAGAGTATTAAAAATAGGTATGGAAACAGATTGGTGAACCAAAGGTTCATAACAACTTTATTTGGTAAGGATGATGATACAGAACTTTTTCAAGTGCTTCTGATTTATATAATTACTCACATGCAGGTGTCTCTGGGTATTCTTCTGATGCTATCTGTGTGGCAAGGCTTGGCATTTCAGGTTCTGCTGTTTGGTTGGCTGCTTCATTGTTATTTTTGGGGTTTTTATGAACAGTTGTTTGGCTTTTTGATGGTCCATCTTGGCTTGGCTGGTCATTGATTTTGGCAGGTTTGGCTTCTGGGGGTTTTCCCAATTAGATCACCATTTTCAGAGTGGCTTGACAGGCTCTCCTGAGCCCAAAGAACTTTATTAAAAAAGGGGTCCCCAATTGGGGACCCCAAATTACTTAATGGAGGATGGGCTTGGTCTGGGTTTACTGGGAAGCTAAAAATAGCCTGCCCAGGCCCAGCCAAACCCACCAAGGCTTGGGAATAGCTTTTGGGGCCCAAAGCGGGCCCCTCAGCTGCCATCAGGGCAGGAATAGTTCCTGCACCTGGATTTGCTTCAAAAAGCAAAAATCCAGATGCGGGCAAATCTCCCCTGCCTGCTAGCCCCGCCTGGTGGCTAGGAGCGGGTTTAATTCCTGCCCAAGGCCTCAAAACTGTTACTTTTGTAACAAGAAGGTTCTTTATTTGAATCACTAGCTAAAAGAGTGGTGGGAGATTGTACCTTGGCCAAGGCTTGGCCGTCCTTGGCTGAATGTCCAGCCTTCTCACAATACATGCAAAGTCCCAGTTGTGTTTGGTGTTGTTTTTCCTCTGTTAAGAGTTGGTAATCCCCTCCCTCCTTGGAAATTAGTCACTGAGGAACTCTCTCTGGACCTTTGAGGGGGTTTTGGGTTTCCTTAATAACAACTGCAGGGAGGGAACAGGTTTTTGAGGCTTGGACCAAGATAGGAGCTTCTTCATCTTAGTGGACATCTTGATCACTTCTTTGAACATTGGTGTTGAAGTTGGTTGGCAACTCATGATGGGCAAGGAAGTTCTTTAGTTTGAAGGAGAGTTTTTTGCAGAACAGGTAGCAGGCTTTATTGTTACTCATTTCAATGGCATTCTTGAGGCGGTTAAACTCTTTAGCATAATCTTGAGCTTACATTCTTCCCTTGTAGAGGGCAGAGATTTGATCCCTCAGCTGGTCTGAGTTTGGAGCAGGAGATACCATAGCTAGGAGGGTGTCACAGAACGTGTTGTAGTTGTTGAGGAGGTCCTCTCCTTGTAGAGTTGCTTTGGCGTACCAAAGGCAGGACTTACCAGTAAGTTTTTCCGCCACGTGCTGCACTTTCTGCGCATCAGTGGTGAATTTTTTGGGTGGAGTTTCAAACAGGGACTTGGAGAAGGCCAGGGGCATCAGGATCTTGTTTTCTTCATTATCTCCTGGGGCAACAGCAGATAGGGTGTTCATGACCACTGTTTGGACCTGGTTGCTGGCTCTGGAGACAATTGGTTCTGAGGTAGTTGGTTTTTGAAAAAGGAACATAATCTTGTATACAGTGAAGCTTATGGTAAAGGTAACAATTATGAGGGAAAGACATTTGATGAGGGCAACAAAGAAGATAAATTCATAAGTAAAATGTTGACCTGGACCATCCATAAGGTGGTTCAGTAGGGGCTCCAACAAACTTTCAGGGATCCACTCATTGGGAAGTCTCTCTCCAGTAGAATGAAGATTATCTCCAAAGTTGAATTTGACTAGAGTGTCCCTACTGGAATACCTATCATTAACATGTGCAAGAGGTGACCAAATAAGCGAAATCTTCCCAGGAAGGGAGTGAAGTGGTTTAAGAGATAATAGACGCTGATATACCCCAATACCAACTAGGGGGCCTCGGGGTGGATAATGAGAGGGAATCATGCTGTTCTACATATGGGGCATGGCGGCGGCGTGGTCCAAAACAATAACAAATTGAGTCTTCTTATTTATTGGCGGGGTTGGTTTGGGAGTCTTGAAGTTTATATTGGCTTGTCCATAACCAATTAACACACAAAAAGCCCATACAAGGAATATGAACTTCATGTTGTTGAAAAGTGGAACCTTTTGAATCAACTAATCAAGTTTTTTAGAAGCTGAAAATATAGATTTATTGGGTTGATAGGATTAGAAAATTGTTGGAGCAATCTTCTCAAGGAAAAAATTCAGTTTAAATACTGAACAAATGAGAAGGGAGCATAGTGGTTACCAGGTGATCCTGCAAGAGTGATTTGAGAAGTATTGCCTTGCAGAACTGCAGCAGCCTTCAATGCAAGAAGAAGTAATTTGGGTTATTACATTGCAGTGTACTTCTGAACTATGGTGGGGATATTATTTTGAGTCTGGATGAGCAGTATTCCTTTGGCTTGGTTATGTTGCCTTGATTGATTGGCTAGAAGGGTCCCCTGTACATTGGTGGTTGGATGATCTGCATTTATTTTCGTTTTTATTGGCTGGTTTTGAGGTTTTGGAGCTTGTTTTTAATGTACTTATGTTTTTGTTGTTGCTCTCTTCATCCTTGGCTCTGATTTTTGATCTAGACTATTATTTATATTGGAATTTAAGTTTAAGCATTTTCTTTTGCTCTTGCTTTCATTTTTGCCTTTGTTCTTAGAAGCGGGTTCATTTATCAATTTTAAACACAGATTCAGATTGATTGTATTAACTGAATTGGATTGGTGATTAATTATGGTTTCTGCATTTAAATTTCCCATTATGTGATTGAATTGTGTTTGACAGGCTCCAGAAATAGGAAAATAACTTGTTTAAGGGATAGAATACCTTACAGTCACCCATACAATAAAAAGATGTACTGGAACTGCTCAATCAGTTTAATGATATCTTTGTCTCTGGACCTACAAACTATGACCTAGCCAAGGGGGCCGTCCATCAGATAGACACGGTTGATGTGCCGCCCTTTTGTGCCAAGCCTTACCTCTTTAATAGGTTAGAGGAGGCCCTGGATTCTAAGGAGCTTAAACAACTCTTGGATGTTGGGCTCTTGGCTCCCTCTCATAGCCCTTGGGCCTCCCCTTTATTGATCCTCAAGAAGAAAGATGGAGGCCACCACATTGTGATGGATTACCTCCACCTAAACTCACTCACAAAAAAGGACTCATAACCTTTGCCTAGGATTGATGATGCTCTCATGCAATTGGGAGGATCAAAATCCTTCTCTTCTATGAACTTAGCTTCAGGCTACTGAAAGGCTGACTTTTCTCCAGAAGACAAGGAAAAGACTGCCCTCATCACTTTGGAAGGCCTTTACAAACCTAATTGGATGCCCCAAGGACTTTGCAATGCCCCAGCTACGTTTCAAAGAGCTATGGACTATTTCTATAAGATCTGAAGCTCTCCTGTGTTCTTGTATATCTTGATGATTCACTGTGTTCAGTGCTACTTTTACCAACCACTTGGAACACCTCAAAGCTGTCTTTATCAAGATTTGAAAAGCTGGCTTAAAGCTCAAACCCTCCAAGAGCTTCTTCTTTAAAGAGTGACTCAAATTCTTGGGCATGAGGCCACCCAGACTGGAATATGCCCCATGAATAATAAGTAGAAAGCCATTGACACAATCTGCCTCCCACAAATCTACAGGAGGGCCAAGTATTTCTTGGTATGATGGGGTACTATTGCCAGTTTATCCCTGACTTTGCTGAATTGAGCAAACCTCTTGTCCAGCTCCTTTACAACTTAACTTTTGAATGGTTTGACAGCCAACAGCAATCCTTTTAAGCGCTGAAGGCTAAACTCAAAAAGCTCCCATCCTGGTCTACCCTGATTATGATAAAAAATTCATATTGTACACTTACGCCAGTGGGATAGCTGTGGGTGCCATCTTAGTCCAGCTTGACAATGAGGGCGTGGATTGAACTGTGGCCTACTCTTTGTGAGTCCTCAACAAACACAAGAAGAACTATAGTGTTGTCAAAACAGAAGGTTTGAACTGTCAGCAAGGTTCTGAACAAGCAGGTTTGTGACCCGCAATCCAATTACCTGGCCACTTGAAGCCAGACTAGGAAGTCAACTTGAATTGCCAAATCTAACAACATGAACAAATGATGATCCCTTATGGTGGATACCTTGTTTTGGCGCTTGACTCATTACCAGGATCAAGCCACCCCCTTCACCATCCAACTGTGTGATCAACACTTTCATGTTCATGTTATCCTTTATTCATAATGATTATATAATCACTATCTCTCAATAAAGATTATTATCTAGTTTCTAAATATTTTCCCCTTGTAACTCTGCTAAAACAGCACAGTTACAACAGTGTCATCAAATAAGAATGCCTAGCAGTTGTACATGTGGCAAAAAAATTACAGTAAATCTACAGGACTAACTTTACTGTAGCCACAGACCATTCATCCCTTAAATGGCTGTAGCAATTAAAAGAGCCTGAAGGTCAATTAGCATGTTGGGCTCTGTGCTTGCAGGGATATGGTTTCACTGTGGTACACCATCCTGGTGCGTAACATCAAAACACCGATGGATTGTCAAGGATGCCTATATTGGCTATCATCCCTGCAGAAGCCAATCACCTATATAAATTAATAGGGTACCCAATTCCTAGACCACTGAGCCAGAAGCATAGGATTGGCATTACAGACCCTATCAAAGAATACTTTAATTCAATATAGACAACTCTTCAAGAGAGTCCACAATACTTATGTTGAAACTGAGTTCCCAGAATTTCCTGCTAATGTATCTTACAATACACAGGGGGCACTCAATGAGCCTCCCCTTGATGTATCTAACAATATGGACCAATCTGATGGTAGTGTTGAACTGTGGGCACTATCTCCTAATTAGGAGCGCTACTAATTTGACCTGCTGATCCTGCACAAGTTATTCCTCAGCTCTAATCCTTACATGAAACACACCACCATGCCACCCTCTTGTGGCTGGCTGGCTTTCCCATATAGTATATTAATCACAGTATTCTATAATAAACAACACATTATTCTTATTATTCCTGTCCTTTCTATTGGACTTTTGTCTTCCCCAATTCAAATACTGGATCCTCATTGATTTAGTTGCAACAGTGGTAGCAGCAGTAGGTTTACAACCTACCTAAAGAGAAAATTCCCCCAAGTAAGGAAAGAGTATGGGCCATATGGCTACTCCCCATCAAGAAACCTTCCTGCTAATCCCCAAGGGGGAAATCTCCAACAGGTACATCATTTATCAAGATCAACTGGCACTTACAAATATTTACAACTGACTCTGCCTTGGGCAGCGCAACACTAGTGTCACTCTGCCCCAGTCAGATCTGTCACAGCACATGCTCAACCTTCAGTTGGAAACCTTTGCAGGTGATGTGGAAAGGGCTGACATTGTCAGTTGACTTCACTCCACTGATACCCGCCTCCATGTATGTCAGTGTAAGGGATTCCATCCCTCACACAAAAAAAACAGACTTGAGGACCTTGAGTACAATTCAAAAACCAGAAACTGCATTTTTAAATGAAAATTTAGAAATCAAGAACTTATACAAAACAATTAACTCAATCAACCCAAAAACACATTTGAAATTGATAAATGAATATGTTTTATTCAATTTCAAATGTGAAAACAAAAGCAAGCGTAAAACAAAGACCATCATATAATTTATATTTCATATTGGGTTTCTAAAGCTTTGAACAATGATAACAACAATGGGAACAATAATTCAGCATGTAAAATTGGCTCTGATTAATATACGACAGCCAATCAATTTAAAAGTAAATGCAGAAATCATCTGAAACAGTTATTGAGGGACCCAAGAGACCAATCAAAGCCAGCAAACCAATCAAGCCAGAGAAGTACATCACATCCAACCCCAGAAACCATCCACAACCATATGGAAGTAGGAAACAGCTCCCATGTTGACAATAATAATGTTGACAGTGGCCATGTTGAAACTTTTAATGTCAACACTTTTAATGTCAACACTATAGTAAAGTGACAACCCAGTTTTACTTAATTTTGTTTCCTGGATGTTGACACTTTTTTAATTAACAAAACACTTTACCCAGAGCATTTCTAATACAAATATATATTTTTAAATACTTTATTATACTAAAATGACCTCAGAAAGTTCAAAAAAGAAATAAGAATTACCATAAGTAACAAGAAAATCAGATATAAGCAAATATTTTTCAGTTTACTATGTAAATTACACTCTTTATTATAAAATTATTTTTTATTCCCATAAAAATTAAAATTCCAATGAACCAAAAATAAAGATATTTTATATATAATAATAACTACAAAATATAAGAAAAGTTTATATTAATTTATTATACTTCATAATAGCACAACAGAATAAATTGCATACCTTAAAGATAAATTAACAAAATATAAGATATTTCTTACTAAACCACAATGAAACTGTATCTGAAACTTACCATTTATACCTAAAAAAATTATTAAAATATAAATAAATTAAAAATTAGAAGTTTTAAAGTAAAAAATATACAGGCAAAGCAAAGTAAGGTTTATTGTGCTAATTAAAGTCATCACCAAGATCATTGGCAACGTCCTCAAGGTACATCTTGATCTCTGCCACATTATACTTCTTCTTCACCACTTTCTGAACGTCCTCCTGGTAGTCCTGTTCCTTGGACTTTTGCTTCTTGGGTGTCACCTGGTTGGCCAGCCCACAAAACTTGGAGAAAGTTCTTGCTTGCTCCTCCTGCAGCTTAGAGAAGAACTTGTTGTATTTGGGGTTTGATCCAAACTTCACCTTCAGGTGCTTGTTCCACACTTCCAGGCTGGAGGTGGTCTTCATCTCCCCCTTGAGGCAGCTACCCTGGAAATTTCAAGGGGTAGTGGCCCTGCTCTTCCCTCTCCAGGCAGTCACCTTCTTGCCCACCCATTGGTGCTCAAAGTAATCAAGGTAGCCCTTGAAGATGGTGGAGTGCTTATTGATATAAGCGTCCTCCAGGAGAGCCTCAAAGCCAATCCCAGTATTCTCTGGGTGCACAAAAGCCAAGGCAGCAAACTGGGTCATGGCAAAGCGGCACTTCCCTTACCATTATTAAGATACTTCTCAAAAGGTCCTTCTCACTCTTGAGATTCTTGACAAGGGCCTGCCAAAAATGGAAGAAGCAGCCCTAGACTTCTCCATCAAAGGTGGCCTGGAAGGCTCTGAACTGAGCCTGCTCAAAATCCATTATGTTAACCTTTGGCCCAAGTGAGTGCACATGAGCTAGCTGCTCAGCGGCTATGGTTGCCTCATCCTTCTCAGCAGAGGAGGGATTTGCCCTTGTGGCATGAGTAGGAGGGGGAGCTGATTGTTAGGAAGGGAGCTCAAAGCATCATGGACAATCTTGAAGGCTCTGGTGTAGACTTAAGTCTTGGCACCAGGAAGGAGAAAGAACACAAGAGAGATAACCTGGTTTTTGAACTGCCCATGCAGGACCCAAAGCTGCTTTAAGATGGTTGGGCAAGTTGCAAATGTGCCGTCACAAAGCCAGGTGGTAGCAGTATTGAGCTGCTCCAGGTTTTGGGTTGTGGCGTAGGCTAAAATCCTATCCTCTGCTTACTGCCCATTGTCATGGAGCAGGAACATATCAACATCCTCAGTTTTTTTGTGGGCATCTGTGAGGACCAGGTCTTCAATCTTAGTGGCGCTCTTGGCCAGGGGATGGGAGGCTTGACAACTATCACTCACAAACTTGACCAACTGGGTATGGGTTGACACCCTCTTGAGGTTGGTGGGGGTGAGGTACTTGCACTCAAGCATGGCCAGCTGGGTTGAGAAAGGTCTTTTGAAGTAGACATAACCTGGACAAGATACCACTTGAGGAGACAGACTATGGTAGTATTTGGCATCACACAAGAGTGTTCACCCTTGATGGTTTGGAACAAGTACCAGCACTCAGTATTGAGCTGCACTGGGCAGGAGCGGTCCTTGAAGGTGTAATGCTGGCTCTTGAAGCCCCAGTTGACATTTTTGCAGGAAAAGATTTACCCATTGGCCATCATGATTGGCCCACCTTTTACACTCATAATGGGAAAATACTTAGGCAAGGAAGAGGAAACCTTAAATTTGCCATCAGCATTGCAGATGTTGTGGGCCAATAGAGGTTCCCAGGGGCCAGCAGGAGCATGGCAGAAGCCAGGGAAGTAATCAGGGCAGGACTTTGAATCATCCCCAGATGAGCTTGAAGGGGAGGAGTTTGGTGGGGGGGAAGCAGAAGGGGGCTTATTGTGGTGCTCTTCATGTGCAGAAAACTTTTCCTTGGGTGGGGTCTTTTTTCCTTGCCCCCACTTCTTGGTTGCCTCCTCATCTGAAGCCAAGTTGTAAAAACTGTGGTCCATAAGGGAGCCATCTGATTCCTTTCCCCCAGTGGAGTGAGCAGGGCTCTTCTCAGGAAAAGGCTCATGGAAGGGCTTTGGTGAGAGCTTTGGAGATGGTTTTGGAGTGGCCTTCTTTGATAAGACAGGCTTATTCTTGGCAGGTTTGGTTGGCTTTGAAGGACGCTTGGTTCCTTTGGGCTGCTTAGAGGTGTTTTTGTCCTAAAATGATAAGTAAAAAGGTTTAAAATAAAGTAATGTATTTAAAAAACAAACAAAACAACTTAAAAAACAAAAATATAAAAAAAGAAAAATTTTATATGGCTTTTATTGGCATTTAAAAGATAAAAAATACTTGTAAAGTTTTTATTTTATTAAAGTTATAAATAAAAAAGTAAAAAGTTAAGAGAAATAGGTAAAATTATTATATTTATATATAGATTTTATTTTTAAAAATTAAAAATGAAAGAAAAATAATAAAAATACAACATCAAAAAATGAGAAGTTTTTATTATGTAAAACATAAAGTTTTATATGTGAGAACTAAAAGTGTTGACATTATGAGTGACAATTAGTAAAAAAAGCTGAATTCTCACTGTTGACTACAAAAATTGTAGACATTATTTTTGACAATCATTCTTACTGCAACATGTTTTTTTATTGAAAAATTACTATGAAAAAACATAGTACACTTAATTAAATTTATGCGGACTAGCAAAAATTAACCTTTTTTGTGTGTTTTTGTTCACATTATAAAATTAAAAAACATCTGAAAGTAAAAGTTAAAAAATTATCAAAGTTATTTATTATTTTATTAAAAATAATATTTGTCTAGTGGTAATATGATATTTTACTATTGTGTATATGTGAAGTTGTTAAGAAAGTAGTCTTCAGTATTGAAAGGGGTAAAGTCTTGACAACATTACTTACAACATTCTTTATATGAGGTGACATATTAATTTAAGCTTAATTGCGCCACTCTAATTTGCTTAAATTCACCCTGGCAGATGATCACAAGCAAATAAACGACATTTCCAAGTGTCAAAATTATTTTTAATAATAAATTATATAGTAACTTACATAGTAACTCACACTTAAACTATTGGATTTTTAGCCACCAATAATTATAATAAAAGCCAGAATAAGTGCCACATATATATTTATAAGATGATCATTTCAACAGTCAAATATATGTGCACTTCCTTTTTCAATATTATAATTCAATAAAAAAGATTTTTAAATGTGCACTTAATTTCTTTGTTGTAGATATATCAGTTTTGTTATTAAAAATAAATTATGCTTAAAAAGTGTCAACATTGACACTTTTTGCATTGTAAAAAAATAAAAAATAAACTAATTTTTATTAGTAAAATTAAAGGAAAAATCTGGTTAAACCAAGCTTTTTTATTAAGCTTAATATTAAATTGTGTCAAGATGGCCATAATTTTGTTGTGTTTTCTGGGTTTGCACCCCTGAACACTTTAAAAAAAGAATTAAGCTAGCACAACTAGCAAAAAGCATAGGAGATTTAGAGTTTTTAGTCAACAGTTACCATGTCAACAAAGTGTCAACATGGCCACTGTCAACATTATTATTATCAACATGAGCACTGTTGCCGGGAAGTAAAATACTGCAATGCAATATTCCAATCTACCTCTTCTTGCATTGCAGGCTGCTACAGTTCTGCAAGGCAATACTTCTCAAATCACTCTTTCAGGTCCACCTGGTAATCACAATTTTCCCTTCATCACTTGATCTCAGTATATAAACTGGCAAATTTCCCCTTTCAAATTGCTCCAACAATTTTCAGATTCCTATCAACCAATTAATCTATATTTTCAGCTTCTAAAAAACTTGATTAGTAGATTCAAAGGTTCCCTCTTCAACAGCATGAAGTTAATCTTCCTTGTGTGGACCTTTTGTGTGTTAATCAGCTATGGGCAATCCAATATAAACTTCAAGACTCCAGAACCAACTCCCACCAATAAATCAGAAGACTCCATTTGGTATAATTTTAGACCACGCCACTGCCATGCCCCATATGTTGAGACTGCATGATTCTCTCCTATTATCCACCCCAAGGCCCCCTAGTTGGTATTGGGGTATATCAGCGCCTATTATTCCTTAAACCACTTCACTCCCTTCCTGGGAAGATTCCGCTTATTTGGTCACCTCTTGCACATGTTAATGATAGGGATTCCAGTAGGGACACTCTAGTCAAATTC
Organism: Entomophthora muscae; assembly: GCA_014839935.2. NCBI lineage: Eukaryota > Fungi > Entomophthoromycota > Entomophthoromycetes > Entomophthorales > Entomophthoraceae > Entomophthora > Entomophthora muscae. Next base: position 398,638 of record QTSX02006423.1, read on the forward strand.
AACTTGGGAGCTCTCCTTCATTCTATTAGAGAGAGACTTCCCAATGAGTAGATCTCTGACAGTCAGGTACCTGAATCTTTGTGAGTTGCCACTGCTTCAGGCCGCCTTACCGGACCTGCTGCAGTTTGGATCACCACCTGGGCCAGCCAAGAGATAGAAATCACCTGGGCGTCATTCAGGGATGTTGAAAAATCACTCTACAGTGAGACTTTCTCACCCATTGTGGTAGGGACTCTCCTCCTGGCTATCAAACAGACAGGGTCTGTTCCTGAATATCTTGCTGCCTGGTAGCAAGCTCTTGCTGCCACCCCAGAAGCCGTAACTGATGGAAACACCATCCTCCTTACCTTGATAGTTAATGAGTTAAACCCCATATCTGCAAGTGGGTTCCCATATGTTGTTGCACCTCCATCAATAACTGTTATAAAGCAATTGTGGAGGCTAATAATCAGGCTTCAATGGGTTTCTGCAGATCCAGTGATACACCATCTTGACCTTGTCCCGCACCTGGCAGTGCCCACAACCAAATAGGCTGCCACAGGCCACTCCAAAAAGAAAATGAGGTTAAGCACCCCCACAAAGGGGAACTTCAGCTAGAAAAAATTGAGATCACAGTAAAATCCTGGGGTTGTAGTTACCAGAGGTTCTACAACCCCAATTGACCCTCACTCTCAATCCCTCCTTGCAAAGAACCCCTACAACTACAAGGTTCATAAAGTTGAGGACCTTGAAATATTCCAGGTCCACAGCAACAACACCATACTCCAAGCAAGCCACTCTTCAAATAAAGTAACTTGCTTGGTCTATCCCTTCTGCTTCCATGGAAACACCCACAAACTACTGGTAGACACTGGGGCTAATCACACTATGATTGATCAGACATTTGCTGACGCTCAACAACTAGACCAAGTACCAAGCAGGTTCAAGGCAGTACAAGTGGCTGACTCCTGTAGAATAGCAATTACCCATGAGAAAATACCCTTATTGTTAAGAAAAGGGAACATCCAGGTTAAGCTCTCTGGATCAATCATGGCAGGGCTCAGCCATAATTTCATTGCTGGCCTTGACTGGCTTTTTCACAACTGTCCCTAAATTGACTGGGATACATCTATAATCAGGCTCAATAGAAAAGGGGTTGGTTTTTAGATATACCCGTCAAAATGAGCAAGCTACTTCACAATACTGTCTTTTTTAGAATAACAGAAGCAGGCTCATACAATATCAAGGGGTAGAAACTAGACTTCACTCAGTGTTCAGTCAAAGTTATCTGTGCAGAACCACCTGTGGCCCTCCCCTTGACTACTCAACCAGAACTTGCTGCTCTCCTCAAGTAGCATAAGGACGTTTTCAGTGAAACACTGGAACAACTACCCCCTCCCTGGGAGATTCAGCATGCTGTACAACTACAAGGGATACTTCCCAAGGAACGTCCCCTCTATTGATTAATACCAAAAAAAGATGAAACCCTCCACCAGCACCTTGTAGACACACTTGATAAGGGCTTTATACGCCCCTTGCTTTTGCCATACAGGGCTGCTGTCTTCTTGGTAGCCAAGAAGGACGGGCTCCTTTGCTTAGTCTCAGATTACCACACTCTAAATGAGGCAATTGTTAAGAATAAATACCCCCTGCTGTTGATTGACAACCTGTTTGACACACTTGTGGATGTGAAGGTCTTTAGCAAGATTGATCTCACTGTGGGGTACAACAAGGTCCTCATTGCATAAGGGGATGAGGCAAAAACTGCCTTCTGCACACGCTACAGGATGTTTGAGTGCCAGATCATGAACTTTGGAATGACCAACGCTCCTTCCACCTTTGCCATGTTAATGAACAAAGTATTGAGAAATCAATTGGAAAGTGTGTCATTGTGTACCTTGAAGACATTATTGTCTTCAGTCAAGATCAAACCACGCACCTCCAACACCTCTGTGCTGTCCTTGACACCCTTCAGAAAAACCAGTTTAAGAGTAAGTCCTCCAAATGTGAATTCATCAAGTCAGAGCTCTTGTTCCTTGGGAAAATCATCTCTGCCCAAGGGATAAAGCCTGACCCTTCCAAAATCAAGACAATCACCAACATGCCACCTCCCACCAATGTTGGTCAGGTGTGTACCTTCTTGGGCATGGTTGTCTACATGTGCAGGTATATCCCCAATTTGGAGAACTTATTGCACCTCTCACCAAGCTCCTGAACACTAAACAGTACTTCCACTGGACCCCTTACAGATATCAAGCCTTTGAGACGTTTAAGCAGAGACTTACAAAAGTGCCTGTATTACAGTTTCCTGATTGAAACTGCCAATACAAACTTGAGACTGATGCCTCTAACAGGGCTATAGGGGGCGTGTTACAGGTAGAGACTAAAAAGGGCGCCTTCCTCCCCATGGCATACAAATCCAGAAAGCTCACTGACTCGAAAAACTTTACCCAATTCATGACAAGGAGTTAGCGGCAATTGTGCACTGTGTCAAGAAGTGGCACTGTTACTTGAAAGGGGCCACCTTTTCACCCTGGGTCCTGATGGATCACAAGTCACACCAGTACTTCAACACACAGTCCTACTTGACATGCAGACAAGCAGGCTGGGTTGAGTGTATATCTCCTTACCAGTTGTGTATCAAATACAAGCCTTGTAAAGAACTTGTCACAGCAGATGCCCTCTCAAGACTCTATGTGGTGTCTGTCACCAGAGACATTGGATTGGATCCAGATTAGCCAATGCTTTACCTCTGTACTGGAGCAAACCACTATGAAGGCCTTAATTTGGTAACTATCTCCAAGTTGAAAGACAATGAACGTCAGTTCACCACTGATGTAGGCAATGTCTGCTGCCGCGCAGAAACAGGAGAAAAGACACCCTACATTCCCACCACACAGCAAGGTGACACCATACTGCACTATCACCACACCTTGGGCTATATCAGAGGATGCAACCTCTTTGAAATTATGAAGCGTAAGGTTTGGTGGCTGTGTATACAGCAAGACATCTTGGATCTCCTCAAGACATGTGTGTGGTGTGAAAAGAATACATCAAAGCCCAACTCCCCAAGTCCGTTCTATCCATTAAGGCCATGGAACCCTTTGAGAAGTGGGCCCTTGACATTGTTGGGCCTCTCCCCAAAGACAGACTTGGGAAGAAATATATCATCATAGCCATTGCCTACTTCATTTGTTGGCCAGTAGCCTGGGCAACCACTAACCACACAGCCACCACCATCACTTGCTTCATTGGTAAGGAAATTGTGGCCTGTTTTAGACAACCAGAACGCCTCATTATGGACATGGGTCCTGAGCTTGTTGGGCATGCCATAAAAGCGTACTGTGCCAAGAATCTCTACAAAAAATAGTCACAGCCCCATTCCATCCGCAAGCCAATGGGAGCGTAGAGAGATTGAATGGCTCCCTGTTCCAGTTGATTGCCAAACTCTCACAGGAACATCCTAATACTACATGGACTGAACATCTGCCCACTACATTGCTCATTTACAAGCAGTAATCAACAGAGGCACTGGGTTCAGCCCCAACACCTTGGCCTTTGGGACGCCCAATGGTTTGGAAGGAGTAGAACAAGGGAGGTTACAATCCACGTTTCCTGCAAAACCCCTCTTGTTGCCTACCCCTTCCTTGAGCCAGTGGCGCACCAAGGCCCGACACATTGAACACAAACAAATTGAGAGAGGGACATGACACCTTGAGGCCAGGTACACCATAGGTGACCCCATCTATGCCCTCAACCCCAAGTTGGCCAAGTTAAAACCCAACCACTTGGGGCCCTTCAAGATAGGCACAGTCTATGATAATCACACCTATCAGCTGGAGGACGCCCAAGGGAACACCAAGAAGCTTCACCACAATTGCTTGTTCCCCTACCACGCCATCCCCACACAAAAGTTGTTTGTGCAGACCTTCCCAGATCTCCTGCAACCTCTAATCCTGGTGTCTGACAACAAGCAGGGGAAAGGGGGATGTTGCAACCAAGTTAATATACTTTTCTGCCAACATATTCAACTACATGAGCCAATCTGATGAAAATATTGAACTGCAGTCATTTTTCCTAATTAGGAGTGCTACCAATTTGAACTGCTGATCCCACACAAGTTGTTCCTTGGCTCCAATCCTTACATGGAACACGCCACCATGTCACCCCCTTGTGTCCTGGTGGTTTTCCTCATATATTATATTAATCACAGTATTCTATAATAAACAACACCTTATTCTTATTATTACTGTCCTTTATATTAGACTGTTGTCTTCCCTAATTCAAATAATGAATCCTCATTGGTTCAGTTGCAACACTTACCTGCCCTAAATTTTCCCTATTATGAGGATAGCTATTATTCTCTAATCTCACATTGATACTGGGCATGGAGGTATAGCATTAACTCATTACTGGTTGTGCAAGAACTTTTATTGGGAAACATGAGCCTCTTGATCCCTGATGTCCTTGCCTCCTGTCATTCTTGTCAGCTCCAACAACCTCAACCTTACCAGCATCAATTCAAGCTCATCTCCCCTGATCATGCCTTCCACACTGTGAGTATAGATGCTGTTGGGCCTCTCCCTTGCTCTAGGTCTGGGTGTCAATTTATCTTGGTAGCTGTAGACCATTTTAGTAAATGATTCAAAACCAGAGCTCAAAAGATATAACTGCCAAGACCACTGCTAATTTCTTGTGCAAGATATCTTCTACCAACATGGCTGCCCTAAAGTCCTGCTTTCTGACAATGGTATCAACTTTAATGCTCGCCTCATAACATCTATTGTAGAGGTTATGGGCACTCACCAATCCTTCTCTGCACCTTAGAGTCCATCAACCAATGGGACCTTTGAACAAGCAAATTCCTCCCTTGTATCTATTATGAGGAAACTCAACCTCTCTAATGCCACCAATTGGGAAATGTTCCTCTCTGCTGCTCTCTTTGAGTATTAACTCAGTAGACACCAAGTGACTGACCAGTCTCCCTTTGCCATGCTGTATGGGCTCAAAGCTACAACTCCTTCAATCTTGAAACCCCCTTTGATCAAAGTTGATGTGTCTGTTAATCCTGAAGCGCATGTCAAAGACTTGACTAATTGTATCATTGACATCCAAGCAATAGCTTATTTCACTGCCTATAAGGTCAAGGCTTTAGAGCTCTCACCTTCTAATGCTTCTAGAGCCCCTCCCTGAGTACAGCAACTATGGTAAGGTTGACTCCCTAAATTCAACTCCCTGGTACTTGACTCCCTTGAAATTGACTCCCTTGAACTTGACACTATAGTAAAGTGAGAATTCAGCTTTTGCCCTGATCGACTCCCTGGTACTCGACACTTTTTTAATTAATGGATCTTGATGTACTGAAAACTTTTAATAAAAGAAAAATTTAAGCTATACAGGTATGGTATACTAAAGTGATCCTAGAGAGCAAAAAAATGCAATAAAAACAGTACTTTAATCAATAAAAATAAGGAGAAATAAGCAATTATTTCTCATTTTACTATGCAATTTACACTCTTCATTATAAAAATATTTTTTATTACCATAAAAATTAAAATTCCAATGATACAAAAATAAACAAAAACACAACAAATAAAGTTATGCAAAATATAAAGAAATATTACTATTTTATTTGATATAGTTCATATAAGCACAACTGTGAATATCATATGTTTTATTTGGAAATTAACAAAAATTAAGATATTTCACTTACTTCCAACTATAAATATTCATCTCAAACTTACCATGTATACATAAAACAATTACTGCTATCTAATTAAGTTAAAAAAACTTAAAATTAAAACCAAAAGCTAAATGATCAAAGCCAATAAGTAAAAATTAAAGTTAAAAGTTAAAAGTTATAAGTAAAAATCATATAGCTGAGCAAGCAAGTTTATTCCTCCTCCTTCTTTTCCTGTTTCATTTTGGCCCCTTCCAGGAGGGCAGTGGCAATAAGCTCAAGCTGCTGCTTAAGCTCAGAGGCCTTGTATTTGTGCTTAGCTGCACCCTGGATTGCCTTGGTGAAGAGGGTACATCAGGTGGTTGGTTTGGTGGGGGGGGGACACGGTTAGCCAAGTCACGCAGCTTGGAGATGGTCTTCTCCTGCTTGTGCTGCAAAAGGGAAAAGAACTTATTGAACTTGGGGTGAGCCCAAAGTTGGCCTTGAGGTGTTTGTGGTAAGCCTCTAGCGCTGAGGTGGTCTTGAGCTCACCATTCACTGCCGCCCGGTACACATTCCAGCTGGCCTTGGCACGGGCCTTGCCTTGCCTCTGCGTGACAACCTTCCCAATCCACTGGGGCTTGAAGTACTCAAGGAAAGGCTTGAACTCTGGGTGCTTCACGATGTAGGGATCCTTTGAGAGCACCTCAAACCCCATTGCAGTGTGCTCTGGCTTTAAAAAAGCCAAGGCACTAAATTGTGCCAGCACAAATCTGCAGGTGTACAAAGTATCCCTCTGGCTCAACCTACTAAGCTCTGTGTGGGCCTGAATGTTACAAGCAACTGCTTGGCAGAAGTGGAAGTGGCACCCCTGCACCTCCTCAGTAAACAGCTGCTCAAATGCATTGAACTGAGCAGGCTCAAAGTCCATAATGCATATGCAAGGCCCAAGAGCTCTTAGCCTTGCCTTTTCCTCCAAGTCCAGGGTGGCCTGGTCCTTTTCAGAGGCAGGTGGGTTGGCGCAGGTGTGGGGGGAGTCTTCTTGGATTCATCATCATTTTCAGGAGGAAGGAAGGCAAGTTCTTGGCAGAGAATGGAGAACACACAGGTATAAATGGCCTCAGTGGCCCCGGGAAGAAGGAAGAACGAGGTGGAATCACCCGGATGTCAATCTGGGCATGAACCATCCAGAGCTGCTTGAACATCTGGGGGCAAGTGGCAAAGGTACCATCAACTAGCCAGGTTGACGCCCTTTTCAACTCCATCAGGTTCTGGTGAGTTGAGTAGCAGATTATACGGTCCTTGGCTGCAGGCCTGTCATCATGAAGCAGGAAGCGCTCCCCACTAGGAAGCTGCTTAAGCTCATGAGTGAGCGTGAGCTCAGAGAGGAAGTCAGAAGCCTTGGGGGGAGGGGGATTTACAGCAATATGCTTATTGCTGATGAATTTGACCAACTGCTCCTGTGTTGGTACCAACTTGAGATTGTTGGGTTTGAGATGCTGGAGGGCCTTGATGGCCAGATCATAAGCGCGGAGGTTGGCGGTGGTGGAAATGACCTGAACAAGGTACCATTTAAGCATGCAAGTGATTTGATGATTGGGGGCTCACAAGTGTGCTCCCCCTTCTCCAACGTTACTTGCTCCCAGCCCTCAGTGCTCAACCGGGCCCCGCAAGTCTTATCCTTGTAGACAAAGTGCTTGCTTTTGGTCTGCCACTTTTGGTTGTTGCAATTAAAGATATAATTGTCAGCAACGTAACCAGGGCTGCCCTTTATGGAAATGATCAGAAAGTACCAGGGGAAGCACTTAGGAACTTTGAACTCTCTGTCCACATTGTAAATGTTGTGGATGGCCAGTGGATCCCAAGCCACATGACCAGAAGCTTTAAACTTCTTGGAGTAATCCTCCGGCTCATCTTGGGGGTCAGATGAAGAAGGAGCGGAAGAGCCATTGGGAGGGGGAGGGAAAGGATTCTTTGAGGCCTGCTTGGATGCCTCCTTTTTCTTACCAGAAGAAGAGGTGGGCTCCTTAGCAGCCTGTGCCTTCTTGGTCCAGCGCTCCTTGGTAGGCTCAGAGTCGGCCTCTGAGTGATAAAATGAGTGGTCAGTAAGATCACCATCTGATTTATTGGGGGAGGAATTTTGGGGAGAAGGTGAAGGGGATGTAGAAGATGAGGGTGGAGGGGTGGGGAGTGGGAGGAGATGGAGTGGGAGGAGATGGGGTTGGAGGTGATGGGGTTGGAGACTTTGCCTTTGCAGGCTTCTTGGCACGCTTGGGGGTGGAGGCAGTTTCTTTGGAGCCTTTGGAGGCTTGGCGCTTAGGCTGCTGGTTGTTCTTGCTTGATTTTGTCTAAAGAAAAGTTTAGCATTGTAAATAAAATGATATAGAAGATATTGCAAACACAAAGAGGTAAAGCAAAGCAAAAGTTGAATGAAAAGTGTGCAAATAATGTTTTAATTATAAAAAAACATAAAAAAGTAAATGGAAGCAAAATAGAAACTCAAAGTATAGATATAAAGGTTAAAACATAGAAAGTAAGTGATTTTGTGATGAAGCATCAAAGATGTTAGGTTCAGCATAACATCTTAGTGTTAAATCAATGTAAAAGTTTAATTGAAAATCAAATATATATATGAAAATTATATGGAGAGCAGCAGAAAAAGTAGTAGATTATAATAGCAAAAAAAATTATTATGTGGAATTTTTTTTTGAGAGTTGAAAATTCAAAACATAGTAAAGTGTCAAGTTCAGCACTGTCAAACAGCCAGAAAAAGCTGAATTCTCACTGTCAAGTATGCCAGAGTTGAGCAGAAAAATCAAATTTACTATGTTTTTTACATATAAACCTTGCTTAAATTTAAACTGGGTTCAAAAGTTAACCCAAAAGCAAGGTAGTTTTGTATGCTCAAAAATAAAAAATACAACATAAGTTAAAAAAGTAAATGAGTGGAAATGTGTTTATTAGTGATTAGGGTATGCCGTGAGGAGCTGGGAGTGAATTATTTACCATAGTGTTGGTTAAAACGTTAAGAAGCTCTCTGTACTAATCCCCAAGTTAAAGTGTCAAGTGGGTGAGTGTCAAGTGGCAGTCATAGTACATCACATATTAATTTAGCCTTAATTCCGAGCCTTTGATTAGTTAAATCCAAAACTGATCAGGTGTCAAGTTGATAGAGTTGAACAAAGAAAGTGTCAAGTTTCAGTTTTTTATAAATTACATATGAAATCTCTTAATAAATTGGGCTTAATTTATGTGGCACCACTTAATCCAAAAACCTGGGAATGACATAATGTAAAACAAGTGGGGCATTTGATTAATGACTATACCACTAAATCCATTATAGTGGTGCTTGGGAGCCTAATCAACAGCTATGGACACTAATAATAAAAATATAATATTAAATAACAAATTTTATATAAGCAGATATGTATTTTATTAATAAAATTAAAATTTGGCTTAAAAAGTGTCAAACTGGTCACTTTTGGGTTTAGAGTGTCAACACAGGTTTTTTTGTTTCTATTAGTAAATTTACTTATAAATTGCCCCTTAAATTGGTATTTTAGCTAACTGATTTATTAAACAGAGTCAAGTTTGAGTAAATCCAACCTTGGTTTTTGGTTTCAAATCCCTAAATTACTAGTAAAAATTAGCTTAAAATTGGTTAAGCCAAAAATACTAATAGATGCACATATGCGGCACTTGACTCCCTGGTACTCGACAAAGTGTTGAGTACCAGGGAGTCCAGTTTAAGGGAGTCAAACTTACCACAGTTGCCCTGAGTACCAAGTAAATAATCTAGTCCTCTACTATCATAATTGAACTGAAGGCAGAGCCCATAAGCTTGACTCCCTCTGTTTTGGACCTTGTAAGTCACCTTCAAGAAGAGCGTTGAGTATACCGCAAACTGCTGTCATCTGGCTGCCCTTTTGCCCAAGTTCATTCCAAATTCCTCCACAAATATCAACTCCCTGTGTCTAATCTTGAGGGGAGAGATGTCATAAATTGCGCCATTAATGTGCTTTTGATAAGCTTTAAATTGTGATATGTGCAAAGATTTGGTCAGTTTTGCCTTAAATTTTGGAAATTTCTTACCTTCTGTAAATGGGTCTGTTCTAATGTCCACCCATTTTGGAATACCATACCTGCCCTTGTCTGATCCTGGCATTACCTCATCCCAAGGTGACCCCCTCAACCACTCTGTCTACCCTATGACTGATTATTGACCCTTGTCTGCTATTTAAGTAAAATGTTTCCCTAACAAAGACAAGTTTATCCACATTTGTGTTGGCTTTAATAATGTTCAAGATTTTTCCTTTACTTTTTGATAAAAGGAATTCCTTCTCTTTTATTCCAGTAAATTAAGGTATGTGCCCTTAATTTTGCCCAGAAGGCTAACTCAAGGCTAGCTTTGAACCTCAAATCTTTCATTATAAAGATTTCCTGCAGGGTCCTCCTGGATGTCATTCCCAGGAGCCAAACACAACAATGAAATTATTAACTGCAATGTAAAGATGTTGTAACAACTTTGATTACTCCCTCTCAGGAAATCATTTTCTCAATAAATAGCCCAACTACCAAATAAAAGAGGTGCTACAGCCACACCCCCTATGTTGTACAAGAATCAGACATTTTGAATCATAAAAAAACTAAAGTAGTTTTAAAGGCTATGGCAACAACCAAAAATACCTCAGATTTAAAAATATATATTTTAGATTTAAGCAAATTCCAACTATCATGTTAAAATATAACTCTGTTAACAGGGATTTTTGGTGTTAATGGGCAAAATGGGACAACACAGCAAAGAAGTTGCCACGCACAAAGCAAAACTATTTAAAATAGAATCCAAAATACATCAATTCAAAAAGAAAATGATGTGAGTTGACTTTCTGTATACATCTGTTTACTATGTGAATTGGTGAAAAAATACACCCAAGAGCAGTGTGTCAAAACTCAACCCAAAAACAAAATACAATAGCAACTCTCTATAATAACAAAATCACTCAAATGTTGTGTGCAATGGATTGTAATCAAGAATGATACCAAGGTATCTAAAATAGGGCACACAATCTGAAACACAAATTTTAAAAATATTGTGTTGGGTATTTTAATTTGGCAATAAAATCTGGGAAAATTGATGGCTATTTTTTGTTTATTCTAAAATTGGTGTTGTAAAACCAAAACAACTAATTAAGAAATAAAAACTATAATTGGGATTTGGGGAAATATTAATTAAATATCCATATTTAGATAAAAGCAAGAATTGAAATTAGGGAGTAACTTAATTGAAATTTATTTAGTATTTTATTTAATAATCAAAATGAAAGGAACACAACAACAGAATTTTAATGCACCTGTTGTACACCGCAGTTGCAGTCACCCTTGCGGGTCAAAGAAAAGAGTTAGTGCAACCCAAATGCCTACGCAGGAAGGAGACAGGAGAAAGTGTTTGATAGTGACGCTGCACTGACACAGCCAGTTCAAGGAGCATAAGCTGCTAGGGTGTGGAGCATAAACCCTTGGGTCCCAAAGCTGACTTGGAAGCCCACCAAAGTCACCACTACAAAGAAAGTTAGAAACTTGGAGGTAGAACTTACTTTGTATGTGTTTGACGTTGTGTACTGGCAAGAGTCAGTCCTTTCAGCCATGCTGGAGAAAGGTAAACCTGTACTTGATACTAGCTATGAGCCTTACGTCAGTGATGGCAACCAGGAAGAGGACAAGGAGTCTGAGCTCTACAGAACTGATGAGGGACAGCTGGTGCTAAATAAGGTTGCAGCCTTCTATACCAAGGTGCCTATGTCTTGCAAGCCAGTCTACAATCAGGACCTATATTCACCAACTCCCCCAAAGCCTGCTCAGAAGTTCATCCCTAATATCAAACGCATTGTCCTGCTCAAGCTAATGCAAGAATCTGGTGATTCCAAGGCAACTGCGGCTCTTGTTGGAGTGGATCTCAAGTACACCTTGAAGACATTCAACACCTTCATCAATACTAGCTGAGTCCTTGCCGCAGAGAAATCCTTTTGTGTTTCCACCATGCTCACCAAGGAGCACAAATGGGCAATCCACCAATGGATAACCCAAGATTGCCATCTTGAAATGGCAAATATACAGGCAATGGTCAAGTCTAATTTTTGGGCTGAGGCTTCAATTTCCTTTTACTACCATCTGGTAAAGGGAATGCAGGTTTCATGGAATAAACTTGGGGGATCCCCCTACAATAGAAACAGCCCTTCTAACATTGACATCCTGAAAAATTATGCAGAGGCGTACACTGCCCTCAAAGCCAAGGGGACAGTCAAATTATATTAAATTGATGAATCAGCATTTGCCAAGTCTATGTGGAATGAGTATGGCTATGTCCCAAAAGGCTCCAATGACAAGATGGCTTGGCGTTCTGCAGTCTGCGCCACAGCCTACTCAATGATGGCTCACCTCAGTCCAAAGGGGGTTGAGCTTTATCAAATGATATTTGGCTCTCACAACAGCTGTACCTTTTTTTCATTCCTCCAATTGGTCCAGGAGCACCTGAGGTGCACAAGCCAGGGCTTCACCAATGTGATTGTGTTGAACAACGTTGGTCTCCACAAGGTGGCTGACATTCTTGAAGAATTCCCAATGATTGACACTAGCATCACAAAGAGCCCCCAGCAATTGGACTCAGCAAATATGCGCCTTCTCTTCCTCCTTGCCTATTTGCCCTTCCTGAATCCCATCAAGGAAGTCTTTGGGTGGCTCAAGCAAGTTGTCAAGCAAAGGTCCCCAACTGGGACCAAGGACCTTTTTAATTTAATGCAGGCCAGGATCCACACCCTCCCAGCTGAGGCTGTGGCCATTTTATGGCCACACTGATTTGTTAATCCCCGTGTGCCTTGCCAAACAGCCAATTGATTAAAGGCTTAGCTTATCCAACTTTTTTATATTCACTAATTTACTATTTAAGATTTATTAATTATCATTTTATATTTAGAATATTCTAAGCCCACAATCACATTCAGTAGGAACATTAATAAAGGTGAGTAATTTATTTATTTTATATAAATTTTTTATTATGGCATCTGAGGCTATCCCAGACAAGTGATACTTGATTAAGTGAATAGATTTATATCACTCTTATCAAATAAATCTAAAAGTTTGATTAAAAAAACTGTAAAATATAAAAATTAGAATTGTATTTTATTATTTATATTTTTATGCTTTTATAAAAACTGTTTCTGGGATATATTTTTCAAAACTTGTTTGCTAAAATAAAAATCATAAAAATTTATTGTAATAAAAATAATATAAATTGCATTGAAATTTATTGGAAGATAGGGTTTATTAAGAGTGACTGTAGTGAGTTCTTTGGTATGTACCCACCTGGCAATGAAGGTGGCACACAACCTTAACTGCCACACTGTAGACGGTAGATACACCCTGATTGAAATATTCTTGGCGGCTAGTAAAAGGAAGTATGGTGAGGTGGGAGTTTAGGAGCAGCTTCTCTGGTGGGGCTGCAAACCCATAGATTCCCACCAGGACCAGGGTGTCTTGGATTATGTGGTCAATCAAGTTGTACCTGGGGGGACCTTCTTCTCATCCAATGAGAGCCGGGCCTTGTCAATCCCAAGAAGATTCCCAGCTAGGTCCTTCACACTGGCACCCATTTCTGAAGTAGAAGAGATACCTGAGGTAAACAACAAGATGAAGGCATTGTCCAGCAAAGACTTCTGTAAACTCATAAAGTTTATTAAACATGGTACTAATCTTTTTCTTGTGCTTGGTCTTCACAAAGTACAACTCCATGGCTGCAGGGAGCCCCATCTCATTGGCACTCCAGGCAAAACTGAAGTTGACAAGAAGGGTTTGTCTTCTTGACGGCTGTTGTGTCTGCAACAGCAAATTTGTCCACCACACGCCAGAAGTTCTCCAGCAGGTAAGAGAGTGTATGCTCCACCAGGAAGCAGAAGCAAGTAGCCACGTGTGCCTGACCCATCTTGGTATATTTTTGAATGGGAGCGTTGCCAGGATGTCCCCAACAATTTCAATGGAGCTTACACAGTAAATTCTACTGAGGACCACCAGGTCCAGGCAGACCAGTTGGGCATCCTTGTAGGCAGTAACTGCTCACTTGAATGCCCCCTTGGCATGTGTCAGCCCAGCTAGCGCATCCCTTGTCATTGGAAAGGACCTGTGAATTCTGTCTTCAAGCTCCCCCAAGACAGGAGGACTGAAGCAGCTGCCTAGCCACATGATCAGTGTAGTTGACATAAAACATGGCAGGGACAATTGTGACCAGGAAATAGTAGATTTTACTGTCTATATTTTCTAAAAAAGGTAAGTACTTACAAATTTTTAATAATTTTATTTTTTATGTTACCTTTGTGTGTTTCCAATTTTGCCGGTGGCTTTGGCAGGCTTAGCCATTCTTGGCACAAGCAATTGCGCTGGCAATTTGTGTCCTTGGTTCTGGCTTGCTTGGCTGGTTTGAGGTAGTCATACATCTCAGGGTTATTGACCCAGACAGATGGTACAGAGAGGGCAAAGGACTTGAATTTGAGGCCTTCTACCACAGTTTACTGGAAATTAAATATGTGTTTGATGGTTGTTTTGGATGTGTCTGGAATCTTGGCCATGAGTGCCTTGGTGGACACCTTTTTGATTTTGTCCCCTTTAAGGACAGCAGCCTTCACTTTTGCCTTGACAATGTGGTCAATGTTTTTGATTTTGGCAATTGCTAATTTGAGATCCTTCAAAAGCTTCTCCAATTCTCTCATTTTATTTTTTAATAACCTTTCCTTGTTTTTTAGCTTTTACCCCAATAAAACCTGTATTTTTCTGATAATATTGCCTCTTTGTTTATCCCTGTTTGTTTTCACATTACTACATTATCCCATTTTTTACCCATTGTGTATATGTTTTACGCTCAACTCAATATGTGTTGTTTGCTTTGTGTTGGCATTGCTTCATTAATTGCCATATTATTTTTGGCACTTTGCACAGCCCCTTGTGAAAATATTAACAACAATTTGGTGGTTGTAAAATTTGAACTGGAAAATTTTAGGTTAATTGTAAGACTTCAGACTTTTTTAACAACAGCTACAGTTGTATCAAAGCCTGTGCTCAACCATCACCAACAAGTTACTATTTCCCAAGGATACAAGAGATACAGCTAGGATTGAGAAAATATTTTTATTGATGAGCCTAAACAGGAGGAGATTGAATTGCTTAGAATAATAGAACTGTGAGGGTTATTATACCCAATTCTATGAAAAGGAGATGATAGAAGAATTATGTTTAATCAGGATTAACTCATGTTTATAATCAGAAAATATTGTCAGAAGTAAGATTCTGAAAACTAGAATTGAGGGCTTTTGGTTGGCATTTATGTGGGCTGAAATGGTTCAGTATTCTCGGAATTATAGGTGACCAAAGATGGTAAAGGAGAAACAAACAAACAGAAGTCTTGGCATAAATATCAACAAAATAGGAAATATCAGCTCAGACTTAAATTCTCAGTCCTGACATTAATTGTGTTTAGATAAAGTTGTTACTGATCCAAATTCAAAACCTTAATGATAAACTTAAAGCCAATCAGGAGCCAAGTGATAAAGTGATTATTGTGACATAAAGGATTATTCTTAAATTCTTTGATAAATGTGTGCTAATTAATCTGATTGGTTGGTTGTTATTCTATTGTGTGTCATTGCCGCTGTGGCAAGTTGTTGGTGGACTAGTGCTAACCCAGCAGCTGATTGGGCACTCATCCATCAACAACTTGCCACAGCAGCAATGGTGCACAATAGCAAAACAACCAGTCAATCAGATTAATTAGTTCACATGCATCAAAGAATTATTGAATGACCATTTATGTCACAAAAATCACTTTATCACTTGGCTCCTGATTAACTTTAAGTTTATCATTAAGGTTTTGAATTCAGAACAGTAACAATTTTATCTAAAAACAGTTAATTTTAGGACTGAGAATTTAAGTCTGAACTGATATTTCCTATTTTGTTGATATTTATGCCAAGACTTCTGTTTGTTTGTTTCTCCTTTACCATCTTTGGTCACCTATAATTCCGAGAATACTGAACCATTTCAGCCCACATAAATGCCAACCAAAAGCCCTCAATTCTAGTTTTCAGAATCTTACTTCTGACAATATTTTCTGATTATAAAACATGAGTTAATCTTGCTTAAACATAATTCTCATATCATCTCCTTTTCATATAATTGGGTATAAAAACCCTCACAGTTTTATTATTCTAAGCAATTACATCTCCTCCTGTTTAGGCTCATCAATAAAAGTATTGTCTCAATCCTAGCTGTATCTCTTGTATCCTTGGAAAATAGTAATTTTTTGGTGATGGTTGAGCACAGGCTTTGATACAACTGTAGCTGTTGTTAAAAAAGTCTGAAGTCTTACAATTAACCTAAAATTTTCCAATTCAAATTTTACAACCACCAAATTGTTGTTAATATTTTCATAAGGGGCTGTGCAAAGTGCCAAAAATAATATGGCAATTAATGAAACAATGCCAACACAAAGCAAACAACACATATTGAGTTGAGCGTAAAACACATACACAATGGGTAAAAAATGGGATAATGTAGTAATGTGAAAACAAACAGGGATAAACAAAGAGGCAATATTATCAGAATAATGCAGGTTTTATTAGGGTGAAAGCTAAAAAACATAAGGAAAGGTTATTAAAAATAAAATGAGAGAATTGGAGAAGCTTTTGAAGGATCTCAACTTGGCAATTGCCAAAATTAAAAACATTGACCACAAGGTCAAGGCAAAAGTTAGGCTGCTGTCCTTAAAGGGGACAAAATCAAAAAGGTGTCCACCAAGGCACTCATGGCCAAGATTCCAGACACATTCAAAACAACCATCAAACACATATTTAATGTCCAGTAAGCTGTGGTAGAAGGCCTCAAATCCAAGTCTTTTGCCCTCTCTGTGCCGTCCGTCTGGGTCAACAACCCTGAGACGTATACTGATCTCAAACCTGCAAAGTGCGCAAGAACCAAGAACACCAAATTGCTGGCGCAATTGCTTGCACCAAGAATGGCAAAGCTTATCAAAGACACATAAAAGGAGGAAACACACAATGGTAACCTAAAAAAATTAATAAAAATTTCTAAATACTTACCTTTTTTTATAAAATGTAGACAGTGAACTCTGCCGGGTCCTGGTCCACTTTGTTCCCCCACCTTCTAGGCCAATTACGCCAATCATGTGACAAGGCAGCTATTTTTGCCCCCCTTGTCTTGTGGGAGCTCAAGGATAAGATTCACGGTACCTTCCTAATGCCAGAAGTGGCATTGGCTGGGCTTTCACATATTAAGGGGGTATTCAAGTGGGCAGTTACTGCCTACAAAGATGCCCAACTGGTCTGCCTGGACCCGGTGATCCTCAGTGGAGTTTACACAGTAAACTCCATTGAGCTTGTTTGGGACGTCCTGGCAATGCTCCCATTCAAAAATATACTGGAGATGGGCCAGGCACACACAGCTGCTTGCTTCTGCTTCCCATTGGAGCACACCCTGTCTCATATGTTAGATACCTTTGGGTGCACAGTGGGTAAATTGGCTGTTGCAGATGCAACAGCCATAAAGAAGACCAATATCCTCCTGGCAGACTTTGTGCTGGCCTGGAGTGCCAACAAGATGGGGGTCCCGCAAGCAATGGAGCTTACCTTTGCCAAGAGAAAAAATGAATAAATATTAGTGCCATTTTCAATAAGCTGTGTGAGTTTACTGAAGCTCTGCTGGGCAAAGGCTTCATCTGGGGGTTTACTGGGATATCTCTTTTACTTTGGGATGAGCGCGTCCTTAGAGGACCTTGACAAGGTCCTTCTAGGGATTGACAAGGCCAGGCTCTCCCTGGATGGGAAGAAGGTCCCCTTGGTTATGGCTGATTTAATCATGTTATCCAGGACTCCCTGGTCCTGGCCGGCATCTACGGGTTTGCAGCCCTGCCAGAAAAGCTGCTGCTCCATTTTCCACCTCACTATCCTCCCTTTTACTAGCCACCAAGAATACTTACAGCAGAGTGTATCCACTGTAAATGGTGTGGCAGTGGAAACTGTGTGCCACTTCCATTGCAGAGTGGGTACATAACACCAAACCATTACAGGTGCACTCAATAAAAATCTCCTTTCTTAATATAAGCTACATTTTTAAATTTTGCTTTTTAAAAAAGTTAATTTTTATAATTATTATTTTAGCAAACAATTTTTGCAAAATGTATCCTGGAGAAGGTCATTATATAAGCATAAATATATTTACTTTAATAAAATTTACTTCTATTATGTACACTTTACATTTAACTACTTTTTAATTTTATTTTTATATTTATTTGAGAAAAGTGATATAAATGTATTTGTGTAATCCAGTATCAAGTGTTTGGGATAACCTCAGATGCCATACTGGAAAAAAATTAATATTAAATAAATTAATAACCTTCATTGATGGTCCTGCTGAATGTTATCGTGGGCTTAAAAGCTTCTAAGTATAAAATGATAATTAATAAATCTTAAATAGTAAATTAGAGTATATAAAAAAGTTGGACAAGCTAAGTGTTTTCATTGATTGGCTTCTTCGAGAGGAACACATGAAGAAACAAATCAGTGTCACCATAGAATTTAGCCACATTTTTGACTAGGAGGGTATGGACACCAACCTGCAACAAATTAAAAAAATTGTTGGGCCCAGATGGCGCCCCTTTCTTGACTACTTGCTTGAGCTACCCAAAAATTTCCTTAATTGGGTTGAGGAATGGGGAATAGAAGGAGACAAATAGAAGGTGAAACTAAATGTGGCCAATTGTTGGGTTTCTAATTTCTACAGCAGGCTCAATCTTC
The DNA here is from genome assembly GCA_014839935.2 of Entomophthora muscae. NCBI lineage: Eukaryota > Fungi > Entomophthoromycota > Entomophthoromycetes > Entomophthorales > Entomophthoraceae > Entomophthora > Entomophthora muscae. Next base: position 417,127 of record QTSX02006423.1, read on the forward strand.
TGGAATTCATTATGAATATAAGCCACCTTGCGGAGCCCAACATTATCCAATACAATAACATTAGTGAAACCCAAACTGGTTACTTGGAGGTGCTCCTGAACCAACCAGAGAAATTCCAGAAAGGTCCCACTATTATGAGAACCCTTGATCATCTGGTATAGTTCAATACCAATGGAACCAAGAAGGGCTACTATATAGTACACAACAGACCGGACAGCTGCACACTGGGGCATACCATTATTTTTGCCTTTGGCAACATAGCCATATTCATTGTACATTGACTGCACAAAGGAGGAATTTTCAATGTAAAAGAATTTGAGAGTCCTCTTATCCTTGAGAGCAGTAAACGTCTTGGTGTATTTTTTGGCAGTAAACAACATTATCCTGCCTGTTTTGGTTGTATGGAGAAACTCTGAGTTTTTTTCATGAGAAGTTTGATTTTTCACTGCTTTGTAACAAGTGAAAACTGAAGCCTGGATTCCAAAAGCGGACTCAACCATTGACTGAATATTTTCCAGTTCAAGATGGCAGTTATGCTTGATCTACTTTTGGATTGCCCACAGGTGCTCCTCAACCAATTGAACTAAAACCCGCTTGGATTTCTCTGAAAGGAGAACAGTCCCTGTTTTCAGGTAAGTTGTGCAGAGCCTGTATGCAGGTTCTCCAAGATCCTGGTAATTGCTGCATTCCTGTAGTCTGGTGTCTCTTCCATGAATCTGTTAAAGGTCTCAAGGGTGGCATTGGGGATAACATGATACTTGGGCTTTTTAGAGGCAAGCACAGACTCCACAGGCTAGCCATAATACAGATATAGGCACTTTACTATAGAACACAGCAACCTTTTTGAGCACCTGCTGCCCATCAGTAGTTTGGAAATACTGTGGCTGCTTTTCCTCATATTTTCCTTTGTTATCACTCATGTAAGGCTTGTACGTGGTGTCAAGGACTGGATTAACCTTCTCCATAATAGTAGCTGGAACACCATTGTGGTGATATACAGGGTTGTATACATAGGACACCCTCTTGATGGTGACGTCATTTACTGTTTTGGTGATGATGACCTTGGTGTATTTTCTGGTCAGCCTCTGGACCCTGGGATTCATGCCTCATGCCCTTGCACTCTGTGCCCCTTGGGCTGGTTGTATTAGTGCAACTCACTATTGAACTCTTTTTTCTATCTCCTTCCTGAGTAGGCACTTGTGTTGCACTAACTCCATTCTTTGACCCACAAGGGCGTCCAAATCTGTGATTTATTCCTTAGGCTCCTTGGCTCAGTTGTTGGGATGTGTCCATTTTGGTATAAAAAATAAAATAAAACCAGTTACCTATAATTTATTTATTTTAATTTTATATCTCCATATATTGTAGTATAAAAGCGTGTAGTTACTACTGTTTGTTTCAAATTAAGCTTTTAATTTTCTATAGTGATTACTTTTGGTTGTAAATGTGCACTTCTAATTGTTTGTTTTGATAAATTTTATTTTTTTATTAATTTTAATCCCAAAAAAGACACTTAGAACATTTATTTTCTTTTCATATTATAGATTGTATATCTTAGTTAGGATCAGCCGGTAACAGTATTATAGATTCCCTCATTTGCTTTACTATTTTATATGTTTGTTGTCTATTTCAGTTGCTATCAGGGTTTGTTGTTTGATTGAGTTGTAACTTTTGTGACTGAGTTTCATGTGTTCACAAAAAACATAGTAAACATAGTAGATGTGTTCTGTGACTTAAACTCAAGTTTTATAGTGTTTGGTACAATCATTTTTGAATCATTATACATTTGCCCCCAGTTTGAGTAGGCCGTGTCTGACAGACGTTTTTGCCAAATAGTGCACATTTTCTGTGGAATTATCTTCTAATTAGATCTCACAAGTTTATTTTTGTTTTGTGATTGAACCTATGCGTTCTAAATTGACTAATATACATTTATCTCAACAGGTTTGAAAACTACTGTACTAACCTTTTTTTATAGATCAGCACAAAGGTGTATCATAACAATTCCTGAAACCACATGTGAACGAGACCTTTTAAAGCAAAAAAATCTCCCACATAGAGTGTCAGCTGGTCCTGACACCAGCTGCCAGCTCAAAAATGATGAAAAAATAAAAAAGTAACTGACCTTACCTACAGTTTGTCTGCTGTCCTGCCCCACGTTGTGGGTGTCCTTGGAGACCTTGAGCCTCTGGTGCTCTGAAAAGACTGGGATCCCGCTGATCATGGTGTAAACCTTTGCAACTGCATCACTAAAAAATAAAATAAGTACCCTATGTAATAAATTTTGTGAGTTCTTGGCCCTGTTTCAGGGCAGAGACTTCACTTAATTGTTTACCTATGTCTTTTTTATAATGATGGAATGTAAAGAAGAGGTTTGCAACACACTAGAAATAATAAACAAGCTGGAATTTTTTTGACATTTACTAGATGGAAAAGGATTGTGTCTGGGTACAGATCAATTGAGCATATTATTCAGGATACAGTTAATCTTGCTGCAACCTATGGAATGTCAGCTTCATCATAAAAGATCCTCTTAGCCAATTTTGTCACAGTGTTACTGTAATCAAGCCGCCACAATCTATATAGTACAGGAGCCATGTCACCATATGCTTTGACAATAGAGATTTCTAGTTTATTTCAAAGACAAGTCCTGGAATTCCGCCAATCACATGCCAAATAAAACCCATTAAATCAAATTAAAAGTTTTAATCCCCTATATATCTCTGCTTTAAAAATCTAACCTTATTAAACCATTCATCTACAACAAAAATACCTTATTAAAAATAACTATTTTTCATATATTTATTCATTTATTTTTCTTTGCTTTGTTAATTTTTATTATACTTGACAGTATACAAGCAGAATGGCAGAAATAATGTCAATATAAATTAAACTTAATAAATATGCATTAAAAATAAAAAAATTCATACTTTCATTCATTCATTAATTTGGCCTTGCTTTGTTAATTTTTATTTTACCTGACAGTATATCAATCGGAATTACAGAAAGGATGTCAATACAAATTAAACTAAATAAAAAGCAAATATTAAAAAATAAAAACCAAAAAAAATTTAGAGTTGTTAAGTTCTCAATTGATTGGCTGCTTGGAGAGGCACACAGGAAGAAAAAATCAGTGTGGCCATAGAATTTGACCACAGTCTCAGCTGGGTCAGGAATATTCCTGACACTTATAGTTATATAATCAATAAACTGTCACCCGCTGCCAATGTGAAGGCGCCTGCTGCCACCAAGCAGACGTCTGCCACCAACGTGCAGACATCTGCTGCCATAAAGCAGATACACACTGCCACTATGTGGAAGCCCACCACAACCAAGCTATCACCTGCTGTCAACATGCAGGCACCTGTGCTACCAAGAAAACATCCACTGCCACCACACAGAAGCCTACCACCACCAAGATGTTGCCTGTTGTCAACAGCAGACGCTCACTGCCATTAAGCAGATGCCCACTGCCACTGCACAGGCGCCCACCACTCTTGCCAAACCCACCTGCAAGCCATCCTCAAATCAGACACCCATGGGCCAGCCTGCCACCTGTCAGCTTTTGCCCTCCCATGCCAGAAGTCCAGTCCTCATCACTCCTTTGGGAAATAGCCAGATTAGGAAATCAGGAAAGGCAATTTCCCCAAAGCCAAACTTGGGAGGAACTGCTGCCCAATTTGGAAGCCTACCAAATGGGGAATGGACTGACAGGCTATCAAATAATGGAAATCATGAACCAAATTCAGTAAATGAATTTGGATGCATGAAGAAGACCAAACTTTCACTATGTCAATGCAAACTTGGATCCAGCCAAAACTTCTCAATTGCCAGCCACCCAAGCCAATCCAGAAAAGGGAATAAAAGATACAACTCAGACTCTTGGTTCCCCAATGCTATGCCTTGCAGGTCCACTATTTTAAATAATGGCACACCCCTCAATGATAGTTTGTTCTATTATTGAGTGAATATCCTCCCCAATATTATCACATTGATCAATCCTTTACCTAGGCTAAGCAAGTAACCTCACTAAACCCATTACCCCTCCCCAAGTCAGAAGATAAACTACATCATCTTCACAGCTGTCTTGACAGCTTATCTTGGTATAGAGGGCCACCAGCCAACCAATATTCAGTTTGGTCCTAAACCACAGGGACCAAAAGGGATATCATACAATGAGTCAACTCACCTCAACTCAATGGTTTTGAACCTGTGGACACCTCTGGCGTCATCTCACCCAACTCCTAATTTAGCTACTTACGTAATCCCATCAGCTACACTATTGTACCTTTTCATCAGCCTTAGACAATGCAACATCCTTGCCAAAGCCTTCCATTAGGCAGTAAACTTCTATCCAATTGTCTACGCCTTGAATGGCTTTGAGCCGCCTAACCTGCCATCTTATGTTACTTAAGTTTTACCCTCAATACTTGGGTATTACAGCTGGGAAGGTATGAACAACAACCTGCAGAAAATTAAAAAAATCATCTGGCCCAGATGGAGTCCCCTTCTTGAAAATTTGCTTGAGCTACCCAAAGACCCGCTCAATTGGATTATGGAATGGGGAATATGAGGGTAGTAATAATAGGCGTAAAAGCGCTGTAGCCAGTTGCTGGTAGCCTTTTCTCTTTGCCTGGCTCAATCATTGTAAATTCCTCAAGAATTTCAGCCACCTTGTTGAGCCCAACATTATCCAATACAAAACCATTAGTGAAACCCAAACTAGTGATTCAGAGGTGTTCTCAAACCAATAAGAGAAAGCCAAAAAATGTATTGCTTTTGTGTGAACCTTTGATCATTTGATACAGCTCAATGCCAAGGAGACCAAGAAGAGCTACTATTGAATAGGTCTGGGAACAAACAGCTTCACAATGTGCTATATCATCCTTGGACCCCTTCTCAACTCACCCATGCCTAGACCTGAGTGAGGAGAAAAATTATGATTTGTCAATATAGAAGAATTGAACATTACCAGTCTGCTTTAGTGCCAGATAGGTCTTGGTGTAAATGTGGCAATCCTTGATAGTATTATTTAATTTTCTGAGTACAGAGAAGCACCCAATAATTTCTATGAGAAGCTAAAATCAACATGGTTTTGTATACAAGTTTTTTAGAGACAGAACAGTCAAACTCTGTAGACAGCATTGATTGAACAGTGAGAGAATATAGATGACAATTTTTGGCTATCCACTGTTTTATTGCAACAATATGCACAGGCTGAGGGAGTTTTGGCAGCTGTTTAGTCTTTGGGGATTTTGCAATTTGCTTGTGTCATCATATGCGGCTTTAACTCTGTTAAAATATCTGGTTATGACTTTAAATTGGGACTCAATAAACCTGAATAGACATTCCACAAGTTTAACATTTGAGATCAGCTTCACATTTGCTATCTGACAGCTGGTGCCTCCCTCAGCAGATACCATAACGTCCAAGCTATCAGGGTCAACACAAAGAATGAGGACCTTTGTGTAGAACCCAGCATCATTCTTTCTTGCAGTGGCATCATCAATTGTGGAAAACACCACATAAGCAAGTAGCTCTTCAGTTGTGGTCAATGGCTCATAAGAAGTATCTAAAGCGTGGGGAAGGAACAGACAACTTGGGGATCCAGAGTGTGGGGCTGTGTTACAACTGGGTACACAGTGGAGGTGTATATAACCTCATTTTTTGCAATGAACCTGGTATAGAAGACTTTAGTGGAAGGCTGTGAGAGTGGCTTATATCTAGGATTTAAGCTACTGTTACTGACTTGTGATGAAGGAAGTGATTGGATGGAACTGACACCTTGAGTGTCACAGTAGGTTCCATAATGCCAGGTATTGTCTGTCCAAGTAAGAAGGCACAGAAGGCCGGGAAACCTGTATCAAAATTGACCGAGTTAATGGATTTAAACCAAACAGTCAATCAAAAATGGGTCACAGCTGCTTTAGTCTGCCAGCTGAAACCAGCTCCCCCTTGCAAACTGACTTTGATAAATTGAAGTAATATGAGGGTCACCCAATATAAGCTTATTAATCAGCATGGTCATCAGAAACTGGTCACACAAGGGTTCTTTGCAACCTGGACTAGATACTTACTTGAAGATGCAGAAGGAATAGGAGATCAAGACTCAGGTGGTATTGCTTAGTCAATTTTTCTGATATATATTGAATAATTTTCCCTTTTTCAACTCTAAGAGTTGAGTCCTCCTAAATTTACTCAATAAAAATCAATTATCCCAAGTTCTAATTTTAAATTTTAAAAATGCATCCTGTGATCGGGTTGTTGTGGTAGATCCTGTACAATCTGATTCTGAACAAAATCATTTCAGGAAGATGGGGCCCAGCATCTGGAACTTTGTTGTTGGCACCGCCAAATGTTAATTTCATGCCAGCCAATTTTGTAGCCCCTCCCCCATTCTTGAAACTGAAAATTGTGTCACTTCTCAATGCCCAGAATTCTACACTAAAGATGCATTGATGCTTTCCCAGGTCATTTATCTTGGTTTACTCTGGTTAGGACTGATTGTTCTACTTAATCCTGGAGCTACAATTGGAAATTTTACAAAAAAATATCTGAAGCCACATTGGTGGTTAATCATCAATTCTATGTGGATTTAGGTGGTAATTCCCCATCATTTAGAAACGGCTTCATATTATCCAGTGATTTCTGTCACATTGAGAGGCCTGTGTATTGGCATTACTCCCCTCAAGCTGTGTTCTGGGTCTATTATTAGACCTTCTGGGACGCCCTCATGGACAGGCTGCCCCACAGGCTGGTGCAGGAGCTGTTTGGGAATGGAATTGTCTGTCCATAAAAATAAAATAAAAAACATATTTTAGATTAAATATGTATTTATTTAGATTTTTGGTTTAGTTGTGAGTAGTTCTTTTATCTTGATTTAGCCTTGAATAGTAATATAATTTCTATGCTGTTCTTTGAAGTGTATAATGTTGTATCCTTTCTGGGTTTGGATAATTTTAAAGTTTAATTAATTTTTATGTCTAAACATGGTTATCAAGATTGAATTTTTCATTTGGTGTTAGTCATGGTGGAGCTTCTTTATTTGGGTTTGTGTTTCCTAGTGTGCTTACTTTATATTAACTTTGGATTCCAGTTCCCAAAATTAATATTTGAGTTTACTAGTGGCATTCAAAAGTGATTTGAAATTTGGTTCTTGGTTTTGGCAATCCCGCAATTCCAAAAAATTAGTAAACTTAATGAAAATGGTTGATGGATTTGAACGCTTCAAATCTGATTCCAGTTAATTCATTTTGTTCATTGGAAATATGCAGTTTGACTTGAAATTTGCAAAGTGTCTATGAGTTCCTGCATTTTTAAAAATTCAAATAAATACACAAAAAATCAATTTAATTAAAAAAAGGCCATGTCACAAAAGTGATTTGAAATTTGGACCAAGGATTTGACAATCCCACATTTTTATGTTTAGGTTCTGAATTTACAGTAATATTAAAGTTGAGTCATGATAAATTTAGTGAAAGATTGGTAGAATGACTTGAATGGGTTAATAATTATTTTCTAAGAATTTTTTGGCCTACATGCTTATTTTTTTAACAAAATCATGAATATGGCTAAAGATTTAAAGTTATGTTGTTAGTTAAATTAAATGTAGATAAGTACAATAACTACCATTTGTGGTTACAAGTATGTTTTTATATAAACTTCAAATATTATATTTTTTGTATCCTCATAGTTCTACTTGAGGGATGTGTAGTAGATAAATTTTAGGACTTGAAAGTGCGTATTATGTTTATTCAATCAAGTGAAGGCTAATGTAATATGTTGAGCGTTTGCTTAGTACGCATAGCTATGAGATTTGACATAGGTGGGTTTCTCAGTTACATATGGCTTAGGTGTGTAACTTTGCTTTACAGGTTCGGGTTGATATACTTCTTTCTTAAGCTGATAAGCTTCTACCTTTGGGATGTATACTTCTTGTTTAGGCTGATAAGCTTCTACCTTTGGGGTGTATACTTCTTGCTTAGGCTGGTATGATTCTACCTTTGGGGTGTATACTTGCTTAGGATGGTATGCTTCTACCTTTGGGGCGTATGCCTTGGGCTGTTCGTGGGAATAGCTGGGAGTGGAGCCATAAGAGCGTCTGTTGATCTGTGAAGAAGGTGCTGCCTGGACACCAAAGAAAGCAGAGAAGATGGAGAGAACGACGATAGAGAAAGAAGATTGCATTTTTGATTTTTTTTGTTGTAAATATCAGCTTTTTATAGGTCATTGGATTGAAATTGTGGTTAATTTGGGTGGGTGGGTTAGTTTCAATATGATCGTAGTTATTTAGTGGGAGATGTGCTGCGTAAAATGCACATTTTTATTTTTGTTTGAGAATCGATTAAATCGGATGCCTGGAATTTGATTTTATTTACCTATTCGTTTTTAGCTTTGCTTATTGAATTTTAATTAACCTCAGACAACCGCAGCTACTCCGCTAAACAATCTGGAATGAGAACAAAATCAAAATCTTCCATGCGACCTACAAAATTAACTTTATGGTGAAAATAGGTCGGTCCACCTCAATTGGTTTAGAGGTTCATATATTTTCTTACAACTTTTTTTAGAAAAACACACTTTAACCCAACAAGGTGGATGTCTTAAGTCATGTATGATACAGTTTATGACTCCAAATCCCATTTGATTGTTTTCATAAATACGACCTATGCTAGCGGAGCTGGAAAGCAAGTTTTGAATTGGCTGTTTTTTGGGCTAACCCCATAGTTTGGTTGATTTGTTTGGGGTGGGTGATGGTGCTTTTGCGTTGATATGCTGCAGATAGATGTTTCTATCTAAGCACAACAAATAGTCGGCTTCCGTGCTTTTTGAATGAAAATAATTTTTACAGACTGTATTTATCTTAGCATACATTGCTATCTATGTCCTACATATGAATCCGTTGAAAACCTTTTACGATCTGAACATTTTATATGTAGCATATATCAAATTCAAAAACGGACGATTGTTGATTTTTAGTTAAGATCATACGATTGATCCGATTAGATTGCATGAAAAAGTAACCTTCCCAAAGCTTCACATGTCTTTAGATTTTTAAAACTCCATTTTAAAATTTACCATTGATTGGCCACCTTAACTTGTGACACAATAAAAGGCAAGCTAAAATTTGAAACTATTTCACCAATTATAAGGATAGTTGTTTAATATCGTAAAAAGTAGCATTTTGTAAGTATACTTCTCATTAATCAATTCTTTTTGGGGGAAATGAAGGGATGTTCTAAAAGATTATTGAAATAAAAAAGATCATATTGTTGCAACTGAGTTTCCAACCCAATTGTCACCATATCTCACAAGACACATGGGGCAATCATATATTTACTCCATGGTGGGTCTAATATTTTACCTTCATCTGGCCCAGAAGTAAGTGAAATATCATATTCTCATTGCCAGAAAATCTGCGGACCGTGGTATTTTATCATCCGCCAGATGACATCCTAAAGTCTAAACTCATGACACTGTGGATCCTGACTAGGGCTGCATCAGATTTAAAATATAACAATTTCAGAATTTCCCATTTTTATTGTATCCAAGCCATCTTGTTTTTGAATTATAAATTTCCCTGGTATGGGAATATATTTAAAAAGTATATCGAGGTAAGAGAGGATTTCTTCTTCTGTAAGCTTTTAAAGAAATTCTTAATATTTTAATAATAAAATTTTAATTTTTAAAATTTCAATTTTAAATTTAATATAACTTATAATTTTAGAGCTTAAAAGAGAAGATTGAATAATTCTTTATTATTGTCAGGGTAAAGTAGAGAGAGCTCGTTGTAATCAATCAAATGGGGAATGTACACCCAAATTAGGATGACATTACCAATTAAGAGGAGACAATGTGTGTTTACTTGTAAATGATAACCCTTGAAGAGTGAATAAGGAAAGGTGCAGCAGAATATTATGCACAGGTACATCAAGAAGACCTTCATTTGGCTCAATGTCAAGGAATCAGCAGCATAGATAGGCTCATATTCAATTTTGCGGGTTTCAGGAATCATTTCAGCAGGAGGTGGAAGATTACCAGGAAATTGCAGAGGTGAGAAAGCAGAATCTAGCAGTCTGTTTAATACAAATCTGATTGGAAAATATTGAAATAAGTGAATCATTGAGGCAAGATATTTATTGAGAGTAAAATATCAAACTACTAAGGTAGTTTGGTGGGGACAATTATTACTTAAAGCCTTTGGGTACATCTTGATGAGGTGGCCTCCTTGAATACAATATTTAGACAGCTTACAGATACCACCAATGGTGGTTCTGTAAGCTGTTACCTGACCTCCTTTGAGGTCAGGATTTGTTGACCAGCAGGTCAAGAAAGGGAAAATTGGGCGTGGGGCATCCGCGCCCCACTCAGACCCAATTTCCTGTGCCACCATCCACTTGTGATCAATTGTTAGATTTAAATCTACACTTGCCGCAAGCGGGTGGGGCTTTGGGCCGGGTTTCCCCAGGTGGCAGCGCTTTGGCCAAGCCACACCCGGGAAAACTATGGCCATGACATTACTCTCCTTCTTTGGTAACGGGGACTTCCCGCCTCCTGGGAGTGCTGCCAATGCATAGTTCTTGTGGGCAGGAGGGAGTTTCATGGCAGCTAGGGTGGCCTTTACTGGACCTACTGCTTGGGGATTATTCTCGTGGAATTCCTGGAGCATTTCTTGGGCGTGAGTGAGGTTGCAATGGGGAATCCAACAGTTTTCTGAGGCTGGGTATCCCTTCCAGGCTACTAGGTAGTGCAGGCGCTTGCAAGATAGTTTGGATGCAATTATTGATTCCAGTTTATATTCCAGTTGTCCATCCACCATTATGGGGTCAGGAGTAGATACAGGGGGACCTTCATACTTAGTTAATAGGCATTCATGAAATGTGCTGAAGATGTGGAAGGAGGGAGGGAGGTCCAGTTGGTAGGCTGAAGATCCTATCTTCTTTAAGATTCTGAATGGACCTACTCTTTTGGGGCCTAGCTTCTGGCAGGGTACTTTTAGTCACATGTTCCAGGAGTCAACCAGTACTTGATCATCAATTTCATACCTTGGCCATCTCTTCTTTTCATGTCTGCATAAGCCTTGTAAGTTGTCACAGCATGAGTCAAGGACACTTTGACTTCTTCATGGATTCTTTTTAAAGCTGCTGCCTGTGAGGATGCCAATTCCACTTTGCTACCTGAGAGTGAGCCAAAGTTACATTGGGGGTTGTAGCCATAATTTGCAAAGAATGGGGAGACATTAGAAGAGGAGTGTGGGGCATTGTTGTAAGCAAACTGGGCCATTGGTATGTTTTGGGACCAGTTACCTTGTTCAGTGTTAGAGTAGCATCTAAGAAATGTTTCCAGACATTGATTCACCCTCTCTGTCTGGCCATTGGATTGGAGGTGGTAGGCTGTTGATCTTCATAACTTAATGCCTAGGAGTCTGGAGAATTCCTCCCAGAATTGTGCTGTGAATTGGGGGCCTCTGTCACTTATGATCTCTTGGGGGATTCCATGGTGGGCAAAACATTGTTGACAAACAGTTTGGCCATCTGGACTGATGTGATTGTGGTTTGGCATGGGATGAAATGACTCATCTTTTTGAAACAATCTACTACTACCATGATTGCATCATAACTGTTTGATGGAGGAAGTTCTACTATGAAATCAACAGACAGAGATGTCCATGGCCCATTTGGAATTTGTAGGGGTACCAGTAGACCTGTATGTTTGATACGGGAGGGCTTTGCCCTCAGGCAAACCATGCAGCCCTTCAAGTACTTAGCTATGTCTGATGTGAGACCTCTCCAATCAAATTGTCTACAGATTATCTCTATGGTCTTATTTTTCCATTGGTGACTAACCAATATGCTGTCATGGTGGGCCTTGATGACTTCCAGGCAAACATCACCATCAGGTACCCACAGGTGACCATTGTGAAGTATGGTACTGTCTTCAGAACTGTAGTAGGTGTGGGGAGTAGATTGACTTGTCAACTTAAACAACTGGGGATACTGTTTGTCTAAAGGTTGCAGCAACTTGACTCTAGCTACCAGGTCTGGGTTGGCAGGTTCTTGGACACTTAGGGTACAGATTGTTCCCATGGGAGGAGAGGATAGAATGGCGCTGGGGGGAATCATGACCTTTGTATTAAATTCTTGTTAAGCCTTAACGTCAGGAAGGAATGCTGTGTTGCAACTGAGGGAGTCCGCCAGATGGTTATCAATACCCTTGATAAACTTGTATTGGAATCTTAACTTGACTAGGACTTCATATCATCTAGTCTGACGTTCAGCTAAGAGACAAGGTTCCTTGTAATCAGTAGGGCTTTGTGGTCTGACCTTACTGTAAATGGGTGTGTGGCTGAGCAAAGGTGATGCTGCCAGTATTTCATAGACTCTACTACTGCTAATAGCTCCTTGTCATAGATCATGTAGCTGAGCTCCTCAGATTTCATTTTTCTTGAGAAATAGCCCACAGGGTATTCTAGTCCATCATCAGCAGTTTGTAGAAGGACTGAGGCAATGGCAAATTTGGAGGCATCTGTGGCTAAGATGAAGGGTTTGGAGGCATCAACATGGCAGAGCATGGTTGCAGAGCACATGATGTTCTTAACAGCATTGAACGCAGCATCACATTGTGTGGACCATTCCAGAGTTTTTTTCCACTAGCAGCATAAAGGGGGCTGCTGTTTCTGACAAGTGGGGGTGAAGTGTTTCAAGAAGTTGCATGTTCCCAGGAAACTGCGGAGTTGGGTAATGTTTGTTGGGGTCTGCCAATTCCTGATTGCAGCTTCCTTGTCAGGGGAAATGGCATGGCCTTTCTCCAAAATCAGATTTCCTAAGAAAGAAACCTTACTCTTGAAAAATTCACATTTTCTCAGTTTGATGACAAGATTGGCCTTTTAGATCCTTTCTACTATAGCACAAAGGTGGGTGGCATGAGACTCCTCATCCAGAAAGTATACTAAGATGTTGTCCATGTATGCTATAGCACAGTTCCCAATGAGGTCACCTAAGACTGCATTGATCATCTTCTGGAATACTGCTGGGGCATTTTTAGACCAAAGGTCATGACTTGGTACTGAAAGATGCCTTTCTTAGTCCTGAAAGCGGTGAGCCATTCCTGACCTTCTTTGATGCAAATCTGGTTGAAAGCATTTAAGAGGTCCAGCTTTGAAAAGATCCTAGCTTTCTCCACCTCCCTGGAGATCTGAGACTCAATGGGCATGGGGTATGGGTCCGGTACAGTCACATTGTTCAGGTTGCCAAAATCAATGCAGGGGAGTAATGATCCATCAGTTTTTGAACAAACAGCATTGGAGATCATATAGGAGAAGATTTCCTAAAAATCTGTCCTTTGGCTTCCATGTCCTTTGTCCATTCTTCTAAGCATTGTTCCTCCTTTAAGTTCAAGGGATAGATAGGAGAAGCAACTTTCACCAAATCAACAGTGAGTTTAAACTCAAAGTCAAATTGTGAGTGTGTGGGGAGACCATCAGCTAGCTTAGAATCAAAGGCTGTTGCAAGTGGGAGAGGCACAACAGAAGGACGTCAAATGATGTGGCGGGTTTTGTTGTTGCTGATACTGACATTGAGATGTGAGGGGCTTCTTTCCCAAACGGGATCATTGGTACCTCCAAGGAAATTCTGGCAGGATGAGCAATCCTCAGTAAGTTATCTTTGCGGATTGGAGTGATATTGTGCTCCTGCCATCATTCCACGCCTAGGATCACCAGGTATGTCAGGTGCTTTGCCACTGTGAAGTCAGCAACAAAGGCATTATCAGTGATGGAGAAGGATAATGGGCAACGTAGTCTGAATGAACAGAAGACATTGGATACCCCTCCTTTGCACAGAGCACCAGGATTATATTCCAAACCTAGCTTTTCAACCAGATCTTTTGAAGTTAAGTTGTCTGTGGCACCAGTATCTACTAAAGCTACAGCTTTTGTTAGATGTGATGTGGAAGCAAAGGAACAATGAAACAAAAAATATCCCATATTTGTTTTATTTGATAGAGGGGGGTGATTGGAATCAACTTGTACCTGGAGTTGAGGAGCTGTCTGAATGGACAACAGGTCCTCATTCAGGGCTACAAAGGGTTGGTCAATCACAGGTTCAATGACAATAGGCTTGATACAAGGAGCAGGCGCAACCTTATTCATAGTGGCAACGTGGAGATCCACTATAGCCTGAGCCTTGGCAGATAGCAACGGACAGTTCTGGTTGAAACGTATAAGTTTACAGGCATTGGTAGCGTTACCTGAAGTGGGCGCTTGGAAGTCAATAGAGTTCAAGTTTGCCAGGGTAGCACTGGAGTTGTAAATATTGTAAAAGAAGAGCACGGCCAGGGTAGGAATACTCTGAGGAGGAGAACTGATGACAGGAGCTATAGCCAGAGCGGGGGCTGGAGTCACAAGAGATTGAGAAACCTCAGGGGATATGGGCCCTTGTGGAGTGGCTGGCTCCTATTGACTTTTCAAGCAATTTAACATGGGAGGATCCTCCAATAACAGAGGCTGATTTGGCTGCTGGGATGTCACTAGATTACCCCCAACTGCTTCCAGGAGGCGCTGTATCATATCAGAGACAGAAGCAGAAGGGTGCAACCAGGGTGAAAGACTTTGACCGGTGTGGTCAAGGCTGAGATGAAGGGCCGCAAGCTTAGCACTTTCGGGGAGTGATAACTTCTTGGCATTGGCTTGAAACTGCTTGAGGTTCAAGGGTAGAGGTTGACAGCCTTGAGAACTTGAGAACAGAGTTTTGTAGTCAATCAAAGAGTAAGTTGCCGGAGCTTGGCACGTCACTAAAGGAATTAGAATTGACACATCATCAAAGGAGTTTGGTGCTTGGTCAAGAATAGGCAAACACCACTCACAGGATTCAGGTTCTGCTTGTTTGAGTAAGAAGCTGAGAAGCTTCTGAGGGAAACCATGCTGGGTCCATTCCTCAGTTAGTGCCAAGATTTCTCTGGCAGTATTTAATGAAGGGGATGGAAGGCTAGGAGCAGGCTGCCAGAATTTGAGGCGTGAGAGTAAAGTACAACGAGGTTGTGTGATCTCTATCTTTGCAAAGGATGTGTATAACAGGGGAAAGAAAACCACTGCAAAAATACTCTAAAATGAAGTAATGAGCATTGTGGAAGTTACCACTTAGATATCCATGATGCAAGAGAATGATCTAACAACAAAGATGAGCAGGCCATACAATATATCAAAATTAGAGTAGTTTGATAATGTCAGGGTAAAGTAGAGATAGAGCTTGTTGTAATTGATCAAATGGGGAATGTACATCCAAATGAGGATGACATTACCAATTAGGAGAAGACAATGTGTGTTTACTTGTAAATGATAACCCTTGAAGAGTGAATAAGGAAAGGTGCAGCAGAATATTATGAACAGGTACATCAAGAAGACCTTCATTTGGCTCAATGTCAAGGAATCAGCAGCATAGATAGGCTCACATTCAATTTTGCAGGTTTCAGGAATCATTTCAGCAGGAGGTGGAAGATTACCAGGAAATTGCAGAGGTGAGAAAGCAGAATCTAGCAGTCTGGTTATTAAAAATCTGATTGGAAAATATTGAAATAAGTGAATCATTGAGGCAAGATATCTATTGAAAGTAAAATATCAAACTACTAGGTAGTTTGGTGGGGACAATTGTTACTTAAAGTCTTAGGGTACATCTTGATGAGGTGGCTCCTTGAATACAATATTTAGACAGCTTACAGATACCACCAATGGTGGTTCTGTAAGCTGTTACCTGACCTCCTTTGAAGTCAGGATTTGTTAACCAGCAGGTCAAGAAAGGGAAAATTGGGTGTGGGGCATCTGTGCCCCACTCGGACCCAATTTCCTGTGCCACCACCCACTTGCAATAAATTGTTAGATTTAAATCTACAATTGCCGCAAGCGGGCGGGGCTTTGGGCCGGGTTTCCCCAGGTGGCGGGGCTTTGGCCAAGCCACACCCAGGAAAACTATGGCCATGACAATTATAGATTAAAATCTGAAATCAACTCATCCACTAAAGATGTGGTAAGGCTACAATTTTTCCGTAATCATAACTTGATCTGAAACAAATGGCTTCTCTATTATAAAGCAGCATTATTTAATATCTGCTGTAGCCCTAATCCTGTCCTTACACAATGCAAGTATGTCATCCCTTTGAGACATAATAGCTTTCACATTGGGTAAAGTAGTTTCAAAGCTATGAGGATAAACAAATAGATTCAGCCAAAAGCAAGCTTAACTAGCTTCAAAAATCAACTCATTGCAGAACAAAACTTAAATGGACAAAGATCTATCATCAATCAATATAGATCTATTGTTTCTGAATTTATCATTAATCTCAGTTGATTTTGTTCTGATTTGAGTGGACTTTGTTTAGTTTGACTTGGTTGTATTTATCTTTGTTGTTATCAAACCTACTGTGCTTAATTTTTTGGCTGATAAATTTTGTTTATCCTCATATCTTTTAAAGCTACTTTATAAGTATGTAAAAGTAGGATTGGAGGAAAAGAGATTTAGAAAATACTGGTAGCTTTTAGTGAAAATGCCTTTTTTATTATTTAGTATTAAGGTGTGAATAAGGAAAGTGATATTAATACTGGTAATGATTCAAGATTATATTCCATAGGCAGTCTTTTACAAAAGCAGGTTGAGCCTAATTTCTCTAGTTGAGTGGCAATCATTACAGGAAAATTGGATAGTTTTCCATTTGGTTGGGCATCACAACTTATCATTGTGGTTGACATCTATAGGCTAGGAGACAATTTTTTTTTCTTGCTGTCATCTCATTTAATTATTAGGCTTTTATAATAGACTGGTTTTATAGAGGTTTATTCCTTCCACAAAGAGAATAAAATTGAAATCAGAGTAAATATGTAGTTTAATAATATGCTACCAGTGGTTGACTAAGCCACCTGAGAGTTTATTTACACCAGATATATTTTGAAGGATGTAAAAAGGAACATACTTCATTTCAACATAATTTGTATGGAAACATAAATATAAGGTTATAGCAAAGTTTTTGGTGTTTTAACTTAACTTTATAATGTAATATGAAAAAATGATGTCATAATGTAATATTTTGTTCCTAAAAAACAGCATCAAATTGAAGTGGGTACTAGAAAGTCCATCCCATTGACTGCAAAAAAGACCCAATTAATTACATTAACCATAATTTAACATTGACAAAAGCGCACTTTTATAGAGTCAATTAAGAGCTCTGGCTAAGAAGTAATAGCAATTTCTGATTGGGTACTAATTAAATGCGGCTTAAAATGATTCATAAGTAGGGTTGAGTAGGTCACAGTATTTTAAACTGGAATAAAATATCCCAAACAGAAATTTAAATTAAAAAACTGTGGCCGTCCCAACCCTATTCATAAGAAAGAGTAAAAAAGTGCTCAGTGGTATTAAAAAAATATTTGGATTTGCTTTTATATAATTGAATTGCTGAGAGTAATATATTCTCATAGTAACATATGGGTCATTATTTTAGGGATTAGGCCATTTTCTAATGCACATGCTGCTCAAGTCGCAGCATAACACAGTTCGATTTTAAAAAAGTAACTAATTACACAATTTATATTTAAAACATTAATAAATCAATAAAAATTGATATTTTTTCACAAAGTAAACTATCAGAATGAAGCTAAGAATCATATCTTTCTATTAGTGTAAAAATTTTAATATGTATACTATGCTCAATATTAAAGCAAAAGTAATTTAAAAGAGCATAATCCAGATTTTATTATATGATTATATCTAATGATATAAAGTAAATCACTTCAAAGCTAATAAATACTCTTTTTTCAATACACAACAGATGTTTTTATTTAAAAAAAATTAAAGATAAGATTGAGAGCTTTAATTTCGCATTTTATTTTATTTAAAAAGCTCAATTCTCTAGGATTTTATGATAGTTTGAAGTTAGGATGTTTTTATCACTGTTTAGATTGATTTTAAGGTTCAAGTGAGCTTTGAACCTCAAATTAAGCATTCTTTAAATGGAATTCTTTAATATTTTATCATTTTAAAAATATGTGGAAGAGTTATAATTAACTGAATACATCATTTTAATTGATTTGCATTGATTAAAAAGAGGATATGATGTAATAATAATGCTTAGCTGCTTCACATATATCACTTGTGCATAAAAACTGGGTATTTAATTAATTTCTGCAAACATAAATTCAAGTTCAAACTATAATAAAAGCTATCACACCATTTCTTTCAGAATGGTGTCATTTAGCTTGGTATATAAGAGCTAAAGTACCACAAAGCTTCTAATCCAAAAGACCCCATTCAAAGACCACATTCTGATCATAACTACTCCATCATTAAGGCAAACATCAGAGATCTTACCTAATTACAGATTCAAAATACTACATGTCCTCAGTTAAATTTACTTCTTCCATGCTACCCTTTTTTTCCTTGGGAGCTTCAACAAAAAGAGAGAGAATTACAATGTTAAAAAAGGCATTCCTCTTTATTGCTGGTGATGATCTTGATAATTTCATCAAGCACTTCCTTACTCAAACTGAATTTGGGAAAGCTCAGTTCCTGCCAACTATTCAAAATCAAAAAAGGCAATGAGTTCATTGAAAACTTAAAGGATCTCATGAAATCTTCTAACCAAAAACATCCCCCAGCCTTGTGATCTCTGGTTACTTCCAGTTACTCTTTAAAAGAGCTTAATGATATGGGGTTTAATATAACCAAAAGTGAGTTTGAATACTCAAGAAAAATAAATAAGAATAAAAATGTAAGCTTAAACAAAAAAAGCCAAAAAAATAATAACTATTCATTAAAAAAAAGAAATAACTAAAAAAATAATTAAAAAATTGCTGGAAAATTCTTTTGAAAAAAGCCAGTTTACAAAAAAAGTGCCTGAAAAATTTATAAAGATATAGAAAAAGAGATGAGTAATTACTCAACTGAAATTAAATACTCTCTACGTAAAACAAAAAAAGAAATATATGAAAATATGAAAATAAAAAATGAAATTTCAGTTTCAATTTCCACTTACTATAAATTAATCCCTAAAAATATAATAAAAAGTAAAAAACAAACCAATATGTGCAATATTTGTAATTTAAAAAATTCACTAGAAAAAAAGAAGGAAGAATGTGAAAGTAAAAACTTACCATTACCAGAATCTATAGACAATGACTTAAAGACTATTAATCAGCACCAAGACTTTTATGTTCATCAAAATCATGAATATAAAAAAGATATTAATGAACTAGATGATGAGTCTTGTGTTGTAGTTATAGATTATAAAGAAAACTTAAAGGTTGGAGGTGGTCCAATTGAGACCAATAATTGTTTTTATTCAAAAAAACCAATCTCATTATTAGGGTTTGCATTAGTTTTTAAAGAAAACAATAAAATTAAATATGAATATCATGATTTTTTGTCTCAAATATTATCACATGATTCTTTATTTTCAGGTGAATGTCTAATAAGTCTTCTTAAATTAGATAGATTTAAAAAAATAAAAAATATAAAAGTATGGACAGATAATGGAAATCATTTTAGATCATATGAATTTTTATATTACTTATTTAAAGAGGCACCTAAATATATTAAGGGTTCTATAAAATATAACCTTTTTGTTGAATGCCATGGAAAAAGCATTGTTGATGGTCACTTTGGTGTAATATCAAAAATTTTAAAGGAAAAAGAAAATGTACTTTATATTAACAACATTAATGATCTAAAAAATATTTGTGAGAAAGAAGAAAGAAGAAAGAAGAAAAGAATTATACAATTAAGCTTTAACTGGTTCAATTGTTTCCCAAAAAGCATTTTTTATATTTATGAAAGGAAATTTAGGCCTATAAAAAGAGAGCTTGAAGTTAAAAATCTGCGCATTAATCTTTCATATTTGATGAAAGATGGGAAGTTATATACTTCACCTTTAACATTTGAAAGCTTCTCAGAATATTCTGAGATAAATTATCATTTGAAATCACGTGATGATACCAGAGAAACAAAAATATCAGAAGATGCTAGTGGTGCACTAGGGCAAGTTCATGAAGTAGGACAGCTTACTAGAGGGTGTATTTTAAATAGAGTTATCAGTCTTTAAAAACAACAACCTTTTTTTCTGAAACAAACTAAGAATATTTATGATGAGCCAAAGATAGGGTAATAGCATTTATAGCTTTGGGGATGCTATTACTCTCCCATGCAACTCATCATAAATATTTTTGGTTTGTAGTAGCACTTAAGATATTTTCAGTAGTACTATAAGTTGCAATTTTCAATTATAAAATCAATGAATTATTTTTTAAAAAATCACCCAAGCCCAAGATCAATTAAATATTTGGGATTGATTGTATTTTACTCTTTCTGAATAATTTGAATATGAATAATGTGATTAAGTTATAAAATAACCAATCTGGCGCCTAGGCATAACAAGAAAAATAATGCCCCATATATTCTAGAATATAAACTACTGGCTCCTCGTGGATTATATATAACTTAATTGCTATGTTCACTGCGGCGCTGACGTGTTTCCAAGCGTAAAAGTATAAAAAACGTGGTGGAGTTATACTATTTCACCACTAAATTTAATTCGCTGGTCTATGGAATGTATTGTTTGGAGGAGTTTTTATTTTTATTTTAATCAATTGCTAATTCACGCCATGTGTGGGTGGTAAATGTTTTTAGAATTAGGACTACATGATCTTAATCGCTTTTATCTGATGTATAGTATTTTGATTTAGAAAATATATTGAATTTAGTGCAAATAACCCCCACAATTAAAAGCACTTACAAGGCTTCTTGATTTAAAAAATGTTAAAAAGAAAAATTGGTTTAATTTTATATCAGAAGTGGTGAAACGGGAAGACAAAGCTTAGAATCCCCAACGAATTAGTTTGAAATAGTAATTTTAAAACCTCTATTGAATTGGTTAAATTTTCATAAGTCTCATAAAAATGTGCATGTCGCCAAGCAATCTCCTCATTTATGACTTATAATTAAAAGCCAACCCTGTCACCGAAAATTAACCACAATCCTAGTAAAAACCTCGTATAAAAGAAACAAAAATTGTAATAAACATCAACAAATGCAAACCTATCCAATCATCGCTCTCTCCTTAATTACCACCTTCGTTGGTGTCCAGGCGACACCATCTCTACAGATCAGCAGACGCTCGTATGGCCCTACTCCCAGTTATTTACACGAAGTGCCCAAGGCGACTCAACCTGTTTACCATCCAAAGCCACAGCACACGGTATACACCCCAAAGCCCAAATTATATCAGCCACCCAAGGTGTACACCCACAAACCTAAAGTATATCATAGACCTAAGGTGTACAACTTAAAACCTAAGGTGTACCATCAGCCCAAGGTATACGCCTCAGAGAATGAATTGTATCAGCCTAAGCAAAAAGTATATACCCCAAAGCAAGGAGCCTACATTCCAAAGCAGGAAAATTATCAACCTGAGAGGGAACTGTATCAGCCTGAGCCTGAAGTATATCATCCTCAACCTACCATTCCAATCTACTCTCATGATTCATACATATCTAACCAACCCATGTATGTAAAAGCCTACAGCAAGGGATATTAGATCCCTTGCTGCATTTTAAATCGCCTATATTGACATAATAAACCCGAATTACCATTTTGAATTATAAGAAGATTAATTGTATTCAGATATTAAAAAAATAAACGGTACCAGTTATGTTTATCTCTTTTAAACAAATAAGAAAAGTAAATTTATTTAACCTGATGTTGTAACTGTGCTGTTTTAGCAGAGTTACAAGGGAAAAAATATTTAGAAACTAGATAGCAATCTTTATTGAGAGATAGTGATTATATAGTCATTGTGAATCAAGAATAACAGGAACATGATTGTGTTTATCACACAGTTGGATGGTGAAGGGGGTGGCTTGATCCTGGTAATGAGTCAAGCGCCAAAACGAGGTATCCACCATAAGGGATCACCATTTGTTCATGTTGTTGGATTTGGCAATTTGAGTTGACTTCCTAGTCTGGCTTTGAGTGGCCGGGTAATCAGATTGCGGGTCACAAACCTGCTTGGTTGGAACCTTGCTGGTGGGTTGAGCCTGCTGTTTTGACACTGATAAAAGAGGATAGAGTTTTCTTGTCATAATTTCTACCCCTAGTGTCACAAGATCTATTATTTTTCCCTCTTGGAAAACAATTCCCTGATAAACAACCTGATATTTGAATAATTGCTGGCACCCTTATCAGGCACCAATGTTATATGGGAATCAAACATTTTGGTTTATAAACGGAACATTACCTGGACAAACCCCATAACTGCCATAAAGTAGATAGACACAATGTAGCTTGATGTGATACTATATAACTTTGTATTCTTTCAAAAACAGTATAAATTTCATGTGTAAATTTCCCCTTTATCTTGTTTTATATAATTCCAAGAAGTATATGATAATTCTTATATAACAACTGTATAGGAACATGATGTGACACCCACAGTTAAAAATAATTTGCATGTATCTTTTTTACACTTTTTATAACACATTATTATAGAGGAGAATGGGGGAAGGGTGCAAGAGGGATTTCTCAAATTAAACCCTCTAACCTAGCTGCTTATATTTCACAATAAACTAGGGAGCACTAATGGAGCCCTCTCATAATGGGACTCTCATTAATCATTTTTAAAACCACATGGAACATGTCAATTGCATTTTTCATATAAACAATAAATATATACCCCATTTACAATTAAACACATTACTGATAATTAGAATATAACTCCTCCTCATTTTACTTGACATAATGAATGTCCCACATAATGGTTATATTATATACACTCCTTCAAATAATGATCATCTAAACCCAACCCACTTAAGTACCACTGGAAGAGTTCTTCTTCCCAAACTTCAGTTAATAATATATTTAGTGTCAAAAAATGGGGTCAAACCCCAGCAAGGTTCCAATCAAACAGTTTTATGACCCGCAACCTAACTTTCCCATGACCCAAAGCCAAACGTGGGAGTTGACTTTAATTACCAAATCCCGCAACAGGACTTAGTGACAATCCCTGTACAGTGGACAGTTCAATTTAGCGCTTGACTCATTATAAGGATAAAACCACCCTCTATCCTATCCAACTAAGTGATCATCACAATCATGTTCCTGTTATTGCAATTCAACCCCAACTATATAATATCAATATCTCATTAAGATTATTATCTAATCATTTTCCCCTTGTAACTCTGCTAAAACAGCACAGTTATGACATTATATTTAATATTTCAAACTAAATAAGTTCATCTATAACAAGGACCAAATTATGATCATCTGATAAGAAAGCACATTTTATTGAGTAAGGTTAACTTGTAACTAAATTAAGCTTCAATTAGCTTACAATATATTGCAACTGAACCAATTATAGTTCAGTATCTAGATTGGATATTGCAACAGTCCAATAGAAAGGACAATAAATGTAAATATTGTGTAGCTTTATTTAAGAAGCAGTAAGCAATATACCAGAAGGGAGAGCCACTAATTCACCCAGAAGGTGGCATTATGATGGGATCCAAGTATGGTGTGAGCAACCAACATTTAATTGAGAATCAGCACTTGGAGTTGGCGCTTGAAACTAGCTAAAAACCTATTTGGGAGATATTACAAGTATCTTGATGCTAACTGCAAGATCCTCATTGTCATTATATATATTATGGGACAACTCTATGAGCTCCTCCTGTGTTTCATGAGATAAAAACCAGATGAAGAGTCAATCTTGGTCACAGCACCCCCTTGTCCCTGTCTGTTGTCCAGAACCAGGATTGGGGTCTGTGAAAGACCTGGGAGGTTGCATATGAAATTCTTTTGGGTGTGTATGGTGCAGCAGGGTTGCAATTGGTTCTGATGAAGTTTCTTAGTGCTGCCTTGGGCGTCTTTAACCTGGTAAGTGTGATTGTCATAGACATCTTGTTGCAATATTGAGTACTTCACTCTAATTGCTATTGAGATAATTGGAATTAATACATTGATACAATTTGACAATGGATTCCTTAAGTTGATTTCCTCAATTGCAATTGGATTCAACTGGTGGAGCTAAAATACTCAGGCTTATTATCAACCCATATGAGTTTAATAAACACAGCTTCTAACCTTACATTTAACACTTATACTTTGATATTGCCTTTTATTTAGCAGTTGAAATTGGCGTTTAGTAAGCCTTAAATAGCTTAGAGATATTAGTATATTTTATATATAGTTTAGTTAATAAAAACTTTAGCTCGTAGATTTAGCGGCAACAGCGCCCACGTCAACACTAAAAATGTTGACAGTGGCCATGTCGACACTTTAGTAAAGTGACGACCCGGTTTTACTTAATGTTGTTTCCTGGATGTTGACACTTTTTTTAATTAATAGCACAGTTTACCCT
This sequence comes from Entomophthora muscae, assembly GCA_014839935.2. Lineage (NCBI taxonomy): Eukaryota > Fungi > Entomophthoromycota > Entomophthoromycetes > Entomophthorales > Entomophthoraceae > Entomophthora > Entomophthora muscae. Next base: position 441,517 of record QTSX02006423.1, read on the forward strand.
GAACATTTTTTAATATAAAAAATATTTAAAATACATTATTATACTAAAATGACCCCAGAGAGTTCAAAAATGCAATAAAAAATACCGTAAGTAATAAGAATAAGGAGATATAAGCAAGTATTTTCAATTTACTATGTAAAACACACTCTTTATTATAGAATTATTTTTTATTCCCATAAAAATTAAAATTATAATGAGACAAAAAAAGATAATTTATATATCATACTAACTAAAAAATATAAGAAAATTCTATATTTAATTTATTATACTTTTTATAAGCATAACTGAAAATATCTCATAGCTTAAAGATAAATTAACAAAATATAATATATTTCTTACAAAACCACATAAAACTGTATCTGAAACTTACCATTTATACTTAAAAAGATTAGTACTATCCAAAAAAAATTAAAAGTTTAAAAGTAAAAAATATATAGGCAAAGCAAAGCAAAGTTTATTTGGCTAATTAAAGCCACCAGCAAGAGCAGTGGCAACATCTTCAAGGTAATTTTTTGATTTCCGCCACCTTGTACTTCTTCTTCACTACCTTCTGCACGTCCTCCTGGTAGTCTTGCTCCTTGGACTTCCTCTTCTTGGGGGCCACCCAGTTGGCCAGGCCGTGGAACTTACAGACAGTCCGGGCCTGCTCCTCTTGTAGCTTGGAAAAGAACTTGTTATATTTGGGGTTGGTCCCAAACTTCACCTTCAGGTGCTTATGCCAAACCTCAAGGCTAGAGTTGGTCTTCATCTCCCCCTTGAGGCAGGCGCCTTGACAGTTCCAAGGGGCAGTGGCCCTGCTCTTACCTCTACGGGCAGTCACCTTCTTGCCCACCCATTGCCGCTCAAAGTACTCCAGGTAGCCTTTGAAGATGGTGGAGTGCTTCTTGATATAAGCATCCTCCAGGAGGGCCTCAAAGCCAAGCCCAGTATGCTATGGGCGCATAAAAGCCAAGGCAACAAACTGGGTCAGGGCAAAGCGGCACTTCCCCTTACCATTGTTAAGATAATTCTCAAAAAGGTCCTTCTCACTCTTGAGATTCTTGACAAGGGCCTGCCTAAAATGGAAGAGGCAGCCCTGGACTTCTCCATCAAAGGTGGCCTGGAAGGCTCTGAACTGAGCCTGCTCAAAGTCCATAATGATCAACTTTGGCCCAAGTGAGCGCACATGAGCTAGCTGCTCAGCGGCTATGGTTGCCTCATCCTTCTCAGCAGAGGAGGGTTTTGCCCTTGTGGTGTGGGTGGGAGGGGAGAGCTGGTTGTTGGGAAGGGAGCTCAATGCATCCCGGAGAATCTTGAAGGCTCTGGTGTAGACCTCTATCTTGGCACCAGGTAGGAGAAAGAACACAAGGGGGATGACCTGGTCATTAAACTGCCCATGCAGGACCCAAAGCTGCTTAAAGAGAGAGGGGCAAGTAGCAAATGTGCCGTCACATATCCAGGTGGTAGCAGTGTTCAGCTGCTCCAGGTTTTGGGTTGTGGCGTAGGCTACAATCCTATCCTTCACTTCCTGCCCATTGTCATATAGCAGGAACATCTCACCATCCTCTGTCTTCTTGAGAGCATCTGTGAGGATAAGGTCCTTGATTCTGGTGGCACTCTTGGCCAGGGGATTGGAGGCCTGACGCCTATCACTCATGAACTTGACCAACTGGGTATGGGTTGACACCCTCTTGAGGTTGGTAGGGGACAGGTACTTGCAAGCAAGCATAGTCAGCTGGGTGGCAGAAAGTTCTTTAGAGGTGGGCATAATCTGCACCAGATACCACTTCAGGAGGCGGGAGATGGTAGTGTTGGGCATAATGCAGGTATGCTTGCCTTTTATGGTTTGGACCAGGTCCCAGCGCTCAGTGTTGAGCCGCACAGGGCAGGAGCGGTGCTTGCAGGTGTAATGCCGGCTCTTAAAGCCACAGTTGGAATTGTTGCAGCTGAGGATATACCCATTGGCCACCATGGCTGGCCCAGCTTTGACGCTCATGATGGGAAAAAACTTTGGCAAGGAAGAGAGAACCTTGAACTTGCCATCAACGTTGCAGATGTTGTGGGCCACAAGAGGGGTTCCAAGGGCCAGCAGGAGCATGGCAGAAGCCAGGGGAGTAATTGGGGCGGGGCTTTGAATCATCCCCTGATGAACTAGAAGGGGGAGAGTTTGGCGGGGGTGGGGAAGCAGAAGGGGGCTTGTAGTGGTGCTCCTCATGTACAGGAGACTTTTCTTTGGGAGGGGTCTTTTTGCCTTGCCACATCTTCCTGGTTGGCTCCTCATCAGAAGCTGAGTTGTAGAAACTGTGCTCTGTAAGAGAGCCATCAGTTTCCTCTCCCCCAGTGGAGTGAGCAGGGCTCTTCTCAGGAGAGGGCTTTGGGGATAGCTTGGGGGTGGCCTTCTTTGACAAGACAGGCTTTTTCTTGGTAGATTTGGTTGGTTTAGAGGGACACTTGGTACCCTTTGGCTGTTTAGAAGTGTTCTTGTCCTAAAATAATAAGTAAAAGGGTTTAAAATAAAGTAATGTATGTAAAAAACAAAAAACAGCTTAAAAAGCATAATATACAAAAACTGAATCTTAGATGGCTTTTCTTAGCATTTAAAAGTTAAAAAATACTTGTATAGTTTTATTTTATTAAAGTTATAAATAACAAGTTAAAAGTTAAGAGAAATATGTGAAAGTATTATATTTAGATATAGATTTTATTTTAAAAATTAAAAAATATGAAAGAGCAAAGTCAAAAATACAACATATTAAAAAATGAAAAGTTTTTATTTTGTAAAACATAAAGTTTTATATGTGAGAACTGAAAAGCGTTGACATTATGAGTGACAATTAGTAAAAAAAGCTGAATTCTCACTGTTGATTACAAAAATTGTAGACATTATTTTTGACAACATTGTCACTAGTGACATTTTTTTGAAATGTTACTATGAAAAAACATAGTACGCTTAATTAAATTTACGCAGGCTAGCAAAAAATTAACCATTTTCTGTGTGTTTTTGTTTGCATATAAAAATTAAAAAAAATATAAAAATAAGTTAAAAAAGTATCAAGGCTCTTTATTTCTTTATTAAAAATTATATTTTGGGGGTGGGAATATGATATTTTACCATTGTGTATATAAGAAGTTGTTAAGAAGTTGTTAAAAAATATGAAAAAGGTAAAGTGTCAACAACGTCACTTACAACATTCTTTATATGACGTGGCATATTAATCTAGGCTTAATTGCGCCACTCTAATTTGCTTAACTCAACCCCAGGGGATGATCACAAGCAAATAAACGGTACAACATGCCATTTCAAAAACGGCATCTCAAATTTTTGCTATCTCAATTTACTAGTAAAAATGCCATTTTGATTTACGGCATTTCAACTAAGAAAAAACGGTTCTAAAATTTTAGATTTTTGAACCCCCCAAAAAACCCTAAAAAATTCCCAAAAAATAAAATTCAAAAAACATTTATAAGCTTAAAAAGCCTCAGAATTCTAAATATGGAATAAAAAATGGGATTGATTAGTAGCAACAAGGTTGCGTAAAGTCCAAAAGTTAAAATATCCCAAAAATAACTATTTTCATTGATTTTAACTACAAACTATACTTTAAAATAAGCATAGAATTGTATCAAATACTAAATAAAACTAAAATAATGATAAAAGTAAAGGGAAAAAGAGATAAGATAGAGTGGTGTTTATTGAGGAAGGATCATACATTGGTTGAAAGAGCAATAGAGATGGCTTGGAGATGTTCAAGCTTGCTATCCTTGGGATAGTAGGCAAGGACCACCTTGCTAATCTCTGTATACTTTTTCAACGCTTTGGTTTGCTTGTGGGGATCATCCTTGGTCTTCATGCCTGTTTTAAAGAGGCAGGTGGAGATGGCCTGCTGAGTCTTGAGATGGACCATGATTTTGTTGAACTTGGGCTTCTGAACCTGGACCCTTGTGGCAAATTGACTATGCCACCCTTCAAGAGAAGAGATGGTCTTGATTAGGCCATCCTTTACCTGCTTAAAGAAGTTCCACTGGATTGAGTCAACGCCTTTTCTGATACAACGTGCTCCTTGAAACACTCCAACCCATTGAGTTTCAAAATACTCTATTAATGGAGCAAAGGCTGCCTGGTTGGCAATAATGTAGGGGTGGCGGAGGAGAGCGTAGTAGAAGGCAATGGTTTCCTCCTTCCGTACAAGGGCAAGGGCAGCAAAGCAGTTGAACACGTCCTTTGCTTCCTTTGTGCCTTCAGTGTAGACCAGCTCATGGAGGTCAGAGCACTTTTGAAGGCAGCAGCAGAGTGCCTGCCAAAAGTGAAAGTAGCATCCCTGAGGGGAGCTCCTGAAGACTCTAATAAAAGCATTGGCCCGAGCCTGCACAAAATCTACTACCAGGTATTCATGGTATGGAAGGCTTTTGGGCTTTTTCTTGATTGGGGTGGCTTCCTCTGACTGGGCCTTTTTCTTGCACCCTCTAGTCTTCTTTGGCTCTCTTCAATGGTGGGGAGGATCTCATCAAGCTTGGCCTTTAATATTTTTAGAGCCCGGATATAGTTTTCTTGCTTCTTGTTAGGAAGGAAAAAGAAGACAAGGGGAAGAACCAGATTTCCAACCTGCCCATGGATATTCCAAAGCTGGCTGAAGAGCTTTGGGCAGGTGGAAAAGGTACCATCTGCAAGCCAGGTCTTGCATTTTAAAAGGTTATGAAGATCCTGGGAGGTAGCAAAGCAGATGATCCACTCTGGAGCATGTTGCCCATTATTATGAAGGAGAAATCTCTCTTTGTGTTGTGAAAGCTTTTGCTCTTCAGTTAAAATCAACTGGTCAATTGATGAAGCACTGACGCCTCCAGTGCTCAGAGCATATCTCTGGTCAGTGAGATATCTCTGAAGTTTTGAGGCGCCACCAACAGTTGCAAGTTGGGTATCATTTAGATTAATAAGTGCATCATTTACAACCTCATTTGCAGTTTGGTCTTTGGTGGTTGGTATGACCTGGCAAAGAAACCAGCGGATCAGTTGATACAGTGAATCAAAGGGCTTGGTACAGTCATGCCCAATAGTCAGGGCTTTAAAACGAGTGAACCCATAGGTGGTGAGTCTAGCTGGACAGCCAACGTTATCACATTTGAAGTGATGCTGACAGATGGGCTTCTTCTCGTTGTTGCAGCTGAAGCTGTAGCCCTTGTGGACAAAGCCAGCACCCCCTTTCTTGGTCATAATTGGGTAGCTGGTAGGGTAAGTTGGGGGCACAGCAAAGGAGCCATTTCTGTTGCATACATTATGAATGGTATTAAAATCCCAGAGCTCAATTGGCTCATCTGCAGGAGCACCAGGCTCAGGCTCAGGCTCTTCTTCATCCTCAGGCTCTGAAGTGGGGTCAGAGTGGCGGTTAAAGTTGAATAACTTCTCTTGAGGGTCTGACGGGGAGTAAACAAAAGGAGAATGGGGAGGGGTTGGGCTTGTTTCCTCAGGCTCTGGTGAGGGCGTAGGGGTCTTGGGGGGAGCTTTACCCTTAGCAGGCTGCTTTTTAGGGGTAGTTTTGGCCTTTTTGGCCTTTGGAGGAGTGGTCTTAGACTTTGAGGTCTTGGAGGCCTTGGACGCAGCTTTGGTGGTAGGCTTGGGAGGCATCTAAAAGTGAATTAGTATCAAAATATGAGCAATTTGGGGGTTGTTTTAAAGAGAAAAACAAGAATGTTTTTAATGTAAAAGTATCAATTTTTTTACATAGAATTGTAGAGGAGATTAAATAATATATACTATCAAAATTTCAATGTTTTTTTTGTAAAAATAAAATTTTTATTAGTACTGCAAGTAGGCAAAACTTCAAGTTTTGACTGAAAACTTGCAGTCAAAATGGCGTTTTTGAAGTGACATAATTGAGGTGCTGTAGCTCAAAAACATAGTGTTTTTGACCATTTTTTATATTAAATTAAGAAATCTACGGTGGAGCTACCTCAACCAGGCCAAAGAGTAAAACTTGAATTTCTCAAAAACTAGCTTATACAACTGGGGTCAAAAAGTACCCAGTTGTTTAGAGGAAGCCAAAAATATATATTTGCAAAGTTTCATATGTTTTCTTACATTTTTTGCTTAAGTGGTTTTAGACGTGAAACTATACTTTTGAAAAGTGGAAAACAAGAATTGTGGTGGGGGAATTGATATAGCGTAGCCTGGCGTCATATGTAATTTCCCTTATTTTCCCCTATCCATTTTGCGCCTTGAATCAATTGGGTGATGTGAAACTTGGTGGAATTTGAAGTGATGTAAATTGAAATGGCATATTCACCCTCTTCTATATTAAAATCACTATTAAAATATTTTATTGATGAAACCCTTATCAGTGTATCCATGTATAATAAAGTTATAAATTACATATAACAAAACTGGTTTTTTTTACCCAGCAATGACAATCACTAGAAGGACTATCATAGTGGCATCTTTTTAGGTTGTTCCTTTTTTAAGTGTCTTAGATTAATACTATAGGAACATCTTCTGGCACTATATCACAGGCTTTATTTTAGTTCAGGTATAAACTTATTTTAGTTTAGTATAGATGGCGTAATTTGAAATGACGTAAAGTTGAGATGGCGTAAACACACCCCATACTAAGTGATTTCATATGTAAATAAAGTTAGCAAAATAAGATTTAATTAATCTGACTCAAAGTGACGGAATTGAGATGGCGTAAATTCAAGATGCTGTATTATAAAAGTATATGTAAATTTTAACTATTTTATTGTTTATTTTATTTTTTTGTGATTCAAAATCACTAACACAAACAACACCATCTTGAATTAAATTTGAGATGCCGTTTTTTGAGATGCTGTTTTCAAAATGGCGTGTCCTACCAAATAAACAACATTTACGAGTGTCGACATTATTTTTAATAATAATTCTATAGTAACTTACATAGTAAGTCATGCTTAAATTATTGGATCTCTGTTAGCCACCAATCCACTTAATATATCAAAGCCGGAATAAGTGCCATGTATATATTTATAACATGAACCTTTCAATAATCAAATGTATGTGCACTGTCTTTTTCAATATAATAATTCAATAAAAAAATTTTAAATGCACACTTTTTTTTACTTTAGATGCTTCAGTTTTGTTATTAAAAATAAGTTCAGCTTAAAAAGTGTTGACATTGACACTTTTACGTTGTGAAAACAAATAAAAAATAAACTAATTTTTATTAGTAAACATAAAGGAAAAATAAGGTTAAATTGAGTTTTTTATTAAGGTTAATATTAAATTGTGTTGAGATGGCCACAATTCATTGTGTTTTCTGGGTTTGCACCCCTGAACGCTTTAAAAAAAGAACTAAGCTAGCGCAACTAGCAAAAAACATAGGATATTTAGAGTTTTGAGTTGACATGGCCACTGTCGACATTTTTAGTGTCAACATGGGTGCTGTTGCCAATTTAGCTAGTTTAGATAGCCCAAGTTTACGACATTGGCACTCATTTAATGTTTTGACCATTTACTTAATTTTGTTGAAGGGGAGATAGCCTTCTTTATTTCCTATTAAAATTAAGTTTTTAGCTTTTAAGATTAAAACAATCCTTCTTTGTGTCTTCTTTTTATTTTTGACTGCTATAAATTTGGCTTCTAAGTTTTTAATTAACTTGTTTTAAAAAAATTGTCAGCCTTTTAATCTGCAAATTCCATTTTTTCCTATTAGTAAACTCCTCCTGAAAATAGCACGGTTGTGTTCAGGAGCAAAAATCACATTACTCATCTTATTTTCTAAGCTTTTGGAGCCAAAAAGTTGTGCTACTTAAAATCCATTTACAAAAAGTTGTATTAAAACTTAGCACAATTTAGCTCTTTCCCACTTATTTTCTCTATTTTTATTAAGCAAGCCTGTCTAAAAATAGTACAACTGTGTTCAGGAGCTCAAGTTACATTACCTCTCTTTTTTTCAGAAAGATTAGATAAAAATTATTTTTTTGAAAAATAATCATTTGCAAGCCTGCTTATTCTTTGATGCAAATTTCTAATTCTTACTTTCTAATACTCAGTTCTCTTAATTTTTATTCTTTGCAGTTATACTTTTCCCTTCCATGCTTGAGTTTACAGGTGGGGGAGGTATTCCTCTGAAGGAAATATATTTTGTTTATAATGGATTTCATCACACAGTTTCTCATGGTGCATTATTTGTATTAGAGTTAGATTGCCTTCAAAACTGTAGCAGTATTTTCTATAATTTAAAAACTTATTTTGAAGATTTACTTGATAAGCTCTATCATTCAATTGGTTTAGATGCACTTCTTAAATATATCTATTTCAACTTTTATGATATTTGCACTAGACCTTCTTTTGAAAGAAAAGCAAGTGATATAATAAATAATATTGTCTATAGAAGTTCTTGCTCAAAAAAACAAAATAATTTGTAGAAAAAACGATAGGACACACCATCTCAAAAACGCCACTTTAATTTACGCCATCTTAATTTTAATTCACTATGGCATTTTTTGCGTTAGTGATTTTGAATCACAAAAAAATAAAATAAACAATAAAATAGTTAAAAATTTACATATACTTTTATAATGCGGCATCTCAAAAGTACACCATCTCAATTCTGTCACTTCAAGTCAGATTAATTAAATCTTACTTTGCTAACTTTATTTACATATGAAATCACTTAGTGTGGGGCGTGTTTAAACCATCTCAACTTTGCCTCATTTTAAATTGCACTATTTATCTTTAACTAAAATAAGCTTACACCCAAACTAAAATAAAGCCTGTTGTATCGGCCAGAAGATGTTCCTATAGTATTAATCCAAGACACTTATACTAAGAACAACCTAAAATAATGCCACTATGATAGTCCTTCTAGTGATTGCCATTTCTGGTAAAAAAACCAGTTTTGTTATATGTAATTTATAACTTTATTATACATGGATATGTTGATAATGGTTCTCTTAATAAAAAATTTTAATAGTGATTTTAATATGGAAGGGGGTGATTACGCCATTTTGATTTACGTCACTTCAAATTCCACCAAGTTTTATATCACCTAATTGATTTGATGTGCACAATGGATAGGGGAAAATAAGGGGAAATTACCTATGAGGCCAGGTTACGCTATATCAATCCCCCCACCAGAATTCTTGCTTTCCACTTTACAAAAGTACACATTCACGTCAAAAATCATTATAATAAAGAATTTAAGAAAACATATGAAACTTTGCAGATATATATTTTTTGGCCTCCTCTAAACAACTGGATACTTTTTAACCCCAGTTGTATAAGCTAGTTTTTGAGAAATTCAAGTTTTACTCTTTGGCCCAGTTGAGGTAGCTCCACTGTAAATTTCTTAATTTAATATAAAAATGGTCAAAAACACTATGTTTTTGAGCTACAGCACCTCAATTATGTCACTTCAAAAACGCCATTTTGACTGCAAGTTTTCAGTCAAAACTTGAAGTTTTGCCTACTTGCAGTACTAATAAAAATTTTATTTTTAAAAGACAAAAAACATTGAAATTTTGATATTTTATATTTTTAGAGCTTTTCTACAATTCTGTATAAAAAATTACTACTTTTTATATTAAAAACATTCTCATTTTTCTCTTTAAAAACAACCTAAAAATTGCTCATATTTTTAAACTAATTCACTTTTAGATGCCTCCCAAGTCAACTACCAAAGCTGCGCCCAAGGCCTCCAAGGCCTCCAAGTCCAAGATCCCTCCTCCCAAGGCTAAGAAGGCCAAAGCTCCCCCAAGACCCCAACTCTATCACCTGAGCTAGAGGGAAACAGTCCTACCTCTCTTCACTCTCCATTTGTGCACTCCCCCTCAGACCCCCAAGAGAAGTTATTCAACTTCAATTACCACTCTGATCCCACCTCAGAGCCTGAAGAAAAAGAGAAGCAGGAGCCTGGTGCTCCTTCAGATGACCAAGTTGAGCTCTGAGATCTTAATACCATCCATAATATATGCAATTGAATTGGCAACTTTGCTGTTCCTGCCACATATCCATCCAGCTACCCCATCATGACAAAGAAAGGGGGTGCCGGCTTTGTCTACAAGGGCTACAGCTTCAGCTGTAATGATGAGAAGAAACCCATTGGTCATCATCACTACAAATGTGATAATTTTAGCTGCACAGCTAGACTCACTACTTATGGGTTCACTAGATTTAAAGCCCTAACTGTCAACCATGGCTGCGCTGAGTCTTTTGACTCTCTTTACCAACTTATCTGCTAGTTTCTTTACCAGGTGATCCCAACCACCAAGGATCAAACTGCCACTGAGGTTGTTCATGATGCCCTCCTTAATTTAAATGATACACAACTTGCCACTGTTGGTGGCGCCTCAAAACTAAAGAGATATCTTACTGATCAGAGATATGCTCTGAGCACTGAAGGCATCAGTGCAAGCTCCATTGATCAATTAATCCTTACTGATGAACAAAAATTATCGCGCAATGAGGAGAAATTCCTTCTTCACAATGATGATCAACATGCCCCCAAGTGTATTATCTGCTTTGCCATAAGCCAGGATCTGCACAACCTGCTGAAATCAAGACCTGGCTTGCAGATGGCACTTTCTCAACCTGCCCAAAGCTCTTCAGCCAGCTTTGGAATATCTATGGGCAGGTTGATAATCTATTTTTTCCACTGGTCTTCTTTTTCCTTCCCAACAAGAAGCAGGAAACATATGTCTGTGCACTCACAATCCTAAAGGCCAAGGTGGATGAAATTCTCCCAACCATTGAAGAGGAGCCCAAGGAGACCAGAGGGCGCAAGAATAGGGCTCAGTCAAAGGAAGAGGAAGCCACCCCAACCAGGAAGCAGCCCAAAAGCCTTCCCTATCACAAATATCTGGTAGTGGATTTCAAACAGGCTCAGGCAAATGCCTTCATTTGAGTCTTTAAGAGCTCCCCTCAGGGATGCTACTTCCACTTCTGGCAGGCACTCTGCCACCAACTCTAAAAGTGCTCTGAACTTCATGAGCTGGTCAAGTCTGAAGGCACTAAAGAAGCCAAGGACTTTTTTAAATTACTTTGCTGCCCTTGCTCTGGTTAGAAAGGAAGAGACAAATGCCTTCTATGACGCCCTAATCTGTCACCCATAGGTTATAGGCAACCAGGCAGCCTTTGCGCCGTTTATTGAGTATTTTGAAACTCAATGGGTTGGTATTTTTCAGGGAGCACGCCACATTAGAAAAGGCGGTGACTCAATCACATGGAACTTCTTTAAGCAGGCAAAGGATGGCCTAATCAAGACCACCTATTCTCTTGAAGGGTGGCATAGTCAATTTGCTACAAGGGTCAGGGTTCATAAGCCCAAATTCAACAAAATAATGGTGCATTTAAAGCCCAACAAGCCATCTCTGCCCAACTCTTCAAGACTGGTATGAAGACCAAGGATGATCCCCCCAAGAAGACCAAGGCAGTGATAAAGTATACTGAAATCAGCAAGGTGGTCCTTGCCTACTATCCTAAGGATAGAAAGCTTGAGCATCTCCAAGCTATCTCAGTTGCTCTTTCTACCAATGTCTGAGTCCTTTCCCAATAAACTATTCTTTATCTTCTCTCTTATTTCCTTTGATTTTACCATTCTTTGACTTTTTTTGGTATTTTTACAATTATATGTTTATTTTAAAGTATATCTTATAGTTAAAATAGATGAAAATAGTTGTTTTTGGGATTATTTTAACTTTTGGGTTTTACACAACTATGTTGCTACTAATCAACCCCATTTTTTATTGCAGATATGAAAATTCTGAGGTTTTTTAAGCTTATAAATGTTTTTTGAATTTTATTTTTTGGGGTTTTTTTAGGGTTTTTTGGGGGGTTCAAAAATCTAAAATTTTAAAACTTGTTTTTCTTAGTCAAAATGCCGTAAATTGAAATGGTGTTTTTACTAATAAATTGAGATAGCATAAATCAAAATGGCAAAATTTGATATAGCGTTTTTTTGCCGTTTCAAAATGGCGTGTCCTACCAAAAAAAAACATAAAAAATATTGCTTCTAGCAGTTTTTGCTTAAAAAATAAAATGGGTAGTGAAAAAAACAAAATAAAAAGCCATACAAACCTAAAATATACTTTGTTTAAAAAATATACATCAGTCAACTCAACTGAAGTTGCTGACAAGTCAGATACTTTCCCTCCTGCTCTCAGAGTTGTTGCAGTCTCAGTTAATCTTGCTTCTTTGCCAGCCTCAATTGCAAGTGGTTCTACTTCAAAAATCCAAGCTGCTGTTCTTACTAATGATATTTCAAATAAGACCCAGGATCTTCTTCTTGATGAGCTCCTCTCACACTTAGTATTGAGACATCTGGTGGTATGATGAGTGCTCTAATTAAGCGTAACATCACTGCCCCCACCAAGAAGTCTGAGACCTTCACCATCTACAATGATAGCCAGCCCAGTGTTTTGATTCAAGTCCTAGAGGGTGAACATAACTGCACCAAGGATAAAAACTTTCTGGGCAAATTTGAGCTCTTAGGAATCTCCCCTGCTCCTAAACATACATGATTTAAACAATTATCCTTTATCCATCAAGTCAATATTAATAATATAAGTGAGCCCACTGCTACAACTATCACTTATGAGAGTGAAAAGAAGAAGGTCATCAAAAATAATTCTGAGCCTGAAATTAATTGTATGGAGCACACACCACATGGTGACAACCCTAGAATGGCTCTCATTACTGCTACTTGTGACACTTCTATAGGCAAAGACCTCCTTCCTTTGACTTGGGGTTTTACACCATTACTCTCTGCAGAGTCCCCTTTACACATATTATACCAAATATTGTGTAAAGGGTTAAATAAGCTGATCATTATAGAACATGTGCCCTCACTTCTTGTATATTCAAATATTAGGTTGGGGAATATTTAAAATACTGTTGTAGATATGCACATTCCAAAGCTCCTTATGGAAATAGGCTGTGATTTTGTTGTGAATATTTATTTTGCTAAGACTCTACCTCTCCTTCCCACTATTAAAAATGGATTCTCTTCATACAAACAAGTGTATCAGATATACAATCTGAGGGAGCTACCTCTCTGCAATCCTTAGTTATTCATGTTTAATCTCACTGGCCAGAGGCTCTTGGTTTCCCAACCTGCTAATGATGACAAGGGGCTATACTCATATGATATGGCCCTAGTAGACACTGGCTGCATTTATGCTAAAGTAGCCAATCAGGCTCATTTACATCTGTGACTGCTACACTTACAGCTGCTCCTTACAAGGGTACCAAGAAGTTTGTCACTCACATCATTACCCTACAAAGGGATTACCTTGCTAGTCAGCACAATAATTGTGTTTTCTTTACTGTTGGGGAGCTTACACTCCTAAAGTTTCAATATCTGGATATATTATGCAACTTTCTCATACTTGCCATCACTGTAACTTGCTCCATTGATACAAGATTTCCTGAAACATCGTCAAAAGCCAGTGTAATCTATCTGAGCCCTAATGGTTGTGACTTGAAGACACACTCTAAGGAAGAAAATAATGGGTGGTATAAGATAGATAACCACCCAATAGTTCATCTTTTATGGCTTAAGCTAAATCTTGTTAGTCATGTTAATCTGTTAGTTGTTTATGGCTTTCAAAAAATTCCCCTTCTTGCTGCACATGACATAACCACTCCTATTACCTCCCTTACTAGTGGGTCTTATGACATAGAGATAGCTTTGGGGAAAGACTATGTCAATGAACAACTCTATCACACTAGTTACTGACCAGGCTCCATTTCAGGCTGTTACTATACTAGCTCAGCACTAACTAGGCTCAACAAGGTTGGACTTTTAGACAATGATACCTTAACTCTTAATATTAAGACTAAGGGTGGTATTGTGGTCAAGAATATCAATCAAAATGACGCCATCTCCACCAAGGAGTCCTCAATCTTCTACACCATCAGCAATTCTCAACAGGTTAGCGCTATACAGATCTATCAGGGTGACTGTACTTCTACCAAAGGTCTTTTTATTGTGAGAACATTCAATCTGATCAATAACCCCCTCCTGGTATGACCTACATTACCTATCCCTGCAACTCTAGTGTGTACACCAGTCTGAGGTTTCAAACCCTTGCTTTGATGTTGTCTTTGTCCAAAACATAAAGGCTGAGTTTACTCTTACCATAATGGCTAGACCTAACTCCTCAAGGTTGAGGATTCCACAAAGCAACCTGATCTTAACAAGGCCGCCTGATTAGAAAGTTACCCTATTAGTCTTCCCAAAGCCACTGCACCTATTACAATTAGTACTGTCAGCACTAAAAAGGAACATGAGAAGTTCTTCTACTACAATGTTAAAAGTCTGCCCTTACCCAATTCAAACCATGTTATTACTACCAATCGAATGTACAAAGAGCCCACCTCCCTCAATCCTCTGGTCTTGGATCATGTAGCCCTTACTCCTCCATTCAAGGTGCAATCCAAGCAATACAAACCTTATGTCAAATCTAGAGGAAGAAATGTCGCAATATTGAGTACTTCACTCTAATTGCTATTGAGATAATTAGAATTAATACATTGATACAGTTTGACAATGGATTCCTTAAGTTGATTTCCTAAATTGCAATTGGATTCAACTGGTGGAGCTAAAATACTCAGGCTTATTATCAACCCATATGAGTTTAATAAACACAGCTTCTAACCTTACACTTAATACTTATACTTTGATATTGCCTTTTATTTAGCAGTTGAAATTGGTGTTTAGTAAGCAAAAAAGCTTAGTGATATTATTATATTTTATATATAGTTTAGCTAAGATAAACTGTAGCTTGTTATTTAGCTAGTTTAGATAGCCCAAATTTACGACACATCTGAGACCTTGAAGGGTCCAAGGTGGTTTGGTTCTAACTTTTCATAAATGGGATTGAGGACATTGTCAGGGTCACCTACAGATTAGCAAGCTTCAAGCTACTTATTGCCCCCTTGATCTTCTCCTGTTTGATATCACAGGCCTTGGTGCACCATTGCACTAACAAGAAAATGACAGTGTGGGGTGGTTTGGCTGAAACTGTTGATTTCAACTTACCCTGATCTAACCCTATCACATTTTTAAGGTGCCAAAGCTAGCACACTCAGACTGAACCATGTGTTGTGGTTGATTATATCACAGAGAATAAGAGTGCAGTTGGTAAAATTTTCTTCCAGGTGGTGTTTAGGTGTTCCTGGACAGTTTGGCAATCAGTTAGACCAGAGAATCATTTAGATGAAAAATATCTCATTGGCTTGTGGGTGATATTGTTGCAACCAAGTTCCCAGCCTTGTCTGCCAATGTATCTTACAATACACAGGGGGTGCTCAATAAGTTGCCCCTTGATGTATCTAACAACATGAAATAATCTGATGACAATATTGAGCTGCGGGCACTTTCTCCTAATTAGGAGTGCTGCCAGTTTGACCTGCTGATCTTGCACAAGTTATTCCTCAAGCTTCAAACCTTACATAAAAATGCCACTATGCCACCCCCTTGTGGCCTTGTGGCTTTCCCCATATGGTATATTAATCACAATATTCTACAATAAATGATACCTTATTCTATTCATTATTGTTCTTTCTATTGGACTGTTGTCTTCCCCAATTCAAATACTGAACTCTCATTGGTTCAGTTGCAACAGTGGTAGCAGCAGTAGGTTCACAACCTATCTAAAGAGAAAATATCCAAGAAAGAAAAGAGTACAGGTTGTATGGCTACTCCCCACCAAGAAACCTTCCTGCTAATTCCTAAGGGGGACATACCCGTTGGAGATGTCATTTATCAGGATCAATTGGTACTTACAAGTGTGTACAATCTACTCTGCCTTGGGCAGCGCAACGCAAGCGTCACCCTTCCCCAATCAGATCTCTTGCAACACATGCTCAACCTACAGCTGGAATCCTTTGTGGGTGGTGTCAAAGAGGCTGACATTGTCACTTGGCTCCACTCCACCAAAACCCGCCTTTGTATATGTCAAGTACCTGAGCCCATGTGGGTTGCCTCTGCTTTGGGCCACCTTATGAGGCCTGCCGCTGTGTGGTTCACCAACTGGGCCAGTCAAAAAACAGAAATTACCTGGGTGTTGTTCAGGGACGCTGAAGAGTTCTGCTACAGTAAAACCTTTTCACCCATTGTAGTGGGAACTCCCCTCCTGGCTATTAAACAGACTGGGTCTGTACCTGAATATCTTGCTGCCGCCCCAGAAGCTGTGACTGACGGGAACACCATGCTTCTTACCTTGATAGTTAATGGGCTTAAGCCCCATATCTGCAAGTGGGTTCCCGTAAGTTGCTGCACCTCCATTGATGACTTCTACAAGGCCATTGTGGAGGCCAAAAACCAGATTTCAATGGGCTTCTTCCATTCCAATGATGCACCACCCCAACCTTATCTGCACCTGGCAGTGCTCACAACCAAGTAGGTTGCTGTCAGCCACACCAACAGGAAAATGGGTTTAAACGCCCCTGCAAGGGGGAACTCCAACTAACCCAGATTAAAGACCAGGGAAAAGTCTGGGGATTGTAGTTACAAGAGGCTCTACAACCCCACTTGACCCTCACTCTCAATTCCTCTTTGCAAAGAACCCCTGCAACTACAAGGTTCATGAAGTTGAGGATCTTGACATATTCCAGGTCCACAGCAACAACCCCATACTCCAAGCAAGCCACTTTTCAAATAAATTAACTTGTTTGGTCTATCCCTTCTTCTTCCGTGGGAACACCCATAAACTACTGGTAGACACTGGGGCTAATCACACTATGATTGACCAGACATTTGCTGACGCTCAACAACTAGACCAAGTACTAAGCAGGTTCAAGGCAGTACAAGTAGCTGACTCCCATAGAGTAGCAATTACTCATGAGATAGTACCCTTCTCTGTAAGAATGGTGAAATTCCAGATTAAGCTCTTGGGGCCAATGATGGCAGGGCTCAGCCACAATGTCATTGCTGGCCTTGACTGGCTTTGTCATAATTGTTCCTACATTGCTTGGGATACGTCTGTAATTACCCCCAATAGAAATGGGGTGGGTTTCCAGATATATCCTGTTGAGATGAGCAAGTTACTTCACAATACTGTGTTTTTCAAAATAACAGAAATATACTCATATGATTTCAAGGGGGAGAAACTAGACTTTAACCAATGCTCAGTCAAAGTTATATGTGCTGAACCATCTGCAGCCCCTTCCTTGACCACTTCACCTCCACCAACACTTACCGCACTTCTCAAGGAATATAAGGACATTTTCAGTGAAACACTGGACCAAATACCTCATCCCCTGGAGATCCAGCATGCTGTACAACTGCAAGGGTTGCTTTCTAAGGTACGGCCCCTCTATTGCATGACACCAAAAGAAGATGAGACCCTCTGCCAGCACCTTATGGATGCACTCAATAAGGGCTTTATCTGCCCCTTGCTTTCCCCATACTGGGATGATGTCTTCTTTGTAGCCAAGAAGTATGGGTCCCTTTTCTTGGTCACAGACTACTGCACCATAAATAAGGTGACCATTGAAAACAAGTACCCCCTGCTGTTGATTGACAACCTTTTTGACACGCTTGCAGGTGCAAAGGTCTTTAGCAAGATCAATCTCAACGTGGGGTACAATCAGGTCCAAATTGCACCAGGGGATGAGGCAAAAACTGTCTTCTGCACAAGCTATGGGTTGTTTGAGTATCAGATCATGAACTTTGGAATGAACAACACTCCTTCCACCTTTGCCATGCTGATGAAAAAGCATTTGAGGAATTGATTGGGAAATGTGTTGTTGTGTACCTTGACAACATTATTATATTCAGAAAGGATCAAACCAAACATCTCCAACACCTCTGTGCTGTCCTCAACACCCTTCAGAAAAATCAGCTAAAGGCTAAACTATCCAAATATGTATTTCTCAATCAGAGCTATTGTTCCTTGGGCACACCATCTCCGCCCAAGGAATAAAGCCTGATCCTGCCAAAATCAAGGCAATCACCAGCATGCCCCTTCCATCAATGTGGGGGTCAGGTATGTACCTTCTTAGGCATGGTGGCCTACGTGCACAAGTTTATTACCAATTGTGGGGAACTAATCACCCATCTTGCTGAGCTCCTAAACACTAAACAGCGCTTTAATTGGACCCCTGTCAGAGATCAAGCCTTCAAAACATTGAAGCAAAGACTTACAACTGTGCCTGTATTGAAATTCCCCAATTGGAACTGCCAGTACAAACTTGAGACTGACACCTCTGACAGAGCCATAGGGGGCGTGCTACAAGTAGAAACTGACAAGGGTGTTTTCCTCCCCATGGCATATGATCCAGGAAGCTCATCAACTCAGAACAACATTACCCTATACATGATAAAGAATTTGTGGCCATTGTGAACTGCATTGAGAAATGGCGCTGTAACCTGGAAGGGGCCACCTTTCCACCCCGCGTCCTGACAGATCATAAGTCACTTAAATAATTCAACATGCAGTCCCACTTGACACACCATCAAGCAGGCTGGGTTGAGCGTCTATCCCCCTACCAGTTGCAAATCAAGTACAAGCCTGGGAAGGAACTATTCACAGCTGACACCCTCTCAAGGCTCTACGTAGCGTCCATCACCAGGGACAACAGCTTTGATCCAGATCGACCCATGCTATATTCTATCCTGAAGCAAATTGTTACAAAGGCCTTAATTTGATAACCATCTCCAAGCTAAAGGACAACAAAAGCCATTTCACCACAGATGCTGGCAACATCTGCCGCCGGGCAGAGACAGGTGAAAAGACGCCCTACATTCCCACCACACAACAAGGCAACATCATACTACACTATCACTACACCTTGGGTCATGTCAGAGGACGTAACTTCTTCAAGATCATGAAACATAAAGTTTGGTGGCCACATATGCGCCAAGACATCCTGGACCTCCTCAAAACATGTGTTTTGTGTGAAAAGAACATGTCTAAACCTGCACCCCCAAAGTCTGTCCTGCCACAAAAGCCATGAAACCATTTGAGCAGTGGGCCCTTAATATTGTTGGGCCCCTTCCCAAAGACAGACTAGGGAAGAAGTATATCATAACAGCCATCAATTACTTCACCTGTTGACCAGTAGCATAGCAACCACTAATCACACTGCCACCACCATCACCATCACCTGCTTCATTGGCAAGGAAATTTTGGCCTGCTTTGGGCAACCCAAATGTCTCATTACAGATGGTGGTCCCAAACTTGTTGGACATGTCATGAAGGTGTACAGTGCCAAGAATGCCCTCCAACAAATAGTCACAGCCCCCTATCATCTGCAAGCCAATGAACGCGTAGAGAAATTGAATGGCTCACTAGTCATACTGATTGCCAAGCTCTCACAGGAGCATTCAATACTGCGTGGACTGAACACCTGCCCACCGCTCTACTTATCTTACAAGCAAGAATCAACAGAGGCACCAGGTTCAGCCCCAGCGCCCTGGCCTTTGGGACTTCTGACAGCTTGACAGGAGTAGAACAAGGAAAGTTACAATCCACAGTTCCTGGAAAACCCCCTTTGTTGATGACTCCATCCCTGAGCCAGTGGCGTGCCAAAGCTTGAGAAATTGAACACAAGCAAATTTAGTGTGGGACAAACCACCTTGAGGCCAGATACACTGTAGGTGACCCCATATACACCCTCAACCCCAATTAAGCCAAATTAGAACCCAACCACCTGGGGCCCTTCAAGATTGCTGCCGTCTATGATAACCACACCTACAAACTTGAAGATGCCCAAGGGAACACCAAGAAACTTTACCGCAATCGCTTATGTCCCTGCCGTGCCATCCTCACACAAAAGTTGTTTGTGTGGACCCTCCCAGATCTTCTGCAGACTCTAATCCTGGTGTCTGACAACAAGCAGGGGGAAAGGGGGTGTTGCAACCAAGTTCCAAGACTTGCCTGCCAATGTATCTAACTACATGAGCCAATCTGATGAAAATATTGAACTGCAGGCATTTTTTTTCCTAATTAGGAGTGCTGCCAATTTGATTGCTGATCCCCGCACAAGTTATTCCTCAGCTTCAAACCCTACATGAAACATGCCACTATGCCACCCCCTTGTGGCTTTCCCCATATAGTATATTAATATAAATATTCTACCATAAATGATACCTTACTCTATTCATTCTTGTCCTTTCTATTGGACTTCTGTCTTCCCCAATTCAAATACTGAACTCTCTTTAGTTCAGTTGCAACAATATAGTGTGTGACTACTTGTTACAGGGCATTCTTCACAAATTATGTTTTCATGATGTTACCCACAAGTTTTGAGCATTCATCTGTGATGATTTGCCTGGGGTGCCCAAAATGTACTACAGTTTCTTTGCCAATGAAGCAGCTGATGGTGGCAACAGTATGGTTTGTGGTTGAACAGGGTACAGGCCAGCATATAAAAATAGTTTTGTAATAACAATGTACTTATTTCCTTTCTTATCCTCAGGAAAAGGTCCTAAAATGTTGCATTCTCATTGTTAAAAGGGCTCCATAGCCTTGATGAGAAGGACTTACTTTGGCAGGGCAGGTTTGAATTTATGTAACTGTGCTGTTCTAGCAGAGTTACAAGGGAAAAATATTTAGAGACTAGATAATATTCTTTATTGAGAGATAGGTATTATATAGTCATTGTGAATTGCAGATAACAGGAACATGATTGTGTTGATCACACAGTGAGATAGTGACAGGAGTGGCTTGATCCTGATAATGAGTCAAGTGCCAAAATGAGGTATCCACCATGAGGGCTCAGCTTTTTTTCATGTTGTTTTTAGAAATTCAAGTCAACTTCCTAGTTTGGCTTCAGGTGACTAGATAATTGGATTGCAGGTCACAAACCCGCTTACTTGGAACCTTGCTGGCAGGTTGAGCCTGCTGTTTTGACACCACCAACTAAAGGTTGGCATCCTCTGGGGGTAAGTTGTCAGGGAGGTCTTCAGGAGCCTGGGCGCTGTACTATACTAACTGCCATTTGTGAAGGGTAGGGCAGTCTCAAATTGCTTCTGTCTGGCCTTGCAGGGTCTCAGGCAATCATGATGTAGAATTTTGTCTTGTTTACACTTCACAAGTCCTTGCACAAGATAAGTATTGTTTTTATTTACCTTTAGGATGATGGCCAGGCCCACCCTTTCTGGTTATAGCTTACTTTTGTTAGTGTTCATGACCCAGACTTTGTTGCCAATCTGGTGTCTTTCTTGGATGAGGATAAAGGTTTTTTGTAGATGCTTTTCTTCCCTTTCTAATTGATTGCTATTGGCCTGCATGACCTGGGGATCTGAGCAGGGTGGAACCTTGCTTGGAATTTCCAGCTTAGGTCCTGATAGTGCTTGGATGATGTTGAGCTGTGTGCCATAAACTAACTTGGAGGGGTATTCCTAGTGGATCTGTTCACACAGGTCTGGTATACAAGCAATGCAGTTGGTAGCTTCTTGTACCAGTCCTCAGGTCTCCCAGCACATAGCTTGGATAGGGCTTGCATGAGGCTATCATTCAGCTGCTCTACAAGTCCATTGGCTTGAGGGTGATAATGTGTTGTCACTGTGTGTTAGACTGCATTATTAGTGAGGTACACATTGGTGTCTTTGGAGGTCAATCCTTTACCTCCATTGGTTATCAGGAGTTCTGGCTTTCTGAACCTGCTGATTATTTCTTTCCCAATGAATTACCGCATGTCATTACCTGTATATGTTTTGACTGCTTGTGCCACTGGCCATTGCGTGGCAAAGTCTATTGTGGTAATGATGTACTTTTTTGTTATTTTTCCCTGGCATGAGGCCCACAATGTTTAGGGCCCACACCTTGAAGGGTAGTTGTGTGCAAATAGGTAGCACTAATTTAGGTTGGGTGTCACTTTTTGCAAATTTCTCACATACTTCACATTGTTCCAAGACTTCCTGAACGTCTTGGTACAGAGTCGGCCAGCATGCTTTGTGTTTGAGGAATTTATAGAGGTTGCGGCTTTTTGTGTGTCCCAGATCTCTGTGGTAATGTAGGATTGTGTCAACTTGCTGATGTGTGGAAATATAAGAGATGGCAGTCCTGCCAGTCATCTTCCAATGTAAAGTTCCATATATGTCAGAAAATAAGTGCTCATTCTTTATAACTGTTTCTTTTGTTATGTCTGTGGTGCCAGGGGGAAGTCTTTGTCCTTTGTCTGTAGCACCAGAAGAGGCCAGTCTGGGTTGAGCCTATTTTTGCCCCTTGTGGCCCAGACGTACAGGCACAAGAGTGAATCTGCCATGGCAAGTTCTGGACCAGGCTTATATTGTATGAGCATATTGAACCTCTCTAGGAGTTTCATCCAGAAGGCTTGACAGCAGGATATGTTTGCTTGCGTTTTGAAGTATATAAGAAACTTGTGGTTGGTCAATGCCGTGAACTCCTCCTGTCATTCTAGGTAGCAACGCCATTTGATCAAGCAGTGCACAATATCCAACGACTCTTTGTCATGTATGGGGTATCAGCACTCACTGTCTGTCAGTTTGCATGATTCATAGACTACAGGCAGGAAATTGTTATCATTGTTTTTGATTCATAGTACTCACCCAATGGATGTGTCCAAGGCGTCTGTTTCCATTTGGTATTCCCCATCACGTTTGGATTACTGTAGGATGGGTGCTGTTGTGAGCTTCTCCTTAAGGCGTCTGAAGCAAAGTTCATGTTGGGGGTCCATACAAACTTAGATTTGGCGTCAGTTATGGCAGATAGAGGTGCAGCAGGACGCCACAGTTGGGTATAAATTGTTTTACATAGGCAACCATGCCCAAGAATTTTTGTAGTTTCAAATTGTCTTTTGGAGGTAGTATTTTACAGATAGCTTGAATTTTCTGGTTACTGGGGTTAATGCCATCCTTTGAAACAACGTGTCCCAAGAAAGGCATCATCTTGCAGAAGAACTGGCATTTGGAGGGCTTGACTAGCAGCTTGTGTCAAGCTAGGTTGGTAAAGACTGCCTCCATGTCTTTATGATGTTGTTCTATTAAGGGGCTACAGACAATAATTTTGTCCAGGTATATCAGGACATGTTTACCTTTGTGGGGGCAAACACCTTGTTCATGAAAGTCACAAAGGTTGATGGGGTGTTTGTCATTCCAGAGTTGAGTACCACACACTTGTATGATCCATATGTAGTACAAAAGGATGTTTTCAGAATATCTTCTTCCTTGGTGCAGATCTGGTTGTAGATGGCAGTTAAGTCAATCTTGGAGAAGACTGTGGCACCGCCCAAGGCATCAAAAAGATCATCAATGAGTGGTAGTGGGTAACATTCTTGATAGTAACTTTGCTTTGGGGCTTGTTAGTCTGTGACTAGGCGTAGGATATCATCTTTCTTTGCTACAAAAAATACAGCAGCACCAAAAAAGACTGTGAGGGGTGGATAAGTCCTTTCTCTAATGCTTCCTTGAGGTAAGCGTGTAAGGTGTTGTTTTTATTTGGGGTCAGGCGGTAGATGGGTTGCACCTTGGGTACAGCTTCCTTGAGTTGAATGGAGTGTTGGATGTCTTTCTCTGGTGGTAACCTGGGTAGGGCTTCCTTGAAGATTTCCAAATGGCAGGCTACAATTTTGCAATCCTGAGACGTAGCAGTATCCTGGTGGTCCTTGAAGTGTATGATCTTGTACTGGCAGGAGTCCCAGTCAATTGCCTTAAGATTTTCTCTCCAAAGTTTTTATGATGTGTATGAAGATATGGTTGCTTAAGAGCTGGTCCACTGAGCTGGGGTAGATCTGGTGGTTGACATCTTCACATTTGATGGTCAGCACTGAGGTTGCCCAGTCTATGTGGGGGTTGTTCCTTTGCAACCATTCCAGTTCCAGCACAATATCAAACTTGGGAAAATTGATGACAGGACCTTGGATGTTAGAATGCAGGTTCTCAAGCATGATAGAGAAGGGGGCAGTTTCCCTTGTCACAGCAATGTGATGTTTATCAGCTAAAATCACACTTTTAATCTGCAAAGTATTAGTGGTTAACTTGAACTTATCTACAAAGCTGCTGTTGACTAAGGGTTGATCTGCGCCTGCGTCCAGGAGCGCTGAACCTGTGTAACTGTGAAAACAGAAAGGGTAAGACATCAGTTTAGTGAGATGTCTGGCAATGGTGTAAAGTACTGGGTCCTTTGAGGGCACTTGGATCATTGGAGACTGATCCACGTCCTCAGGTCAGTATTCATCATTGGGTAAGTCAGGAGTTGTGCAGGGAGAGCTTGGATTGCTTGGATTGCTTAATGCTCTCCCCAGACTTTTCCCTCATCTTGGTTGTCTTGTGTGGCAGTGATACAGAAATAAATATGGTTTGACTGGCTGTTGTTCCTGTTTCCATGTCAATTTGATCTCACAGGTTTATGGTTTGCACTGTTGTTGTTCCCAGGGGTGGTTGACTAGAACACCTGGCTGTGTGAGAATCCTTGGGCCTCTCTCTTTTTCCAGTTTGCGCATTGTGGAGAGTATTGGACGTTTTGTTCTGCTTTCTCTGCCTTGCAATACAAACTTTGCAAGTTGGTTATTTGGACTAGGTTTACGTTTCTCATTACATGCAACTTGAGAGTGTTGTAGTACAAAAGGTGGGTAGCTGGAGTGTCAAAAGCCATATCTGAGGGAGAACATAGTCAGAGTTCCTTGTAAACGCAGGTGAGCTCCTTCACTGTGCCTGTTTGAGTTAGATTCTTTACTTGGCGTATGATCATGAGTGTGGTGCCCTTAGCACAAATCTTGCCAAAAAGTCCTGTTTGAAGATGTCCTAATCCTTCCCAGTGTGTTCTTTGTGCCACTTGATGCACCAGGTGCCAGTGTCATGCTTCAGACAGATGGAGATCTCTGAAAACCAGAATTGTTGTGGGCATTTCATTTGGGCCAGCTTGCTTTGGGCAGATTGTATCCATGTTGTGGTGTTATTGTTGTTGGCTCCAGCAAAAGGCTCCAATGCAGCGCTTTGCAGTCTCTGAGCTATGTAGGCTGGCATGGTGCTCTTGTTGGTTTCTCAGGGCATAGTGGTGAGTGCCTGGAAGAACCCTTGCGCTGACAGGGCGTTGAAGGCAGGGAGCAGGATCACTATGTTCTGGTACAGTACAAAGCCATAAGGTATTTTGGCACCTGGCGTGTACGGCGTCCAGTCTAGAGGGAGGCCAGACATGATTTTATTGAGGATTTGTTGGCCGCAGCAAGTACAGGCAACAGGTGGAATCTTGGGGAATAAAGTAGGATGGAAAACCTACCTGTGCTACCAATGTTGTAACTGTGCTGTTATATCAGAGTTACAAGGGGAAAATGTTTGGAAACTAGATAAAATTCTTTATTGAGAGATAGGTATTATATAGTCATTGTGAATCAAGGATAACAGGAACATGATTGTTGAACACACGGTTGGATAGAAGAATGAGGTGGCTTGATATTTTTAATGAGTCAAGCGCCAAAAAGAGGTATCCATCATAAGGGATCATCATTTGTTCATGTTGTTAGATTTGGCAATTCAAGTTGATTTCCTAGTTTGGCTTCAAGTCACTGGGAAGTTGGGTTGCGGGTCACAAACCTGCTTACTTGGAACCTTGCTGGTGGTTCAAGCCTGCTGTTTTAACAGAATGTATATTATTGCATAACATGTATGTTTCTAGGAGATCCAAGATGCCCTGGTGTATATGCACTACACCAAGAACATGTGTTTCTTGATGTCAAACAATATACATAAACTTGGATGTGATATAAAGGGTGGTGGTAGTGCAGGATGGTATCCCCTTGCTATGTGGTAGGTGTGACAATCCACATTTGGAGCTGTTTTGCAGGTGTGGTATGAGGTTGACCAAGAAGGGAATAGTTTCCTGAGAGAGGTAGATATTTTATTTGGTTTGCTTTGGGGTGCAAGTAGGGTATCCCTCTATTAGTACCTGAGAAGGGCAAAGATAATACCCAGGAATGGTTATGCTAAGATATTGTAAGAATCCCTAGAGAAGCTGGGGTCATAATGCAGCTGGGCGCCCTTGAAAAGGGAGTATGTTAAGTCAGAATTGTCTTTTCAAAGGCCAAGTAGGGGGATAATAAAGTTGTCAATCCCTGGGATGGTGAAGAGTTGAATAAAAAACCAAAGTCCTGATACTAGCTGTAGTGAGAATTTCTGCTAGGACATTCTTGCCTCTTAAAATAAAGTGTATAAGAGTTTCTCTGCCTATGTCTTCTTGATGGTTCTAAGATAGAGCCTTTATATCATTGTTCAATTATAGAGTGCCTGGAATTAACTACATGGTGACTTTCCAGAGAATCAGCTGCAAGAAAACAAGGGATCATAGTGATTTAAAGGAAGTGAAGTTAGTTAATATGTAAATTCACAAGCTAAATGCCAAGCTGTGCTTTATTATTTGACATAATAAAGAACTCAGGCAAAATTATTAAATACATAAAACTTCAAGCTCTGGCTTTAAACCTATTTGATTTTAATATGAGTAATATGTATCTTATTAGAAAATGAAAGATGAGCACTAAATATTAAATGCCAAAATCAATGATAAAAAATGAACTATTTTATTAGAGAAAAGGTCATTCAATTTTATACCCAAAGTTTAAATCTAGTAGCCTTAGTAGAGATACTCCAAGTGGCAAGATACTGATAAGGATCTGGAAGGTTCAGATATCAATGTTGTCCCGTAATTTGGTAAAGAAAACTCTACAGTCAAAAGCAAAAGGAAAGGATTTTTCATGAATCAATCTGAAAACTATCATTCACCAGGCCAATCAAAACCCCTAGTGAATTTGAATTCACAACATTAACCACTAAAGAACAAAGAAGAGAGGGAAAGTAACAGGAAGAGAGTAATTTCTTGCCTCTGGAAGTCTTGATAGAAGACACTTATTGTAATTAATAAAATTTTGGTTCTAATATTGAAAACAAGCCAAATCCAAGAATTAAAACCTGGTCCCCAGGAAATATGGGCTGCTAGCCAAGAGGGCAAAAAGGCCGCCCAACTGCATTTTCTTGGGCTCAAGTCAGAAAAATGTTTGATGACCTGTCTGCTAAGCCAAGAAGTTTTCCCAAATGGAGAATTGGCCACAGTTAAATAAAAGCCAAATAAGACCCTGTCCCATGAGATATAACTTCTTGCCAAAAGGAGGTTAACACTGGGCCTAAAATTAAACCATCCAATGAACACCTGTCAACATCAGGCCCCAATGCCAAATTAATGATGTATTTGGATGGGTTGTGTGATACAGGGAATATTGATGGAGAAATAGAATTTTTATACTTCTATTCTCCAGTACCAGCCAACCCATAATTAGCTGCCTTTGAAGCCTCCCCCAAATGCCAAATTGTCATTTTAAGAATACATGCAGACCTAAAGCCTGCAAATTTTGGGGACACAAATTTTAATAGTATAAAGACCCCCCTATGACAAGAATGGCAGTATTGACATTCTTATAATAAAGTTTAAATTAACCTTTGGCTCACAAAAAATCTACCTTATCTAGTTTTAGTATTTTTCCATCTCTAATCAAGCCCCTCAGGCACATAGGCCCTGTCACTCCCACCGGCTAACATGTGGACCTCTTAATTGTGTTATTCTGCCCACCAGGATTTTCACGGTAAGTTCCATATTTTCTGGGATTTATTTGGCCAAGTAGGAAAGCCTAAAAGGCCAGAAAACCTTTAAAAAATTGACTGATTTAACAGACTTGAATCAAACGGTTGATCGAAAATGGGTTACAGCTGCTTCAGTTCACTAGTTGAATCTGATTCCCCTGTAAGTTGACGTTGATGAATTGACATAATTTAAGGGTCACCCAATATATTATTAATAATCAGCATGGTCATCAGAAGTTGGTAACTCAAGGGTTCTTTTCAACCTGGACTAGATACTCACTTGACTTTGTGGAAGGAATAGGAGCCCAGGATCCAAGCTTTATTGCTTAGTCAAATTTTGATATATATTGAATAATTTTCACTGTTTAAACTCTTAAGAGTTGAGTTATTGCAAATTTTACTCAATAAAAATAATACATCCCTTGGTCTAACTTGAATTTCAAATGCATCCTGTAGTTGGATTGTTACACTAAATCCCCTACAATCTGATTCTCAGCTGGATCATCACTGGAAGATGGGGCCTGTTGTGATTTGAGGCGCGGCACAGAGTCACAACAGGAAATCCTAACCTTAGGGTTGGATTTGTACTAAGTTTTGGTTAGAATGGCAGGGAAGATTATGTGATTACCTTGTGGCCCTGAATTAATAATATCTACTAGACGTGGCTAGAGTGGCGCCAAAGTACGTGGAGACACAAAGACAAAAATGTGAATAGAACTTAATTTTATTGAAAAATAGGAAATGTATTATATAGTGGGTTGCAATATCACAAAACAATATCAGGACAGTAGGATCACTTGCCACAAGCATAAGTGGGGCAAGTGAGTTGTGCAGGATCAGGAAACTGAACAATTGTATTTCCCAATTTAGAGCCAGCCTCATTTCAAAGGGCAAAAGCAAAAGAAAGAGATTTGTCCTCAAAATAACCCAACAAAGCAAAATTGAAACATGATGAATGACAGCATTCACAACAGGGCCCTGTTGTTGCACTTTGTTGTCAACTCCACCCAATTTTCATTACATGCCTGCCAATCTTGGAGCAGTTCCTCCTGTCTTTGAAACTGAAAATCTGGTTGTATCTCAATATCCTGAATTTTATTCTGAAGACACTCTGATGCTTTCATAGGCTATTTATCTTGGGTTACTCTGGTTAGGATTAATTATTTTACTTAATCCTAGTATCTCATTTGGAAAATTTACAAAAAGGTTTATGAAGCTGGGTTGGTGGTTAATCATTAACTCCATGTGGATTTGGGTGTTGATTACCCACCAATTAGAGACAGCTTCTTATTATCCTGCAATTCTGTCACAATGATCACCCTTTGGACCCATAAATTTCACTGAGCACCCTACAAACCCAGCCTATTCAAATTTACCCTAAAAAATATACTTTTCTTTGACCCCTTGGCAAGAACTAGAGTCACAGAAACAATTGGCTGTGAAGGAAAGTGATACACCGTTCTGCCCAGACTATTCTGCAATAATTATAACTATCTTCCCGCATATCTGGTACCAATGACCCCACCCCCTATCCCACAGCCCAACAGCCTGCAAGAAATCACCACCGCCAACAATACTAAATTTACAAAAATGATTGGAGTACTATTTATAACTCTCACAGGCCTGATGAATTTAACAGTGCCCAACTCTAGCCCCTAGCCCTTGCTTGATCAATCTCTATTATATGCTATTAAGTCTGCTCCCGTTCTATGGTGGGCACTATCCTCTGGCCCAGTGGCTCCTCTGCCTGCATAAAACACTGCTCCCACCAAAATTTTTTATCCTGACACTTATGATGGGTAGCAGAGGGGAAGTTCATATGGAGGACATTTGTACAAGGCTAGAAGAGAGAAGGAGTAGAAGGAATAAGTGTAAGTGAGTTTTAGTGGCCAGAAGAGAGGTAAGGGAAATATTAAAAAGAAAGAGATTAAAGAAATATAGAGTAGGATTAAGAGAAAAAGATAATAAGTTGTTGAAGGAAATAAACAGAAAGAAAAAAGAAGCAAAAAATTAAAGATGAAAAAAATAATTTTTTAGAAGATTAGACCAGAAGGCAAAAAAGATTTGAACTGGGGTTATAGAACCAGTTAACACTTTTGGTGCACTAAGTGTTAACGTTTTGATCAACTTGAGAGGTGAAAATTGATTTCTTAGATGAATTACAGTTGAAATTCAAAAATAGTATAGAAATTAATGCTACATCATTGATTGATCTGAGAGCATATCTAGTGATGAATATGATTGGTTGCAATCCAAAACTTAAGTATAAGAGAGAAATTAGTAAATTAATTTTTTAAGACTCTGAAAAATTAAGTTTATAAGCTAATTTTATTATGGAAAAATTGAGTGGCAATAATTTAAAATAGTTAAGAAAGCCATGATGAAGGTGTAAACGTTAAGAAAAGAGCACTATAAATATGCTATCTGGAAAGTTGCAGGAATTTTTCATAAATCTTTTGGTGTCAGGAACCCACTTAAAAGAGAAGAAATTCTCAATCTTGTGGGCAAGGGCCTCTAGATTCAGTCCTTCTATTCCAGACTCAATGGGAACCTTCATCATTGCCAAGTGACCAAACTGCCCTAGGAAGGCAAATCTCCCCATCAGGGAGCTAAACCTTCCTAAGAGATAGTATCTGACCAAATATACTAACAGGTAGAAGGAGGCATTAGGTCTGCCAAGGAAATGTAAGATTATAAGGCAAAGAGTAGTACAATCATAATTAAATTTCTTCCCCAATGACCTGAGGGATACTTGAACCAACCAGGGACAAGTTATTCTTCCTGGTAAGACTCATCAGGTGAGAAATTTCTCCAATCAGTAGTGCATGTAGGTCCTTCTAATGACAAGGCAAGAAGTGGAAGTAAGGTTAGACACAAAAGTAGAAATAACATTCCATTCATGTTTCTAAAGATATGCCAAGATGTGTATAAGTGTAAAAAGATAGTATGTGAATAAAAGACTTTATTGATAGAACACATAAAATATAGAGGCTAATTTCCTTAAATACTGATACTTAGTATCAATTATTAAAGAGTCTTCTGAAAAAAGAAGATTAAGAATTAGTTTTCATACTATGTATGAAAGTGAAGAGAAACTGGAACAGGTGCACCTGGAGTTGGTAGCCAAAAAATACTGGAAATAGGCTAGAGAAGAGGAATCAGAAGCATGATTGTTGCATTATTGAATGTATAAGCCATAAAAAAGTCTGTTTATGTTAAAGGCAATAGAACAATTGCCCAATTGCCCAATTGTTTTGCTGTGTTTGCTATTCTGTGCCTGTAACATGTTTAATTGCGCCTAAAAAGCGCTATTTAAATCAAGGGCTTATTGTGCATAAAGCTCAGTCTTTACTTCCATGACTAATAATATAATTGAAGCATTTAAGACCCACTTCCCTCCATTTGGTAAAGCGCGTAAAACTAGTTGTTTTCTTGCCCAGGCTCTTTCCAATGCCAATTCTTCACTGCCTCCATATGACAAGTCCTTCTTTTGGTGCATCTTTTCTTTGGCAATAATTCACCTGCCCCACTATATAAACTTCTAACATATCAAATAAAAAATCAGTTTTGTTTTATTATCTTCTTATATTCTTCTGTCCTTACCCAGGCTGTCACTATACCACAACAGGTATAGTATTAAGATAAAGAAGTATTAGACTAACTATTTGTATAAATCAGCACCCAGGCTGCATATTTTACATTATTGGTGCTCATGGCTTCTACAAATCACAGTTTCTTCTCTTCCTACCCCCGCGGCCATGTTTTTGTGGAGGGAGAGATGTCCTTGCCTATACTTGTGGTTTCTTCTGCCCAACCCACTCCAGGATCAATATTCACTACTTCTGGCTCTCTATCTGATAGACTCCATGGCTCTTCCTATGGTCAACCAGGACTAAGCCAGTGGTTGCCTAATTTACAACAACTTTCAGAAGTTGCCAGCTCCTAGTCAAGCATGATCTCCTGGATGAACTCCATTAAAGAAGCCCTCACCTCCTTGATACTAATTCAGTCTGATCCCATGGCTGAAGCAACTGGAATGAACTGCGTCTCCTGTTTCTTGGAGCCTGCATTTCTGAAGGAAGTATGCTGTCAATATTCTCCTCCTTCTTCTTTTGATTGTTCTCCTGATAGAATCTCCCTTAATTCTGGCACCCTCTAAACTGGTAGCTGCTCTGGCCCCTGCTCTGGCCCCCAAAACCTTGCTCAAAATTTATCAGAAGCTGTTCACTCCCACTCTGGAATAGCTCTATGGATGAGCAAGATAGAACATGTCCTTTCTTACTTGGTACCCACTTAGATAAATCAGCATGATGCCCTGGAGTTCTATTATCAGCAACAGAAACCCCTAAGCCGGAAGACATCCATAACAGCTGCACCATGGAATTCTCTGCTCTTCAGGATACTATAAAGACTCAAGAAAGACAGATGGGGTTTCTGAAAGAGGAATTAGTTCTGGTCTTTCAGGAAAAGAAAGAGTGGCTAGATGAGTTGGATGCTCAACGTGCTCTCCTTGGCTCACTTAAGGACCAACTAAACAAGCACCTTGAAGATGCCTCAGCAATTAGTACCCCTGAGACTCTAATGAGATGCAGGGGAATGCTAAAGCTTATAGTTCCCCCTCTCATAAGATCTATACTTCATTGCCCCTTCCTGACTGCCACCACTGTCACAGAAGCAATGAGGATGATTTCATCTTCATTAAACCTTAGGCAGGTACCCTGGAGTCTCCCTGGGAACCTGATAGCAATCCCTCTATCACTCCTGATAGTTATGCAGCAACTAAGTCTCAGGATAGTCAGAGCAAAGAAGAATTCACTGGTGATTCTGGCGCTGAGGAGTACAATGAGGATCACTCAAAAAATTAGTAAGCAGACAGGACAAGGAGAAATCCTTGGCTGCATTTGTGGTTTCATGTTCCTCCTCTCCCCCCATTCCTCTCCCCCTTACAAGCCTGTGCCTGACCCTGACACTTTTTGTTGCTTTACAACAGAGCCTCCTGATGCCCCTCCACTGGTTGACTTTGCCTCTCAATCAGAAACGTTGGATTCTTGCACTGTGAGAATGCAAGAAGATTTTGCCTACTGGGTCCCCACTGCCAAGTTCTTCTGGCTATGGACCTGATACCTGGCTACTGGCAGATTGCGCTCCCTCCAGATGTCCAAGAGAAGTATGTCACCCTTGCCAATCATAGGCTTTTTCAACCTACTGGGATGCCTCAGGGTCTTTCTGATTCACTAGTCACCTTCCAAGGAGTTATGAACGCTGTGATGGGGGACCTCAAGCCCTCATGTGCCCTGGTCTATCTGGGTGGCATTAATATCTTCTCTTGCGCCTATAACAAACACCTACAACCCCTGAATGAAGTTTTCAAACGTCTGCTGGCTGCTACACTTAAGCTGAAGCCAAGGAAATGCAACTTCTTCACTGAGCACTTGGAGTTCCTTGGGTTTATCATCAGTCAATATGGACTCCGCCCTGTACCTCTGAAGGTGGAAGCCATTGAGAAAATGCAGATCCTGGTCAATAAACAGGACGTGCAAGTCTTCCTGGGTTTGATTGGGTACTACCCTTGCTTCATCCCCAACTTTGCATCCCTGGGCAACCCCCTCTTTCAGCTTTTCCGTGCTGATAAGGATCCTTCTGGAGCCCAGAGTGCCAATCTACCTTCAATGCTCTCAAGGGAACACTGACTGCAGCCCCTGTACTAGCCTACACTGACTTTGCCAAGCTGTTTGTGGTTCATTCAGATGCCAGCATGACTGCAATTGGGGGCTTTTCTCTCCCAACTGGACTCTGAAGGACTCAAACACCCTGTTGGATACTGCTTGTGTACCCTTAATGTTCTCAAGAGGAACTACACTGTCACCAAACGTGAGTATCTGGCTGTGATATACTCCTACCAAAAATTCAGAGTGTATCTTCATGGGGTACATTTCACAGTTGTAACAGAACATACCTCCCTGCAAATGCTGAAGACTCTCAAGGATCCCAAAGGGTGTCTAGTGCATTGGGTCATTAAGCTTCAGGCCTATGACTATGAAATCATTTATCAAGACAGAGAAGCCCACCAGAATGCTAACTGCCTCTCCTGTCTTCCTACTGTTGCCTTAGTATCCCCATGGCTGAAATTATCTATAATAAGCCTATGGAGGATCCTTATTTGCAAAAGAGAGTAGCAAGTAGAGATACAGAGGGCTCTCAAGAAGTTAGCTGTTGATACCAAGGTCTCTAAGGGGCAACTCCTGATTCTTTGTGAAGACTCTTGGCTACCTTACATACGCCCATTCCTGTGTATGGACTCAGTGGTGGCCACTCACAAGACTACTGGTCATGATATTATACAGAAGACGCTAGCCCTGCTACAGCAGCACTGCTTCTGGGAAGGAATGAATACTGATGTAGTATATACGCTAGCCACCTGTCATGACTGCAACATTGAGAGAACTATGGTAGCCAATTTTCAACACAGACTTGTACACCCTGGTTTTGCCTTCCATACAGTGGCCATTGACGTAGTGGGCTCCTTGCCAGTTACCAACAGCCGTAACAAATTTATCATTGTGGCTGTTGCATCTGACTAAATGGTTAGAGAACAAGGCAATTCCCATCCAATCTGCACTGATGAAAGCCACGTTTATCCTGGAGAACATCATATACAAGCATTGTTTCCCCCAGGTTCTGCTGACAGACAATGGTACCAATTCCACCAGTCACATCATCCCCCACATCAACCAACTGATGGAAATCTGTGGGACGCTATCCACCCCTTATCACCCACAGACAAATGACATGGTAGAGCTCACTAATAGAAGCATAGTCCAGATACTCCAGAAGCTCAGTCACCAACATGAGACAGATTGGGATACCTTCTTTTCAAGAGCCACTTTTGCATACAACATTGGATGCCACTGCCCTACTGGCAAACCATCCTTTCAGCTAGTATATAGACCACCACCAGAACTCTTACCCTTGTTATACTTTCTGGTGGATCCCAGGCTTGCTGCACGTCCAGAAACCTATCTCCACAAGCTTTTCCAAAGCCTTGGTTGCCTACAAGCAGAATCATATACTGAGAAATTAAATTATAGGCTCAAAGGCATTGGACAAGCTTCCTCTAAACAATCTGCCCTGTTCACATACACCATAGAAGACTCTGCATACTTCTTCAGCAACAGAGGCTATGGAAGAGAATCTAAACTGACTTCCTTATGGAAAGGCCCAGTCCAGATCATCCAGAAGACTGGCCCCAACTCCTGCATCCTAAAGAAGCTCTTTTCTGGGTGGTTGATTACTAGAGTATACACTCAATACATTTGTGCTACTCCTAGTGATCAAGAGTAAGCCCCAATGAGGACAACAGCTCAAAAACAAAAAGTCTATTTAAAATATTACATGGGTTGTTTTCTTGCTTGTGATAGTTAGAATTATAAGTTATAAGGGACAAGGAATAAGGAACAAGTAACTATTGAGGACTGAAAAGACTCTGCCAATACTTCCCCAACTGTTTCATCACCTGAACTGCATCCAGGAAACACAACTGATTGATGTTCATTGGGTTTTCTTTGGATATCTGTCTGTCATGCCTGCCTCCCAAGGGTGTCACACAATTTAACCTGTTTTTCTGATTCAGTGGGGGAAATGTTGCATTATTGAATGGATCAGCCAATACATAGTCTGTTTATGTTAAGGGCAATATAACAATGCTTGATTGCCCTATCATTTTGCTGTGTTTGCTATCTATGCCTGTAAACTTGTTTAATTGCACCTCAAAAGCGCTATTTGAATCAATAGTTTATTGCGCATATAGCTTGGTCTTTACTTCTGCGGCTAATAATAGAATTGAAGCATTTAAGAGCCACCTTCCTCCATTTGGCAAGGCGCGTAAAACTGATTAATTTCTTGCCCAAGCACTTTCCAATGCCAATTTTCCACTGCCTCCATATGGCAAGTCCTTCTTTTGGTGCCTCTTTTCTTTGACAATAATTCCCCTGTCCCCACAATATAACCTTCTAACATATCAAATAAAGAACCATTTTTGTCTTATTATCTTCTTATTTTCTTCTCTCTTTACCCAGGATGTCACTATACCACAACAGGTATAGTATTAAGATAAAGAAGAAGTAGACTAACTATTAGTTGAAATCAGCACCCAGGCTTCATATTTTACAATATTGATAGAGGATACAAAGTTTTAAACCAATTGTGAAAGTCACCACTATAAACCAAGACAAGAAGATGTTGCAACTGAACCAATGAAGATTCAGTATTTGAATTGGGGAAGACAACAGTCCAATAGAAAGGACAGGAATGATAAGAATAAGGTATTGTTTATTATAGAATACTGTGATTAATATACCATATGAGAAAGCCACTGGGCCACAAGAGGGTGCATGTTCCAGGTAAGGTTCAAAGTCAAGGAAAGACTTGTTTGGGATCAGCAGGTTGAAATGGTAACACTCCTAATTAGGAGAAAGTGCCCACAGTTTGATATTGCCATCAATCTGATCCATGTTGTTAGATACATCAAGGGCAACTCATTGAGTGCACCCTGTGTATTGTAAGATACATTGGCAGGCAAATCTGGAAACTTGGCTGCAACATCCCCCCTTGCCTCCTGCTTGTTGCCAGACACCAGGATTAGAGTCTGCAGAAGATCTGGAAAGGTCCGCACAAACAACCTTTGTGTGGGGATGGCACAACAGGAGCGTAAGCAATCATGGTGGAGTTTTTTTCTTGTTTTCTTGGGCATCTTCAAGTTGGTAGGTGTGGTTGTCATAAACCGGGGCTATCTTGAAGGGCCCCAAGTGATTTGGTTCTAACTTAGCTGAATTAGGGTTGGGGGTGTAGACAAGGTCACCTAAAGTGTATCTGGCCTTGAGGTGTTTTGTCCCTTCCTCAATTTGTTTGTGTTTGATTTCTTGG
This sequence comes from Entomophthora muscae, assembly GCA_014839935.2. NCBI lineage: Eukaryota > Fungi > Entomophthoromycota > Entomophthoromycetes > Entomophthorales > Entomophthoraceae > Entomophthora > Entomophthora muscae. Next base: position 477,921 of record QTSX02006423.1, read on the forward strand.
GCTTTGGCGCGCTACTGGCTCAGAGAAGAGGTAGGCAACAAGGGGGTTTTACGGACACTGTGGATTGTAGTTTCCCTTGTTTTACTTCCACCAATATATTGGGCATCCCAAAGGCCAGGGTTCTGGGACTAAACCAGTGCCCCTGTTGATTCTTGCTTGTAAAATGAGCAGGACGGTGGGCAAGTGTTCAGTCCACACAGTATTAGGGTGTTCTTGTGAGAGCTTGACAATCAGTTGAACCAACAAACCACACAGCCACTCTACGCATCCATTGGCTTGGGGGTGGTAGGGAGTTATGACTATTTGTTGGAGGGCATTCTTGGCGCAGTACGCCTTCATGACATGGCCAACAAGCTCAGGGCCATCATCTGTAATGAGGTTTTTGGGTCGCCCAAAGCGGGCTACAATTTCCTTGCCAATGAAGCAGGTGATGGTGGTGGCGGTGCGGTTGGTGGTTGCCCATGCTTCTGGCCAACGGGTGAAGTAATTGATGGTTGTTATGATATACTTCTTCCCTAGTCTGTCTTTGTGGAGGGGCCCAACAATATTAAGGGCCCACTGCTCAAATGGTTTCATGGCTTCAATGGGCAGGACAGACTTTGGGGGTGCAGGTTTAGACATGTTCTTTTCACACAAAACACATGTTTTGAGGAGGTCCAGGATGTCTTGGCGCATATGTGGCCACCAAACTTTATGTTTCATGATCTTGAAGAAGTTACATCCTCTGACGTGACCCATGGTGTGGTGATAGTGTAGTATGATGTTGCCTTGTTGTGTGGTGGGAATGTAGGGCGTCTTTTCACCTGTCTCTGCCCGGCGGCAGATGTTGCCAGCATCTGTGGTGAAATGGCTTTTGTTGTCCTTTAGCTTGGAGATGGTTACCAAATTAAGGCCTTTGTAACAAGTTGCTTCAGTACAGAGATAAAGCATGGGTTAATATGGATCCAAGCCGTCATCCCTGGTGATAAATACTATGTAGAGCCTTGAGAGGGTGTCAGATGTGATGAGTTCCTTCCCAGGCTTGTACTTGATGTGCAACTGGTAGGGGGATAGACGCTTGACACAGCCTGCCTGGCAATGTGTCAAGTTGGACTGTGTGCTGAAGTATTGGAGCAACTTGTGGTCTGTCAGGACACAGGGGAAATGTGACCTCTTCCAAGTAACAGCGCCATTTCTTGACACAGTGCACAATTGTTGCTAATTATTTGACATGGATTGGAAAGCGTTGTTCTGAGTCAGTGAGCTTCCTGGATTTGTATGCCATGGGGAGGAAGGAACCCTTGTCAGTTTCTACTTGTAGCACGCCCCCTATGGCTCTGTCAGGGGTGTCAGTCTCAAGTTTGTACTGGCAGTTCCAATTGGGGAATTTCAATACAGGCACAGTTGTAAGTCTTTGCTTCAACGTTTTGAAGGCTTGATCTCTGACAGGGGTCCAATGAAAGCGCTGTTTAGTGTTTAGGAGCTCAGCAAGATGTGTGATTAGTTCCCCACAATTGGTAATAAACTTGTGCATGTAGGCCACCATGCCTAAGAAGGTACATACCTGACCCCCACATTGATGGAAGGGGCATGCTGGTGATTGCCTTGATTTTGGCAGGATCAGGCTTTATCCCTTGGGCGGAGATGGTGTGCCCAAGGAACAATAGCTCTGATTGAGAAATACATATTTGGATATTTTAGCCTTTAGCTGATTTTTCTGAAGGGTGTTGAGGACAGTACAGAGGTATTGGAGATGTGTGGTTTGATCTTTTCTGAATACAATAATGTTGTCAAGGTACACAACAACACATTTCCCAATCAATTCCTCAAATGCTTTTTCATCAGCATGGCAGAGGTGGAAGGAGTGTTGGTCATTCCAAAGTTTATGATCTGATACTCAAACAACCCATAGCTTGTGCAGAAGACAGTTTTTGCCTCATCCTCTGGTGCAATTTGACCTGGTTGTACCCCGCAGTGAGATCAATCTTGCTAAAGACCTTTGCACATGCAATTGTGTCAAACAGACCATCAATCAACGGCAGGGGTATTTATTCTTAACAGTCACCTCATTTAAGGCGCAGTAGTCTGTGACCAAGCAAAGAGACCTGTCCTTCTTGGATACAAAGAAGACAGCAGCCCTGTATGGCAAGAGCAAGAGGCAGATGAAGCCTTATTGAGTGCGTCTACAAGGTGCTGACAGAGGATCTTGTCATCTTTTAGTGTTAAGCAATAAAGAGGACGTGCTTTGGGAAGCAACTCTTGCAGTTGTACAGAATGTTGGATCTCTTGGGGAGGGGGTAGTTGATCCAGTGTTTCACTGAAAACATCCTTATACCCCTCAAGAAGCGCAACAAGTGCTGGTGGAGGTAGAGTGGTCAACAGGAGAGCTGTGGGTGGTTCCACGCAGATAACTTCAACTAAGCATTGATTGAAGTCTAGTCTTCCCCCCTTGAAATCATATGAGCCTGTTTATGTTATTCTGACAAGCACATTATTGTGAAGCAACTTCTTCATCTCAACGGGATATATCTGGAAACCCACCCCATTTCTATTGAGGGTAATTACAGATGTATCCTGGGCAATGCAGGAACAATTATGACAAAGCCAGTCAAGGCCAGCAATGACATTGTGGCTGAGCCCTGCCATCATTGGCCCCAAGAGCTTAATCTGGAATTTCCCCATTCTTATAGAGAAGGGTACTATCTCATGGGTAATTGCTACTCTACGGGAGTCAGCTACTTGTACTGCGTTGAACCTGCTTGGTACTTGGTCTAGTTGTTGAGCGTCAGCAAATGTCTGGTCAATGATAGTGTGATTAGCCCCAGGTCTATCAGTAGTTTGTGGGTGTTCCCACGGAAGCAGAAGGGATAGACCAAGCAAGTTACTTTATTTGAAAAGTGGCTTGCTTGGAGTATGGGGTTGTTGCTGTGGACCTGGAATATGTCAAGGTCCTCAACTTCATGAACCTTGTAGTTGCAGGGGTTCTTTGCAAAGAGGAATTGAGAGTGAGGGTCAAGTGGGGTTGTAGAACCTCTTGTAACTACAAACACCAGACTTTTCCCTGGTCTTTAATCTGGGCTAGTTGTATTTCCCCCTTGCAGGGGGGTTTAAACCCATTTTCCTGTTGGCGTGGCTGACAGCAACCTAGTTGGTTGTGAGCACTGCCAGGTGCAGGACAAGGTTGGGGTGGTGCATCATTGGAATGGAAGAAGTACATTGAAATCTGGTTTTTGGCCTCCACAATGGCCTTGTAGAAGTCATCAATGGAGGTGCAGCAACTTACGGGAACCCACTTGCAGATATGGGGCTTAAGCCCATTAACTATCAAGGTAAGAAGCATGGTGTTCCCGTCAGTCACAGCTTCTGGGGCGGCAGCAAGATATTCAGGTACAGACCCAGTCTGTTTAATAGCCAGGAGGGGAGTTCCCACTACAGTGGGTGAAAAGGTTTTACTGTAGCAGAACTCTTCAGCATCCCTGAACAACACCCAGGTAATTTCTGTTTTTTGACTGGCCCAGTTGGTGAACCACACAGCGGCAGGCCTCATAAGGTGGCCCAAAGCAGTGGCAACCCACATGGGCTCAGGTACTTGACATATACAAAGGCGGGTTTTGGTGGAGTGGAGCCAACTGACAACATCAGCTCCTTTGACACCTCCCCTGAAGGATTCAAGCTGGAGGTTGAGCATGTGCTAGGAGAGATCCAATTAGAGCAGGTGACTCTTGTGTTGCGCTGCCCAAGGCAGAGCCAATTATACATGCTTGTAAGTATCAGTTGATTTTAATAGATGATGTACCTGTTGGGGATGTCCTCCTTGGGGATTGGCAGGAAGGTTTCTTGGTGGGGAGTAGCCATACAGCTTGTACTCTGTCCTTTCTTGGGGAAAATTTCTCTTTGGGTAGGTTGTGAACCTACTGCTGCTACCAATGTTTCAACTGAACCAATGAGGATTCAGTATTTGAACTGGGGAAGACAACAGTTCAATAGAAAGGACAGGAATGAATATAATAAGTTTTTGTTTGTTATAGAATACTGTGATTAATATACTATATGGGGAAAGCCACCAGGCCGCAAGGGGGTGGCATGTTCCATGTCAGGTTTGAAGCCAAGGAATAACTTGTGCAAGATCAGCAGGTCAAATTGGTAGCACTACAAATTAGGAAAAAGTGCCTGTAGTTTGACATTGCCATCAGACTGGTCCATGTTGTTAGATACATCAAGGGGCAACTCATTGAGTGCCCCTGTGTATTGTAAGATATGTTGGCAGGCAGTTCTGGAAACTTGGTTGCAACAAGAAGTACAGTCTTTGCTTGTGAAGTTGAATAACTGATTTAAAGTGCAGACATAACCAATAATCCAGCCAAACAGCTGTAGAGCGTATAAGAGAATGATTTACAATATCTTTATCATTTCAAAAGGTGGGAGTGAAAAACAATCAAATAGCTGGGTCATAATTTGCTATAGTAAGTTCAGAATAGTTTTCAAAACTAAAATTGGTTATTTCCTTATGGTCTCAGGTTCAATCCCTGTCTTGGGCAAGATTTCTAAATTATTTCTTAGTTAAAACTTTGTGGTATAATGCTGGTCCTTTTGTTTGTTGTTTCATAAAACCAAAATGGTTAAGGTAGTCAGGGATGGCATCCTTGAAATTTGGTCTGTGGGAACTTTATTACAAGCTAATTTATAGCATGATAGTTACATGTTTGATTGATTTGAAATAAACAGATATATTTGTAAGTGTTCAGAAGTTCTTTATGAAGGAGTAGTTAGTCAAAAAAGCTCTAAACAGTGGTAGATAAAAAGATTTCCAAGAAAAGCAGAGTATGGATAAGACCAAGAACAAGTTACATCACAATTTTTGGCTCCAGGCCAATCCAACCCTGAGACCTTGTCTGTTTTTCCTAAGACTCTTGTTGTTTTAGGACTCTTACTGTAAAAATTAAGCAAGTTTTTCTTTCATAAAATCCACCTTTTTGCTGAGCTCTTTATTTTATTCCTCCAATTTGCAATATTTCCACGTTTTTTCTTTCCCTAACTTTAGTCCTTTGATTTTGTGATTGGCTACTGATTTCTTTTGTTGGATTTTTTTCAAATCTTAACAGTAGATTCAACAATTCACAAGTGTATATCCTATTCCCCTGTGCTTTTATATCTTCCTTGGAAAAGTATTTGATGTAAATCTCCTCAAAGCAGCTCTCCCCTCCACCAATGAGTCCTTGGGAAATGTCTTGGGCACATTACAAGATCCCCCAAGAGTCTTCCAGAGACCTCTCAGGGATCTCTTTTCATAGTGCTTAATTCTCTACTCTTGACACACCAAATCATGTTTGCTGAAGACAAATGAAAAATAAATAATAAAACATGAAAATATAATGAGGTGAAAGTGTTTTTACCAACTATATATATTTATTCAATATATTTGTTTCCATTTATATACAATTTGGGGTATATTCAGCTGAAACCCCCTTTGATTCTGGAATCCCACATGTACTCCTAACATGTGACCTATGACATAACAGTTTTATCCAACAAAGTTCTTTACCAAAAAGATCTTCACACTCTTAACCTATAAGAATGTGCCCTAGTACATTCTATAATAACCTGATTCATTACATGGAAATGTATTATTTTGGCTTGAAGGAATCCAGACTTCTGGCGCCAGAACCATGTGGAATCTTCTAATTCCTGATACAAGCCTTTATTGTTCTAACTAGGAGCAACTGATCACCCCAGGACACCTATACACCTTTATTTTTGACCCATTTAAGACTATTTCAACCCTATGATTAAATCCTGATTAATCATACTCCCGGGTACTTAATTAATTACCTTACTGGATGATTAATCCATCTAAAAGACACCTAGTATCCAAGATTGAATTAGCCAATCTTGCCTCAATCTTGTCAATTAGTACAGCCTAACTAACTACAAGACATTATATCATCTATCTTATACATTTAGCAAGTTTATCTGGGAATTTTTAGTGGTGAAATTCCATAAACCTATCCATATAAAATCTATAATTTAATGTAGAAACTTAATACAGATTGGGTTGCCTATTTTTCTAAACATCAAAAGTGAAGTATTACGGTCACAACTATACAGAGGACTATCAGTGATTTTTCCATGATAGATCTAATATCACATTATCTCTAAATCTCCCTGACTTGATGGGATATCATATTCCCTTATAAGTAATAAATCTAATTATGAAAACAATCCCAATAAATGTCTCATTCAAAACATGATAAAGCTTTACAGATAACTTCAACATGAGTCTTCTCCCGGGTGAATTAATGACCCTTAACCACATATAAAAAACACATTATTACCAAATAAGATCATATTATTCCCAACACTTTCCTTTTATGCTTTATCTGCGCCTTTTATCTTCCCAAACCCAAATACTTAACTATAACTGTTTCAGTTGTAACACATGCATAACTATAAATTTCTCTTAGATAAATTTATTTTTCATCTTAAAAGCTCATAAAAATGCAGTACCAAGTCTATAATATAATTTATAATGCTAATAAATTTTCCTCCTTTTGTATAAAAATAATTAATTACTAATAATTCTTTATTATATGGTGCTAAAAACTAACTTTGCAATATATTAGGGTATAAAAAACCAAAACAATATCTGTTGGGGTGATTGAATGGAATTGAATCTCCCAAATTTATACCAATTCAACTAAAAGCTGGTTTTATTTAATAATCAAAATAATATTCCCTGAAAACTTACCACCATTAGAGGCTTTCTAATATAGATTTTTCTTGTTAATAAGTATCTCTCAAGTATATAGGGGATCCAGTTCAATAGAAACCTACAAACATGGGCTTTTGGTGTTAATTACTAAATTCCGGTGAACTGATTTCACCCTGTAAAATTTGAGACTTATTGGTATCTTTATTAAAAAGCAACTCTGAATAACAGTTGTTGTATTCAGAGGTATGGGTGTTTGATAGATGTATAACACTTAACTTGAATCACAACTTACTTATTACTAAAGACTAGACTCAGCATTCTCGAAGCTAGTACGTATAATAATAAAAAGTAAATGTAATAATTGATTCTTTATTTGATATCAAGTATGAGAGTTATATATAAATATGATTATTGATAGCCACCACAAAATGCCAGGATCCTCTATTCCACAATCAGATCCCGCTACAACCTTAGCCCAATATTAACTTCTGATTGGATGATCATATTTAATATGGACTAATCTTACAACTAAGTCAATCTGCTGTCATATTCTTCATTAAGAGCGTGGGTGCTAGTTGCCCTCTCGCTCACCAAGCCTAATAGATCAATATCAATTTACAGTAAGGACTAGTTTAATCCAATCACCATACGACAACAGTTGAACTGAAACCCTCAACCCAAGAATCTCAATATTTTTAATATTTGTCAACTTTTTCTCTGAATTCTACTTTGTATCTAAAACCTGAGACCAACATAATTGAAACTATACCACTGTGTTTTTTTTAAAATTCTGTAATTTAATTTATCAAGGAAGCCATTCTTGGTTTCTTAAGTAGAAAGCATAATATGTCTTCATAATCAGAGTAAATTCACAATACAGTCACCTAATTTTGATATTTAAAAAATTCAAGTATTTAATGAATAAATTTCTTAAAAGCTACTGCTTTCACTAGATCAACAAGTATATGGAATGAAAATATGACATCAGTAGCTCTTTGCTGGAGTGTAAGATGGTGCCTTGGCAGTATAGGTCTTCTGGACAGGTTTAGCTTCGTATTTCTTGGGCGCAGGATGGTAAGCTTTAGATTTTGGGGTATATGAAGGGGCTTTGTATGCTTTAGGATTTGGTGCATATGCCTTGGGCTGTACGTGGGAATAGCTGGGGCTAGAGCCATAAGACCGTCTTTTGACCTGGGAGAAGGGGACTGCTTGGCCGCTGATGAGGCCAGCAAAGACAGAGAGAGCAATGATTGAGAAGGAAGATTGCATTTGATGATTTTTGGCTTGACTCTTGGGTTCTTTTATATGTGTGAATGGGGGTTGGATAGTTTTAGAGGTGAAAATTGTTTTGTTTAATATTGAAGTTAGGCTCTTTTGTGATAGAATGTCGTTAAGTTCTTGTAGGAATTATGTTTAACCCAAATAAAATTTTAAGTGCACCTTTTAACATCATCGTGGTATTCATTCATGGCACACATTACATTGCAGAGTAATTTCGATGATGCAAAATTGTTCTAGCTTTTACTGTATAAAATAAATAAATATTAAAATGTAAATTCAAACTAAACTGCCTGGCCTTTGATGCTTATACACTTCAGTTTCAAATAAATTGCTGAATCGATTGGTGATTTATAGAATAAATTGTAAATATATTTAGTAAACCAGTGGATACTAATTTTAATTGATTTTGTTACACCTTTTACTGGCAAGGTTTCTCCTTAATTCTGCTGTTTCATATTTTACCCAGCTATTTTTACCCGCTTGCACCGAGTTTGGTCTGATGTTTGTGGTCGGTATGCCGCTCGGGCATTTTTAATTGATTAAAACAATATTATAATATGAAGGACTGGAAAGGGAATGATCCACATTATGTTGGAGGTGAAATAGTACACAGGGATGAAATGGGTTGAAAGAAATCAGATTCCCAGATTTAGAGGTGAAACTTGCTTGCAAAAGCACCTCCGATAAAGGATTTGTTATTCATACTTTTGGTAAAAATTATCCTTGTTTTTATTTTTTCACATTAAGAGAAATCAATAAACTAAAAATTAAAAGTGGTTTTCTCAAGCTCTAAGAGCAGAAAGCCTATACAATTGCATCCTACTATCTTTGCTGTGTAGTAAGATGAAAATTTAATAAAGTAATTCAAAGTTCATACTTAAGCTTCCTTGGTTTTTCTATGAAAGGATTTAGCTAATATAAACCGCTTTCCGGTTTGATTTTAAAATACCCATAAACTACCAGGGTTCAGAAAAAGAAATTTAGAGTTGTTTAAGTTTGAATTTTAGAAAATTAATAACTAAACCCTATAGTGGTTTAAAATTTTAAGCACTTATAGCTTTTTATAAAACTATTGAAGAGTTTGTTAAACTTTTTATTATTGGTGCTTTCTTAAAACACAAATAAAAGTAAACCAAACGTTTCTTAGAGCCAAATAATGAGTGAGTGTGAAGAATGACAATTTGGATGCTCCTAAATCTCAAAATATGGAACTAGAGTCAACCCCTGGACAAAAACCTTTGGGGACCGCCAGACCCACGGGCTAGGAACCCAATGACCCACTACTAATTGATAAAGTTGTTACCAGCCCGCCAGGACCCAAACCCTTAGCCATCCCGCAGGATTCTGCAAGCAAACTGCCAGCACAAGATGCCAGGAATATCCGGAGGTGCCAACGCCTACTGGTGGTTTGCTTGGTAAAAAGCACAAGTTTCTCAATGAGAAATATTCCAAACTCCCCCAAAGCCCATGAGGAGGCACTGAGCCTGAAGAGGCACCCAATACCCAAATTTAATAAACAGAATGATTTGAAGTCTTCTTGTCCCAAAGCAGCATGTAGCAAACCGTCTGTGCCAAGCGCCACACTGCCATCTAAGACCCTCAATGCAACTTGCCTGAGCCCAGAAAACCCAATCAGGAAGTGAAGCCTGGAAGTGTGATATAAATACCTGCCAGGCTGAGATTAATCCACATTGTCATTTTTAATAAAGGTTATGAGATATTGGTTTTCCTAATATTTGCCGTATTTTATTCTTGTCATCTGCCAGTTAGCTCAAAGATCATCTGACCCTCCTGCTAGCCATGTACCGCCCTCCAGATGCTACCTTTGGTCCTGTCCATTTCACAGAGTACCCCCTAAAGCCTGAGTACAAGGACTATACTGCCAACAACATACTAGCCCAGGATCCCTTGACTAGAACTACAGAGTTAACCAGATACAACTGAGAAGGCCCTTGGTATGTTACCAAACCACGCCTGTTTAGAGATAAATACAACTTCCTTCCTGTCTACCAAATAGACATGGAACCACCTGTCACCCCCAAACCCATGCCTGCTGCCACCACCAAGCTCCCGCCAATCCATACCAACAAGCTTTTTGGAATTGTATACATTACTCTCATGGGGGTAATAGATACTATTGTACCTGCTGCCGGTCCGTGGTTGTGGGTAGGCAAGTCAATGTCCTACCTCATTAAGTTAGTGCCAATACTTTGGTGGACGCTGCCCACCCAAACCGCAACCTACCAGTTCCTGAAGCTAGCAAGCCGGGAGATCAGGGTTGGTTCCCTGACAGTTAGCTTTTAATTTTAAAATAAAAGGAAACAACAAGCTATTCAATCCAATAGGAATAATAAATTCAACCAAAAAATTCTAATTTGATTTTGTTGAGAATTTGGGAGAAGAAAATAGTCCATATGGGTTAGAAAAGGAATTTAGATATAAGATAATATTTATTTATGGAAACATTAAAGACTTATATTTAGTTAGGAGTCATTAGGCTTTATAGGTACAGTAAGATATCCTGTCAATTATTTTTCCAACAACTGATTTTCAGTCAAATTTGATCCAACTATAATTTTCTTCATAAGTACTTTTTTAGCTTTACAATAAATTGAACTTTTAAATAAACTCTTTTTATATAAATAAAACTGACTCTGTCTGTCTGTCTGTAATGCCACTTCAAGTGGGCTCAAGCTGTAAGGGATTTGAATTAATTGATTTTTCTCTAAATTTATTTTTAAAAGTTGATGATCAAGCCAAAAGCTCAATTTGGCTCATCTTTACATTCAATCCCTTACATGCATCTTTGAAAGTATACAGATTGAATTCAGGGGAGTATGGTCTTAATCATGTTGAACTGAAATAAAAGCCATTCAAACTTTAATGAATTTGAATTTGATTACTTTAATTTTAAATTAGTGGCTATCCTCATTCAAACATATCAAAGTAGCTTATCTGAATAGATTGCCCAACTCTAGAATAGATGGATTAAAACTAGAAGAGAAGCAGCAGTTGTTTTAGATTGTTTTATATGATTGGATGGTTATCTCTGTGCTGAGGATTAAATTGATGACAAAAAGAGAGCTTGGTCAATTTAAAGTGATGTAGTTTAAATCAAAAATATGTATTAGTTTAAAGAAGGAGATGGTAGGCTTGGAGATTTAGAATCTATCTATTCCAAAGTGAAATAATAGAGTATTCCACTTGGATGCATCACCTGATCCAAGTGGCTGAATATTGTTTAATAGTAAACCTTGCTTGCCACAGCTTCATTCCAAAAGAACATCAGTGGAGTAAACTAACTATGATAAAATTATGCTTCCATATAATAATTTTCATGAAATTTAGAGGATGTAGATCAATTTTTCAGATAAATCCAATCAAATTGGTACCAAACATGATGGCTCCAGCTGCTCTAGGTGCTGAGATATATAGTTAAGTTCTGGAATTGGGTTCACGTCATAATCAAAGGATCAGACTCGATTTGAAATGATCTAAATTTACTTTTAATACACACTAAAAAAAAACTAAAATCAATGTATCTCAGTGAATACTAAGCCGATTTTGATATCCAATAGCTTCTTTAAAAGCTGCAGATCAGCTCTAAATTATAAAGGGATTTAAAAATCAAATGAAAAAAATTAAAATAATTAGTTTATCTTTACTAATCTTAATAGTGATACTACGCTTATTTAGATTTAGTTTTTATTTATACAAGAAATATACAATTTTAATTTTAAATTTAAATAAATATAATTGAAACTGCATTTTAATAAAACAGTTAAATATATTTTAATTAAACATGTGATAAGTAGTCCAAGCCTAAAAATACAATACAATACATTTAATTGATTTATTAAATTTAACTTTAATTCTGTCCTTGGATGGGGCAACTGCCTAGTTTACCAATAAAAACTATTTTTTAAATATATAATCATTCTTATTTTTTGTATTTAAGAGGCTAAAATTTAAGTTTTTACTTTTTCAAAAACTAATTGAATTAGATTACACTAACAGATAATAAAAAAAGACATTTAAAGGGTTAAAAAATAATTTTTATACTGTAAATTCAGAACCCAAACATAAAAATGTGGAACTGTCAAATCTTTGGTCCAAATTTTGAATCACTTTTGTGGGATGCCTTTTTTCAATTAAATTGATTTTTGTGTATTTATTTGAATTTTTAAAAATGCAGGAACTTGTAGACAATTTGCAAATCTCAAGTCAAACTGCACATTTCCATTGGACAAAATGAATTAAATGGAATCAGATTTGAAGTGTCCATATCCATCAGCCATTTTTACTAAGTTTACTATATTTTTTGAAATTGCGGTATTGTCAAATCCAAAAACCAAATTTCAAATCACTTTTGAATGCCACTAGTAAACTCATGTATTAATTGTGGGAACTGGAATATAAATTTAATATACAGTAAGCACACTAGGAAACATCAACCCAAATAAAGAAGCTCCACCACAAATAAAATTGAATGAAAAATTCAATCTTAATAAGCATGTTCAGACATAAAAAGTGATTAATCTGAAAATTGTCCAAGCCTGATAAGTATACAATACTATAAACTTCAAATCATGGATTTAGAAATTCTGTTACTATTCAAGGCTAAATCAGGAGAAAATAACTACTCACTACTAAATCAAATATCCAAATAAATACATATTTAATCTAAAATATATTTTTATTTTATTTTTATAACCTGTCAATTGCATCCCAATTACTTCCTGCACCATCCTGCAGGACAGCCTGTCCACAAGGGCGTTTCAGAGGGTCCAAGAATAGACCCATAACCCAACTTGAGGGGAGTCATGCCGACAGACAGGCCTCCTAAGGTGTCATTGCCAGTCAACCACCTCCTGCATCCCAAGCCAGAACAACCAGCTTAAATCCCAGGCAGAAGCCACTCTCAAGGCCTTCAACCAAAGTATCTTACACCAGGGTCACCAAGAACACTGAGGTTAATTAACACCTCCACTGTGTACCCAGTTGTCACCTGGCCCTACACTCTTGATCCAAGAGTTGGCACTTCCTGCTCCTGCGTTTTTGACACATCCTATGAGCCATTGGCCACCACTGAAGAGCCATCTGCGCCTGTGTTGTATGCCACCATTGATGGTCCAGCAAAATCAAATGTGATCCCACCTTCTACAAAAAGGTCACCATCCCCTGTGTTGTGATAGCAAGCCATATGCTGCGGTACCTGTCAAGGGCCGGCGTCAGTTGACAGATAGTGAGTGTGAAGCTCTCCTCAACTGCTTGAATGGGGGAATGGCAGTTCAGGATATTGCGTCCCAATTTGGTGTTACAGCTAGATATATTGGTGATATTAACAAAAAGCACAGCAACACCAGGAAAATTGCCAAATCTTTCAAGGCTAAGTGGTAGCAAAAACTAATTCAACCTGTGCACATCAATGCAATCAAGCAGTGGGTGACCAAGGATTGTCACCTGGACACACTTGCTGTCCAATCAATGCTGACCACAGAGTTTGGGCTTTCTGTTTCCAAAACCCTTGTCTACAAAACAATGGTCAATTTGGGCTTCTTGTGGAAGGTCTTCAGAGTTTCTCTGTACAATAGAAACAGCAAAAAAACAATTGAGGATCAACACATTTATGTCAGAATCTATGTGGCTCTTATGCATCCTGGTAATGTCCAGTTTTTTATATCAATGAATTGTTGTTTTCCTCCTCACTCAGGTCTAGGCATGGGTGGGTTGAGAAGGAGTCCAAGGACGACATAGCTCATTGTGCAGCTGTCTGTTCCCAGATCTATTCAATGGTAGCGCTTCTGGGTCCTTGTGGGTTGGACCAGTATCAAATGATCAAGGGTTCCCACAATAGAGGGACCTTTCTCAATTTTCTCCAAGCCATCAAGGAGTACCTTTGGATAAATTACAGCGGCATAACCAATGTTGTTGTGCTTGATAATGTCAGGCTCCACAAAGTGGATCTGGTTGTGTCCAAGTTCCCCCCCATTGACAAAAATAGCCATTTGGCCAACCACCACCAGGTTGACTGCCCAATGAGACTCCTCTTTCTTCTGCCCTATTCTCCTTTCCTCAACCCAATTAAGGAGGTATTTTGTTGGATCAAGAATAAGGTGAAGAAAGGCCTCCCTCAGGACACCAAAGATCTCTTCAATATTCTTGAGATTGGCTTATTCTTGATGCCACCTGATGTGGTTGCAGCTTTTTTTGAGCACTAAGAATCCTTCTTCCCTAAAGCCCTTGCATCTGAGCCAATCAGATAAATGTGCGCTCTGGATTTATTTGTTTTGTTTTATTTTATTAGGACTCAAAAATTATTAATTATATATCATGACATGACATTAATTGTATTATAGACATATAAGAACAAATAAAAAATATGATTAAAATTAATTATTCTAGATATAGAGTTATGTATTTTTTTATTATTATTCACCAAAAAGTGTATTGACTGTAGAGTTTATAAATAAAAAAATTAGAAATAGATAAATTTTATTTAATTAATTTTGACCTCTTTTTGGTACCATTGACTTTTATTTTAAAAGCCACAGAGTTGACCTTGGGAGTCATCACCTGATCCTTAATATTTCAGTACCACTATAGCCACACAACACAAAAACCAATGATTTTCATGTATCTCTTACTAATTAATACTTATGACGCAGGTTAAGCATAGTAAATCTATTTATCAAATCATATTACAAGGGAAAAGTAATTTGAGTTCTAAACAATCACTTGTTTATAACATAAGTGGAGCAGGCCGTCTGTTGTGGATAAATTCAGTTCTTGATGTTTAACTATGTAATAAATGAACCTGTACTTGACAATCTAGAAAATTAAAACATTTTTAATTTTTTATTATTTGACATGTTTGCAACTATAACTAATGTCTTATAATATATTTAGATATAGTACTATTATATTTTAATATTAAAATTTAAATATTAAAATATAAATATTAAGATTTAAATATTAAAATTTAAATATTAAAATTTAAATATTTAAAATAAAAAATAAAAATAAAAAATTAAAAAGTTAAATTGCAAGGGAATATAATTTATTAGGGAGATGCAAATTGCAAATGGAATGTGATTATTCTGGGGAATTGACCCCAAAATCAAATTTTCACCTAGAGCATTTAATTGAATCCATGTACTCTTCTGTACGTGGTGGACAACCCTGGATGCAATTGCTAGAGGGGTGGCACCCTTCATCCCAGTAGTTGTCAAACGCTTAATAAAAAGGAGGCAGGTAAGCAAATCAATCAGCAGATTATTTTTGGGAGGCATGTAATACCTATACAGCAGTGTCAATGCAAAGGAGTTGTACAGGATGTGCTCATTTGTCCTATACCCCTGCAGTGTCTTCTGGCATTCTAGTGCTAATTGGCATATATTGATTTGTATAGGTACATCCTCCAACTTTCTGATGTTAGTTTTTAATATGCAATGTAGTAGGATTCCTAGGTATACTGCAACATGAATCCTTTGTGAGGTATATTTTTTGGAGAACATGTACAATTTCTTATACACTTGAACTAATATGTTTATATAGGATGTTTGACTGAATTTGAATATTGTATCAGGAGGCGCCCAACTTGTATCTGCCTCCCATGCCTCCGCAAACAAAATAGTTAAAGGTTTAAAAGTATTCACAAGGACTGTGTCCCTGGCTTTATTTGATAATGCTTTGAATAATAAATAAAAATTTTGGTTTTAAGATAGTCAGTTTATATTTGAAAGTCAGTTTTATTAGGGTTTTTTATATTTATTGGTATCTGAAAAGGAAAATTGTTGTATACTTTCATAAATATATAGATCAAAGTTTATTTTGATATCCCTGAAAATTTCATTCATCTCTTTGAAGTTGATATTTGCTCCTACTTCATATGCTTCCCTAATTCACAGCAAGCTTCCTGTGGGTGGTAAATATTTCCTGGCTTTTGCTTCTATATTTGCAAAATTATTCATATTAATTTGAACTATTTTAATTAGTTCATTTTTATTTATTTGCTTTACAGGGGCTACCAGTGATTGGTAACCCCCATAAAACCAACTCAGCGTGAAAGCCGCCACTTCTGCAACCTTGTCCCCATTCCTAGTTATAACTAAAGTAAATATAAGTAAAACATAAAAGACTTACTGATTGTTTCCCCTGCAGCCCCTCAGCCACAGGCGCCCCTTCAGCAAACTTCATGAGTATTTTTTGCTCTTCATTTGTTTTTCTGGGCTTGATCTTTTTTTATTTTCTGTGCTATTTGTTCTTCCTCTTGATTTTTATTTGATACATTTTCATTGTTAATTGTAGCTCTTCTGCTTCTTGATTGTGCTTCATTTTTATATGTTTCCATTTGATTGGTTTCCTCTTCATTTGTGTTAATTTCCTTTGAGCTTTCATTTCCTTCAATCAATTTGATTTTTTGAGTATTCATTCTGTTGATTTTCATAAATTCCCACAATTTTTAACTTTCACTTTTGAAATCTAACTGCTTGAGTATTTCTTTTTAGAGATTTAAAACATTTTCCTTGTGTTCTTTGTTGACTATTGTTCCCAGGCTATTTTTTGTGGTTTTGTTTTTCTGGACCAAGGCCCTTCCCTCATTTCCCAGTTGATTTACCATAATTTCCCTTATTTTATGTTCAAGCTCAACAACCTTTTGAAGGGCTGACTCTAATTTGTTGGTAAGGCTCTAGATATTTGACATTTTGTTTGAATTACATCAAAAAACTGGTTATTATAGTACTACCTTCAACACATAAATATTTTTCATCATCAATAATAAATTAAAGACCTATAAATGTAAATATTGCATTAGAATATTGCAATTAGATGTCAACTCTTGATATTTTGATATTATGTGCACAACTCAATGCATTTTTTTAATAAAATTCATTTTAAAGAAGGCCTTTTTAGCTGTAATTTATTTAAATGGAATGTGTCTATATTAGAGAGCCATTATAATTTAGTACAAAATTTGATACATGGTGCATTTTAAAGCCTGTATTATTATCTATTAGTAACAATTCTGTAAACTTTCTAGTCAGAATTAATGATAATAAACAGTAATTTATTGATCCATTACATTATTATTACTCACAAATTCTGACTAGAAAGTTTACATAATTGTTACTAATAGGTAAATATAAAGGCTTTAACATTCACCATGTATCAAATTTTGTACTAAATGCCAATGGCTCTCAAATATAAACACAGCCCATTTAAATAAATTATAGTTAAAAAGGCCTTGTTTACAATGAATTTTATTAAAAAAATGCATTGAGTTGTGCACATAATATCAAAATATCAAGAGTTGACATCTAATTGCAATATTCTAATGCAATATTTACATTTATAGGTCTTTAATTTTTCATTGATGATGAAAAATATTTATGCTAATAATTTTATGTTATTCATAAAATGTACAACATTGTATTAATTATGGGGAATGTTGATAATGTAAAAAGAAAATATTATTAATTATGAATTGGAATATTTAATATTTACTTCAATAAGTTTTCACAAAGAAAAGTTTTATTTTACTGATCAAAGGACAAGAAGGGGAGGGAATGGGAGGAATGAACATCACCTTCATCTGTGCCTGTGAAAGGGACGGCATCAGAGATAGTGGGGAGGGAATGGGTGGTGGTTTGGGAGTGAGGGTTGGAAGGCAGGTGGCTTGGTTTTGATGGGGGGTTGGGGAGGCAGGGTTTTTTGACTAGGAAGGGGCAGCAAAAAGCTGATTGCTTCTTATGCTCAAATTTTTCTTCTGTCACATATGCAGGCTGGATGAAACAAATGGATTGTTGTGGGGATAGTGGGAGTCCTTTCTGGACTTATCACTATCACTTGCATAGAAGATGATTAGATCAGATAAATACTGGACAAATATGGACAGGAAAAGCTTAAGACCCTTATTGATTTGGGAGCACAGTTCATTGTAGGTGGCAGGCTTTAAGTGCCTGAGAGCGGAACCAAAATAGTAGAGACATACATCTGCAAGATGCATGTCAGCATGGTTGTTGGGGTAGGACCAACATTTATGTCCACAGCCCTGATTTCTTGGGTTGTCTATTCCTGCTGCTTCATCTTGGCACTCAGTACAACTGTGTACGCAGCATTTTGGGTAGCCCACTCCTCCAGCATGACCTTGAGCTCTGTCCAGTAGGCATATTTATCTTCTGTGTTTGACAATGCGGAGTAGTGAGTGACATCCAATGGGGAAACTGCCAAAAAAACCCTGAAAAATCAATACAGGAATGGCCTGCGCTTGTATAAATCAGATTGAATGTGCTTTCCCCCAAAGTCTTGAATACTTGCCAAAATCTTGGTATATGGCAAAAAACAACATCATTATGGGCTCTCATTGCCCTTCCTTTGATAAAATTAATTATTGTTGCATTATAGGTGTTGGTATCCACCAAATTGGGGCCACTGAGAACCTGATTAGATAAGAGTCTGGCGGCAACCACAACTCTGTGCATCCTCACATTCACTGTTATCTTATTGGTGAAAATGCTGTGGAGTCCAAGTTGGAGACAGACCTGGACCAGGGGCATCTGTGGGTTGCGTTCCATAATGGCCATCATAAGGGGATGGGCTGTGTCACCTTGGGGCAAAGTACAGGCACCAGTTGGGGTCTTCTTGATAGGGGGTCACAGTTGGTGTGGGCATGCAGGGTTGCAGCCACAGTGAACTTTGCAAACCCCATTGCAGCCGCAATTTCCTCAAGGGACATAAGCATCCCTTGCTTTTCAACCATTTCAAGAACAATCTCCAGAGTGATCAATTTTCTTCTGCGTCTTGCAGGCTGATTGGCTGGGGGAGGAACGTGTCCATCTTAGGAACTGATCAATGCAATCTGATTGGCTGTTTCAGGATTCTGGGCTCTCTGGGTGACCCCATGGCTCAAATGGCTTATCTGAATAACATTGTTGATACAGGATTTGGTTTGACAGCTGCCTGTGCATGATGGCCAAACAGGGCCATGCTGGAAGCTGAAGGAGAAAGAACACATTCCTGGATGGTGCTTGCAGAGGAGCCTGCAGGTTGGGAGTGGCCATAGACAGAGGCTTCACCGTTAAGAGACCCAGTGTAGCCCTGCATGATTTTGTCAAGGACAGAAAACAGCTTGTTCAGTTGGTTGGTGTTGGAAGAAGATATAATAAATTTTTATTAAAAAACTAAACTCAAAAAGAGGAGTGTATATTTTAGTCAATTTTATTGTTAAATATGTCAATTTTGTGAATAGTAGCATCAAAATTTTAGCTGTCCTAAACTGAATAGGGTGATTTTTGAGAATACCAGTGCTTTCTAAAAGAATAAGCACAAATCCACTCTAGATCCTTTAACATCCTTTTTGAGACGCCCATAAATTATATTTATTTCAAATTCACCTCATTTTTGATATGAAATTTGTTTCTTGGATTTGACAATCCCGCAATTTCAGATTCATTAAGCTTTACATGATGTCTATAATTTGTTTGAAATATAGCAAATCTCAAATTGTACATTAGAATCCCACATTTCTGATTAATGTATCCCACATATGTTTGCTGAGTTTTTTTATTTTGTTAGTTGAGTTATCTGCTTGAGGGATTCAAAATTTGCCAATTTAAAAACCAAAAAAGTTAAATTAAATGGTTAATTTTATTAAATATTTTGTTTTTCACTCAGCTGAGTTGCCTGCAAAAGTGATTGTCAGGAAATCCTGATTCATTAGGATTGACTGATCCATATCCCTATTACTGAAGCTGTGGATTGATTTTGGACGCAACACAGCCAAAGTGACACAGTATTCCAGAATAAAGAGAAACTATAATAAGGTTGATATAGTTTCTAACTCAGAAGACACCTGAGACAATCTGGGTCTCAGGTCACGGGCCAATCCAGAAGCTTCTATAATTAGATGCTAAGGATTCTGGATTCCAAATAGGGACGCAGACCTGACCCAGAGATTTATCAGGGAATTACAACATCATGTTTCACCAAGAGTTGAGACAGAAGACCGCCCGTGCAAAAATTACGCATTACACCAAGCACAAGGGCAGGTCAGCCAAATTGGGTGTCAACTTAGTTGCCGTAACTAAGTCAAGGAATATCTGGGCTGAAGAGGAGAAATCAGCAGCCTAGAATATTACCTCATCCCAAACCATTATTTGGGTTTTGGGATCCAACTCTAGGGGATGAAACTAGTAGCTTGGGGATGATAGGCTAGCTAGTAAGAGTTGTCTACAGCTAGATGCCAGTTTGGCCACTAGCTGTCAACTATAAAGGGGCCTTCCAAGATCACTTGGAGGGCAGACAATTAATACCCACCAACATCCCTACTAGTCCAAATAGTAGTGGTGTCAAAGTACAATAAGAGCAAATTATTGATACTTGCAAACTCCTGCCAAAACCATCACAGATGGTGTTGCATCTTCAAAGGACCACAGGACTTCCACCTCAATCGGATCAACCAACAACAGAACACAGCCCGTTGTCATACATATCTACACCAATAGAAGCACATCTGTCTTCATACAGATATCCCATCCCAACATGATTAACTCAACTAATAAAAACAATCACTCTTCTTCTTCAAGAACCAGAACTCTTGACAGTGATTCAAAATTTGGACAAAGGATTTGACAACACCACATTTTTACGTTCAGGTTCTGAAATTACAGTAATTAGTAAGAGATACATGAAAATAATTGGTTTTTGTGCTGTGTGGCTATAGTGGCACTGAAATAATAAGGATCAGATGATGAATTGCAAGGTCCAATTTGTGGCTTAAAAAAATTCAAAGTTTCAACAAGGACTCACAATTAATTAAATAAAATTATCTATTTCTATCTTTTTTTAATTTATTTATTTGTTAGCTCAACAGTCAATACAATATTCAGTGTATTATAATAAAAAGATTTGTCCTCATATTTAGTGTCAGGATTTTGGGATGTTGACTAATTAACAGATTCAACAAAATAATGCGGGCCAGCAGTTAATTGCTCTTAGGAAGGGTTTCATCAAAATAATGCAGGCTGCAGGTTTGTGGGATCAGTGATCAAATCATATCCTGGCATCAACATACTCATGTATTGCAATTAATTAATGGAACATGAAATTACTGCCCATTAATTAGTTTACCTCAACAATCACCTCAAACATGCTTCTCATAATAATTACTATTCTAAACTTTAATGAATCCTAGAACAAGAGGGCCATCATAAGAACTGTCATATGCATTACATCCAGAAAAGTCCAGCATGGACTGGGCTGTCAGGCCAAACACTCTAAGATAAAAGGCTTTGAGCCTATTGTATTAGAGTAGCACTGATTAAGTGAAACAATCATCTCCATGAACTAGTAGCCAACCACTGGCTAGATAGCCCTGGAAGTAGACCAGGTAGACAGAAAAGATACCAATCTGTGGAAGATGTCAAGTTAGTGTTGTAAAAGTTGCAGCAAAGGGTTGCTAGTTTCTACAAACAGTTAGTCAGGGACCTAATTCTTAATACTATACCTGTTGATGGTATAGTGACAGCCTATGAAAGGACAGAATAATAAGGTTTATAGACAAAACTGGTGTTTATTTAGATGGTATTGTACTTATATAGAGTGAGGCGGGGGAATTGCCACCAGAGGCAGGGAGGCACAGACAGAAGGACTTCCCAAATGGAGGAGAGTGGATTGGCACAGCTAAAAGTCCCGCGCAAGAGAACGGCTGCTTCCATGCGGTTTTCCTTAAGGAGGTAGATAATTATAACTTTGTTGTTCTATTTATAATCCTGGAAGTGAAGCCTGTGCCTTGTACGCATTTGAAAGGCAAATCAAACACCTGTTTTAGAGGCGTTTTAAACGTCTTTATCACTAGTAGAATCAGGATGCAATAGCGCAATTGCACAATTTTTCTGTTGCTTAATTCCTAGATGGACAACTTAATGTCTAATTAATTTAATCTGCAAAAGTTAGCCTTCCATTAAAACCGCCTAAAAAGAATGGGCCTCCTGCTGTGTTGACTTAATTCTACTTCAGTCTCTTTTAGCATTGTGAGCTAACTTGGATAAAGCCTGGGCTAGCAGGCCACCTTAAAGCCAGTCCATTAGAATAAAAAACTGATGATTCCATATTGAATTGATAAGTGATCCAAGTCTTAGTTCCTTAATGAAATCCTTTCTTAGGCTTAATTAGTGGAGAGCAAAAGATGATACTGTTGTAACTGTGCTGTTTTAGCAGAGCTACATGGGGAAAATATTTAGAAGATATATAATAATCTTTATTGAGAGATCATGGTTATATAGTTCATGTGAATCAAGGATGGTAGGAACAAGATTGGGATCACACAGCTGGATGGAAGAAGGGGGTGGCTTGATCCTGATAATGAGTCAAGCGCCAAATCAAGGTATCCACCGTGAAGGATCATCATCTGTTCATGTTGTTGGATTTGGTAATTTGAGTTGACTTCCTAGTCTGGCTTTGGGTGACCGGATAATTAGATTGCAGGTTACAAACCCACTTGGTTGGAACCTTGCTTGCAGGTTGAGCCTGCAGTTTTGACACCCCCCAGCTGAAGGTCGGCCTCCTCTGGGGGCAGGTTGTCAGGAGCCCGGGCGCCATATTGAATCAGTTGTTGTTTGGTGGCAGGCAGACCAGTTTCTTGTTGTTTCTGTCTTGCCTTGCAGGATTGTAGGCAATTGTGGTATAAGGTCTTGTCTTGCTTGCGTTTCCCAAGACCTTGCACAAGGTAAGTGTTATTGTTGTTTACCTTTAGAATTATTGCTGGCCCTAATTTCTTGGGTTGTAGTTTGCTCTTGTCAACATTAATGACCCAGAATTTGTCCCCTACTTCATGTCTATTGCAGATGAGAACAAGTGTCTTTTGTAGGCGTTGTTTTTTCTTTGGCTGCTTGTTTGCTGTTGGCCTCTATTACTTGAGGATCTGAGTGAGGGGTACTTGACTTGGAATCTCCAGTTTGGGTCCTGTCAATGCTTGAATGATATTTGGCTGTGTGCCATATACCAGTTCAAACGGGCTTTTCCCGGTGGATCTGTTCACTTGGGTTTGGCACACAAGTAATGCAGTTGGTAGCTGCTTATACCAGTCTTCAAGTCTCCCGGCAGTGAGTTTGGCTAGGGCTTGCATGAGGCTACCATTAAGCTGCTCTACACGTCCATTGGCCTGTGGATGGTATGGTGTTGTGATAGTGTGTTTGACCCCATTTTCGGTGAGGTACACATTGGTGTCTTTGGAGGTCAATCCTTTACCTCCATTGGTTATCAGGAGTTCTGGCTTTCTGAACCTGCTGATTATTTCTTTGCCAATGAATTGTCAGACATTGTTGCTGGTGTGTGCCTTCACTGCTTGGGCTACTGGCCACCTTGTCGCAAAATCAATGGCTGTGATGATGTATTTTTTGTTGTTGTGCTTTCTTGGCATGGGGCCCATGATGTCAAGAGCCCATAACTTGAACAGTAGTTGGGTTTGAATGGGGAGTACAGACTTAGGCAGGGTTTTGCTTTTGGCAAACTTTTTGAAGACCTCACACTGTTCTAACACTTCCTGGACATTGCGGTATAAAGTTGGCCACCAGGCTTTATTCTTTAAGAATTTGTATAAATTTTGGCTCTTAGTATGTCCAAGATCTCTTTGATAGCAAAGAATGGTATCAACTTGTTGACGTGTGGGGATGTAGGGAATGGTCATGGCATCTGACATTTTTCTGTGAAGAGTCCTGTATACGTCAGTGAAGAGATGTTCATTCTTGATGACCGTTTCTCTGGTGATATCAGTTGTGCCTGCAGGAAACCCTTTGTCTTTTGTATGTAGCACTAGGAGAGGCCAGTCTGGGTTGAGCCCATTTTCTCCCCTAGAAGCGCAGATATACAGATGGGACAGGGCGTCTGCTATGGCAAGCTCAGCCCTGGGCTTATATTGGATGAGCATGTTAAACCTTTCTAGTATTTCCATCCACTGCGCTTGGCAGCGTGACAGGTTTGCTTGTGTCTTGAAATAGATGAGCAACTTGTGATCAGTTAGTGCTTTTAATTGTTCCTGCTGTTCCAGGTAAAAGCGCCATTTGACTAGGCAGTGTACAATGGCCAGTAGTTCTTTGTCGTGGATTGGGTATTGACACTTGCCATCTGTCAGTTTGCACAACTCATAGGCTACAGGCAGGAAGTCACTGTCACTATTCTTAATTTTTAGTACTCCCTCAATGGATGCATCTAAGGCGTCGGTTTCCATCTGGTACTCTCTGTCTTGTTTGGGATATTGTAAGATGGGAGCTGTTGTGAGCTTTTCTTTGAGACGTCTAAAACAGAGGTTGCGGGGGGTCCATACAAACTTGGACTTGGCGCCTGTTATGGCAGACAAGGGGCAGTCAAGACGCCACAGTTGGGTATGAAGCGTTGTACATAGGCCACCATTCCCAATAAGGTGCATAGTTCTGACTCTTCCTTGGGAGGTGGCATCCTGCAGATGGCTTGTATATTTTGACTGTTGGGTTTGATGCCATCTTTTGAGACTATGTGTCCCAAGAAGGGTAGTTGCTCCCAGAGGAACTGGCATTTGGAGGGCTTGTCCAACAGTTTGTGCCGTGCCAAGGTTGCAAAGACTTCCTCCAGGTCTTTGTGGTGCTGTTCCACCAAGGGGCTGTAGACAAAAATATTGTCCAAGTATACTAGGGCATGTTTGCCTATGTGTGGCGCAAACACTTTGTTCATGAAGGTTACAAAGGTGGACGGGGCATTGGTCATGCCAAAGTTGAGTACCACACATTTGTAGGAACCATACTTAGTGCAGAAGGCTATCTTGGGGATGTCTTCCTCCTTGATATGAATCTGATTGTAGCCTGCAGTTAGATCAATCTTGGAGAAGACAGTGGCTCCTCCCAAGGCTTTGAAGAGGTTGTCAATCAGTGGCAGTGGGTAACAATTCTTAATGATGACTTTGTTTAGGGCGCGGTAGTCTGTGACTAGACATAAGGTACTGTCCTTCTCGGCCACAAAGAACACGGCAGCCTCAAAGGGAGACTGTAAGGGGCGGATAAGTCCTTTTTCCAGTGTCTCCTTGAGATAGGCGCGCAGGGCATCATCCTTGTTTGGGGTCAGTCTGTAGATAAGGTGTGCCTTGGGTACAACCCCCTTGAGTTGGATGGAGTGTTGGATGTGCTTCTCAGGGGGTAGCCCAGGTAACACTTCTTTAAAGATTTCTGGGTGACGGGCCACAATGTTGCAATCTTGAGGTGTGGAGGTGTCCTGGTGGTCCTTGAAGTGTATGATTTCATACTGGCAGGAATCCCAGTCAATTGTTTTCAGGTTTTCCTTCTTGTATAAAGTCTCTGTGATGCGTAAAAATATGTGGTCTTGTAGGAGTTGGTCCACAGAGTCCGGGTAGATCTGGTGGTTGACACCTTCACGCTTGATGGTCAACACTGAGGTTGCCCAGCCCACGTGGGGGTTGTTTTTCTGTAACCAGTCTAGTCCCAGTACAATTTCAAACTTAGCAAAGTCAATGACGGGAACTTGGATGGTGGAGTGGAGGTTCTCAAGCATGACAGAGAAGGGGGCAGTTTCCTTTGTCACGGCAATGTGGTGTTCATCAGCCAGGACCATGTTTTTAATCTGCAAAGGATTAGTGGCCAGCTTGAATCTATCCCAAAGCTGCTGTTGACTAAGGTTCAATCTGCGCCCAAGTCCAGGAGTGCTGAGCCTGTGTAACTGTGAAAGCAGAAACCATAAGACATCAATTTATTGGGATGTCTGGCAATGGTGTATAGTACCGGATCTTCCTAGGGTACTTGGATCATTGGACATTGGTCCACGTCCTTGGGTTGGTATTCATTGTTGGGCAAGTCAGGAGTTGCGTGGGGAGAGCTTGGCTTGCTTAGTGCTCTCCCTGGGCTTTTCCCTCATCTTGGTTGCCTTGGGTGGCGGTGACACGGAAATGGGTACAATTTGACTGGCTGTTGCTTCCATTCCCATTCCCATTCAAAACCGTGGGTTTGTGGTTGTTGTTGTTTTGTTGCCTCCAGGAGGTGGTCAAGAGGAGCGCCTGCCTTGATGGGAGTCCTTGGGCCTTTCTCATTTTCCAGTCTGTGACTTGTGTAGAGTGTTGGATGTTTGTTCCGCTTTTTCTGCTTCACGGTAAAGGCTTTGCAGGTTGGTTACCTGGTCAAGGTTCACATGTCTCATCACGTGCGGCTTGATGGCATTGTAGTATATGAGGTGTGTTGCTGGGTTGTCAAAGGCCATGTCAGATGGGGCACAGAGACAGAGTTACTTGTAGGCACGGGTGAGTTCTTTAATGGTGCCTGTCTGGGTCAGGTTCTTTACTTGGCGTATGATCATGAGCGCTGTATTCTTAAGCATGAATCTCACCAAGAAGTCCTGTTTGAAGGTGTCCCAGTTCTTGTCAGTGTGTTCTTTGTGCCACTTGTCACACCAGGTGCCAGCGTCATGGGTCAGGAAAAAGGAAATCTCTGCAATCCAAAATTGCTGTGGGCATTCCATCTGAGCCAGCTTGCTTTGGGCGGACTGGATCCATGTGGCAGCATTGTTGTTGTTGGCCCCAGCAAAGGGCTCTAGGGAGGAGCTGCAAAGTCTTTGTGCTACATAGGCGGGCATGGTGGTTTTGTCAGCTGGTTGCGGCATCAAGGAGGGTGTCTGAAAGAACCCTCATGCAGACATGGCGTTGAAGGCGGGTAGCGGGATCACCATGTTTTGGTAGAGAACAAAGCCATCAGGTATCTCGGTACCAGGAGTATACGGAGTCCAGTTGAGCAGGAGGCCAGACATAATTCTGTTGAGAATTTGTTGGCCGCGGCGTGTGCGGACAACAGGCATAATTTTTCAAGATAAGGTAGGATGGAGAACCTACCTGTGCTACCAATGTTGTAACTGTGCTGTTTTAGCAGAGTTACATGGGGAAAATATTTAGAAGATAGATAATAATCTTTATTGAAAGATAGCAATTATATAGTTCATGTGAATAAAGGATAGTAGGAACAAGATTGGTGATCACACAGCTGGATGGAAGAAGGGGGTGGCTTGATCCTGATAATGAGTCAAGCGCCAAATCAAGGTATCCACCGTGAAGGATCATCATCTGTTCATATTGTTGGATTTGGTAATTTGAGTTGACTTTCTAGTCTGGCTTTGGGTGACCAGATAATTGGATTGCAGGTCACAAACCTGCTTGGTTGGAACCTTGCTGGCTGGTCAAACCTGCGGTTTTGATAATAATGTAATCATACAGTATAATTATCTATAGTAAAATATAGAGACAACACATATGAACCTATATTCAGAAGTAGGAAGAACCATCCCAAATCCTTCAGGACTTGGACCCTGTCAGACTTGCTACTTCTGATGACAACAAAATATTCTGGGCCAAAGGTTCTGCCAAAGTTACAGGTTCTCTGTACTTTCCTAATGTTAGAAGACTCAGAATATCAGCTGGTAAATGATAAAATACCATGGTCTACAATTTTCTGACATCTAGTATAATTAATTTTACTTAACTTTTTTATATATTATTAAATGTCTATAATACAATTCAACATCACATCATTATATATAAATAATCATTTTTGAGTTGTATTAAAAACAAAATAAATATAAAAACAAAATAAATCTGGAGCACCCATTTATATGATTGGCTTGGAGTTGAAGGCTTTGGGGAGGAAGGATTCTGAGTGCTTGTAAAAAGCTGCCACTACATCAGGTGGCATCTCAAATCGACTGACCTCAAGGATGTTGAAGAGATCCTCAGTGTCCTGAGGGAGACCTTTCTTCACCTTATTTTTGATCCAACCAAATACTTCCTTAATTGGGTTAAGGAATGGAGAATAGGGCAGAAGGAAGAGGAGTCTCATTGGACAATCAGCAAGGTGGTGGTTGGAGGAATGGCTATTCTTATCAATGGGTGGGAACATGAAAAAACCAGATCCACTTTGTGGAGCTCAACATTATCCAACACAACAATTTTGGTTGTGGCACTGTAATTGATCTGGAGGTACTCCTTGACAGCTCAGAGAAAATCAAGGAATGTCCCACTATTATGGGAACCCTTGATCATCTGATATTGGTCCAACCTGCAATGACCAAGAAGCACTATCATAGAATATGTTTGGGAACAAACAACTGCAAAATGTGCTACACCATCCTTGAACCCCTTCTTAACCCACCCATGCCTAGACCTGAGTGAGGAGTAAGACAACTGTTCACCTATATAGAAGAACTGTATGTTGTCAGTCTGCTTTAGAGCCAGATAGGTCTTGGAATAAATGTGTCAATCCTTGATAGTCTTCTTATTGTTTCTGTTATACAGAGAAACTCCAAGCACCTTCCACAAGAAGCCCAATTTGACCATTGCTTTTTATACAAGGGTTTTAGAAACAGAAAGCCCAAACTCTGTGGCAAGCATTGATTGGACAGCAAGCGTGTCCAGGTGGCAATCCTTGGTCACCCACTGCTTGATTGCATTGATGTGCACAGGTTGAATTAGTTTTGGCTGCTGCTTAGCCTTGAAAGATTTGGCAATTTTCCTGGTGTTGCTGTGCTTTTTGTTAATATCACCAATATATCTAGCTGTAACACCAAATTGGGACGTAAGATCCTGAACTGACATTCCCCCATTCAAGAAGTTGAGGAGAGCTTCACACTCATTATCCGTCAACTGATGCTAGCACTTGGCAGGTAACATGGCATTCTGGCTGACAGGCTCAACACAGGGGATGGGGACCTTTGTATAAAAGGTGGGATCACTCTTACTTGTGGTGGCGCTGTCAATGGTGGAATATGTAAAAGGTGCATATGGTTCCTCAGTTGTGACCAATGGCTGATAGAAGGTGTCAAAAACGCGGGGGCAGGAAGTGCCAACTCTTGGATCAAGAGTGTGGGTCCAGGTGACAACTGGGTACACAGTGGAGGTGTAAATAACCTCAGTGTTCCTGGTGACCCTGGTGTAGGATACTTTGTAGCAGGCCTTGAGAGTGTCTTCTGCCTGGGATTCAAGCTGGTTGTTCTGGCTTGGGATGCAGTAGGTGTTTGACCGGCAATGACACCTTGGGAGGCCTGTCTGTTGGCATGACTCCCCCAAATTTGGGTTATGGGTCTATTCTTGGACCCTCTGGGACGCCCTTGTGGACAGGCTGTCCTGCAGAATGGTACAGGAAGTGGTTGGGATGCAATTGACAGGTTATAAAAATAAAATAAAAATATATTTTAGATTAAATATGTATTTATTTGGATTTTTGATTTAGTAGTGAGTAGTTATTTTCTCCTGATTTAGCCTTGAATAGTAACAGAATTTCTATATCTGTTCTTTGAAGTGTATAATGTTGTATACTTTCTGAGTTTGGAATATTTTTAAAGTTTAATAACTTTTTCTTGTCTAAACTTGGTTAATAAGATTGAATTTTCCATTTGATTTTATTTGTGGTGGAGCTTCTTGATTTAGGTTGGTGTTTCCTAGTATGCTCACTGTACATTAAATTTGGATTCCAGTTAATGCAATTAATATATGAGTTTACTAGTGGCATTCAAAAGTGATTTTAAAATTGGTATTGGATTTTACAATACCACAATTTCAAAAAAACATAGTAAACTTAATAAAAATGGCTGATGGATTTGAACACTTCAAATCTGATTCCATTTTATTCTTTTTGTCCATTAGAAATGTGCAGTTTGACTTGAAATTTGCAAAGTGTCTATGAGTTTTCCCATTTTTAAAAATTCAACTAAATATCAAAAAATTAATTTAATTAAAAAAGGCCATCCAGCAAAAGTGATTTGCAATTTGGACCAAGGATTTGACAATCCTGCATTTTTACGTTCAGGTTCTGACTTTACAGTAGGCCAACTTGCTCTGGTATTCTGGCTTTGGAAATTAGCAGGGGCTCAGCTTGCAGAGGCTCAGTCTCAAGAAAATGAGGGCAGGCGGCCCCTCAGTCCATAGGGCCGCCAGCCTGCAGGGAATCAGGAATAGGGTTCAAATCCCACTCCTGGGCCCGGGTTCCTAGGGGAAAAGAATTGTCAATCCTTACATATAGTCCCAAACTCAAAGTTCAATGTATTATTTAATCAGCAAGTAGCTATATATATTGTATCTATTTTAATGCTTAAAATGAAATTTATTAGAAAATAATAAGAGTGTTTCAAACAGATTTGTAAAGTCAACTGATAAAAAATAAAAAGTCACCAGCCAAAACACTTTGCAAAGGGTTTTGGTAATATTAATTTTAATTGATATATTGATATCTTATATCTGTATATGTGATCATATGTGATTTTCCATAAAAAGAGGATTTTATATGTTCTTATTTATATGCTTTAAATGTTAGCTTAGTTAAACTGTACTGATTCACAATTTCCCTTTGGAAAAGCAAATAAAAGTAAATGTCAGCATGTGCTTTATAGAGAAGAATTTAATAATTTAGCTCGTGAAGCTCTATGGCCACCCTCTTCTAATATTGTGATATAAATTTAGTTGTGGCAGAAAGTTAAGTTGTAATAGATAGAACATCTACCTGCCTCCATTAAAGATCAATTCATTTTTGCAGAAAAGTATAAAAGCTAGCCATTAAATATAAATTGGATTAAATTATCCACAAAACGGAAAAATCACCATCATCTTTTAAACTTGAAGGATTTAAAACAGAACCCCAGGAAGTGGTCTAAATAAATTAATTGTAACATAGATATTTGATGCATATGGCTTAGTTGGAAGTTTTCAAAATATAATTTAACATACAAGGAAATCAAGTCATAACATACATTTTTTATAAAATCTACATATATTTAAAGCAGAAGAATTAAAATCCTTGTACTTAAACTTGGGCTGGTTTGAATCTCCTTTAAAAAAGCAATCAAAACTTTGTAAAAAATAAATGTTTTTTAACTGGCCCAAAAAAATTTATACTGCTGAAGATTCCATGATAAAAAAATTAAATGATCTTGGGTAAGGCAAGTGATTGAATCAATTCTTAATATTTTTAAAGGAATTAAAATTTAAAGCCTCTACGTCGTATCAACTAGTCTTACATAAATTTTTGTTCAACTGAAGCGCTACCGTTATCAAAAAGCAGAATTCTTAAACAGCAAAATGGCTAGGATGTAGATTGTTTTTTTTAAAAAAATTGCAAGCCATAAAACTTTAATTAGGACCCAGTAAATGGATGATTCTTTTTATAGAATATACAATGGTTAATAAAATAGAAATCTTATATTAGATTGCTTAATACCCTGTTATTTAATGAATGAATTTCTTAAAAGTTGCTGGTTTCAGTAGATCAACAAGGATATGGATTGAAAAGATGATATCAGTAGCTCTTTGCTGGAGTGTAAGATGGTGCCTTGGCAGTATAGGTCTTCTTGATAGGTTTGGCTTCATATTTCTTGGGAGCAGGGTGGTAAGCTTTATGTTTTGGGGTATATGAGGGGGCTTTGTATGCTTTAGGCTTTGGTGCATATGCCTTGGGCTGTGCGTGGGAATAGCTGGGGCTAGAGCCATAAGACCGTCTTTTGACCTGGGAGAAGGGGACTGCTTGGCCGCTGATGAGGCCAGCAAAGACAGAGAGAGCGATGATTGAGAAGGAAGATTGCATTTGATGATTTTTGGCTTGACTCTTAGGATCTTTTATATGTGTGAATGGGGGTTGGATAGTTTTAGAGGTGAAAATTACTTGTTTAATAATGAAGTTTGGCTCTTTTGTGATAGAATGTCGTTAAGTTCTTGTAGGAATTATGTTAACCCAAATAAAATTTTAAGTGCACATTTTAACATCATCGTGATATTCATTCATGACACACATTACATTGCAAAGTATCTAGGTGATATCCAAATGTTGTAGCTTTTGCTGTATAAAAAAATACATATTAAAATGTAAATTCAAACTAAACTGCCTGGCCCCTGCTGCTTATACACTTTAGTTTCAAATAAATTGCTGAATCGATTGGTGCTTTATAGAATAAATTGTAAATATATTTAGTAAACCAGTGGATACTAATTTTAATTGATTTTGTTACCCCTTTTACTAGCAAGGTTTCTCCTTAATTCTGCTGTTTCATATTTTACCCAGCTATTTTTACCCGCTTGCACCGAGTTTGGTCTGATGTTTGTGGTCGGTATGCCGCTCGGACATTTTTAATTGATTAAAATAATATTATAGGATAAAGGACAGGGAAGGAGATGAGCCGCATGGTGCTGGAGGTGAAATAGTGCACAGGGATGAAATGGGTTGAAAGAAATCAGATTCCCTGATTTAGAGGTGAAACTTGCTTGCAAAAGTACCTCCGATAAAATGATTTATCATTCATACTTTTGATAAAAATATCTTTGGTGTTTGATTTATTCTCAACAGGACACAGAATAATTCGATATTGATAGTAACATTTTGGGGCGGGAAGATGTTCCATCAATTTTTGTTCCGTCGACCAATTTTCCGTCACACTCATTAAATACAAATAAAAGCAAAATAATTTTCTGTAAAAAACCCTCTTAATTTATAACTTTGACAGCTAATAAAAACATAAATCACATGAAAATAAGCTTACATTTTGACATCAAATAAAAAACAACTAAAACTACTAAACTTTATACAATAATTTTAAATCCCAATTTATAAATTTTATTAGCAAATAAAAAATAACTAATTGTTTTTTAAAAGTTAGATATAATAAGATAAAGAAATAGTTTATTATATGGAATATCAGTAATTATAACCTCAAAGTAATGGGATTTGGGACCCTCTTCAGGAATTCCAGCATTTCATCCCTCTTTTAGCCCCTGATGCACCTGAATGTAGATTGTCTTTCTTGGGTTCATGATGACTTTTCTTAGAGGGGAAGGGACTTCAATTTCAATATACCTAGGGATTTTATCATCCATGTATTCTGACAAATTTAAGCCCACAAACAACCTGCTAAAAGATGGCTTGCTAATCCCCACTGACTTTACAAAGTGGTTGTGCCATTCTTCCAGGGAAGATGTGGTTTTGATATACTTGTCAGGACAGGCTCCACATAGTTCCAGATAATTTCTTTCTTACCAGGCCCATATATCTTAGCATTAAACCTCCCAGTCTCCTGATCCTTGGATTAGTCTATAAACCCAGACATAAGTTCCTTATTAGCCACATTTCTTTCCTCAGTGCCCAGAAGCTTATATGCCTTCATTATTAATCCTTCTTTATATAACATAAGATTGGGTGCCTTCTAAAATATATGTTTGGTTATCTCTGAGGTATCCAAGGTGTATTTCTCATAAAGATTCTTAAAGGTCTTCATCCTACTAAAGCAGGCTTGGAAAAAATGGAAGTAGTGTTCTTGCATTGCACAGCCAAAGAGTTCTAGAATGTTATAGATTGGACAGCCTCAAAGTCAAGTAGGGCTAGCTTCAGGCTCCTGAGTCTGATTGAGCCAATGGGATCCTTGGGGGACTTCCTACTGAAGTGGGCTTTGCTTCTTGCTCCTCTAAGACTATCTTCTGAACTTTATTCTTGATGATCTTCAGGGAGAAAAGATGGTTCTCCTGCTTAGTTCCAATCATGAGGCAGCAGATGAGAGGCACACTTTCAACTATACTTCAGCATAAATGACCCAGAACTGGTTTAAAATCTTGGAAAAGCTGGAAAAGGGTTTTCAAACAGCAGAACCTCCTGATTCTTAAGAAAAGCAATATGACTCTTGGCTTAATATATGATAATACTCTTCTCAACCTCACTGGAGTCTTCATGTAGAAAGAAGAGGGACCCATCATCAGCATACTTGACTTGATCATCAATTAATAAGACTTTTGAAGTTTCTGGGTTATTGACTTGAATGGAAAGATATCTACTTATTTTGGTTATGAAACTGATGAGTTTACAATGCATATGGACCATGAATTGCTGAAAAACATTGAGATTTTCTAGGGCGTGGGTAGCTGTCACAGATCCTGAATGGATTAGACAATAAGTTGTCCACTTATGGATTGAGCAACGTAAAGGGCGTGCAATTGATTTATCTCAACATGGCTTTAACAAGGTTAATTAACTTAAAAATTCCCTAAAAACAGGTATTCAAAGTGCCTTTCAAATGTGCTTCAGGTGCGGGGTTTACTTCTAAGGTTATAAATAGGACAACATAGATATTGCCACTTGCCTCCATTAAAAAAGGCGTGTGAAACCAGTTGTTCTCTTGTGCGGCTCTTTCTACTGTTCCTTTCCACTTTCCTTCTTTAGGAAGGTCCTTCTGTCTGTGCCTCCTTTCCCCTGGTGGAAATTCCCCGCCTCCTACTATATAACTGCAGCACTATCAAAATAAATACCAGTTTTGACATTATATCCTTATATTATTCTGTCTTACCAAAGGCTGTCACTATATCATCTACAGGTATAGTATTAAGAGTTGGGATCCTGACTAACTGTTTGTAGAAAATAGCACCCTTTACTGCTACAAATATGACATTGGCGCTCATGTCTTACCATACCACCAGCCCCCACCCCCATGGTTCTGTCTATGAAGAGCAAGGAAAGCCCCTGGCTGAGTCTTCTACCACTGCTTCCCCCTACCATAAGGCACTGGCCCTTACTGTTGATAATTTTAATTCTAGGGAAAGATCAGGCACTCCCTATGGGCTGCCCACCCTCAATAATTTCATGCCAAAATACCAACATCCCCAAGCAATTGTTTTTGGTCAACCACTGCTCTTGCAAGCTCAGGTGCCCTTGGAAATGGACGCCAACTTTTCCCCCTCCAAAGACGCCATCTATAGTGCCATTCATGCCATAGACTCTGGTGCTGCTAGCAATGATTCTATCTCTGAACATCTGGCTATTCAGTAACCTTCAGCTGAAATCTACTTGGTTTGTTTCTGGAACCTCTCAGGTCAACCCTGACCAACTCCATTGTGACCTCTTCACCATTGAACATATCAAGGACTAATTAGAACAGTTCATCCATCCTGCTATATGCCACAACCAAATGCACCTGGGTTGCATCCAAAGCCTGACTCATGAAATGGAAGTTTTGAGCTGCTGTCTTGCCATCATTCCCTCATTAAACCCTATGCCTGCCACTATGGACAACTCCCCCTCCAGCCACCTTCTTGGTCATGACATCCTTGAACTCTTTGATCACTACAATAAGATACAGGCAGAAATGGTCCAACAAAGTGCTGATATTGCCTTTCTCTTCAATGGCTATCACACTGTGTCAGAGCTTCAGGATTGTCTCAAACTTTGACAATTGCATGATAGAGATAATAGCCAGACCCAAGCCTGGAAGGACAAGGAGGTGATACCCTTGCTCTAAGATGAGCTTATCACCCATGAAAAGCGCATTACCTCTCTGGGAATGGCTTGGATATCACCTGTCAAGAGAACAAGGTCTATCAAGATGAGCTGGACAAGCAGCAACTTCTTCTGGACGCCTTCCAGATCCAATTGGATAGAATGAACAGCAAGATTATTGATGCCAGCTTACAGGCTATGTCCCTCAACTCCAAGAGTCTTCACATTCCAAAAAGGTCCTCCAGCCCCAAGTTCTATCCTAGCTATGGAAGCAATGATGACCACACTTGGTTGGCCCCCAATGCTGTACAAGTATTAGAGTCAGTGTTGGAGTCTGAGGATGACGTCTTGACCTCTCCTGAAGCTTTTGAGGCTGCTCAGGACATAGAGGCAAACATGAAGTGCAACAAAAGGAAAATTGTTGATGTGCCTCTGAGGCTAGGTTTTCTGCCTCCACTCTCAGCCGTTCCTGTCTCACCTGCTCTCCAGTGAGGATCACACCCGCTCCCCTCCAACATGGCTCCAACAACTTCAAGCCCGTCAATCTACCCAAGTTTGACCGCAAGAGCAATGTGGTCATGTTCTTACGTCTGTACCAGAACTCCATGTATGGCGCAGACAATGCCATGATAGACTCCATAATCATCAACTGTCTGGATGCTGAGACTCAAACCATTATCTTGCTGTGTCTCCCTGAGAATGGCTGGACTTTTGCCAATGTTTCCAGGGCCCTGACAGAAGAATATGATAGCTAAGAAGCCTTTCTTGGTTTCAAGATGGACTTTGCTGACACAAGTTAAAGGTGGGAGAAACCCAAGAAGACTTCACTTCCAGGTTCTACCTTGAGACCCAAACCCTGTTGTCTATGAGTGCTGTGCAGTTTATTGATGTGCAGCCAGCACTCCTCAATGCTGTATGTGTCAATAGGGAACTATCTCTGGCTCTTAAGTAGGGTATTTACAACGCTTTCACCGTGCCAGACCTGATTTGCCTCCTAAACACCTACAAGAAGGAGTTCAAAATCTCTCTCCCCAAAGGCTGCCCCCACCAGCAGGCTTAGTATAGACCCTGTGTGGCTGTGGAGAAGAACAAGCCTTCCAACAAGGTTGGGGCTGCTCCAGCCAACAATGCTCCCTGTACTTGCTTCAAATGCAGTATGGCTGGTCACTTCTCTTGGGAATGTAAGGGCCCCCGCCAAAAGGTCCACCATTGTAGGCATGGAGGACGCTGAAGAGGACTACACCAAGGACACTGATATTGAAGAGGACAATGAGGACAAGTAAAAAACTACTAAGCAGCCAGGACAAGGAGAAATCCTTGGCTGCCTTTGTAATTTTGATACCCTCATTTTCCCCCATACTGCTGCCCCCCAACAAACTTGCTCAGAGGCCTGCTGCTTTATCATCCTCTGAGGCTAATCCTAAGAATGAACCCTCGCTGATTGATGTTGATTTCCAACCAATACACAAGGATGCTGAATCCAAAAGAGTCAAAGAGGACCTCATACATTGAATCCTCACTGTTAACACTCAAACTGATTGGACTACACTGCGCCTTGAGGTGGTTATCCCTTGAATAGCTCAGAGAACAGTATCCCTACCCTACACTAAACAACTGGCTCAACCAGGTGTTGAAGTCACCCATGAGGAGGACATTGCTGAACAACTGGCTAAGCTGCTCCATACAGTAAACATCTTGGCACCGCTAGAATCCCTTAAGGAAGCAAGCCCAGCTGTAGGCGCTGCCATGGCTACCTTCCTGGAGAAGTTCAAGGGACTGAGCGTACACCAGGTCTCCAAGATTGTGGAGATCAGAAATGACTGTCAGGATTGTACCTATATCAACCTGGTAGTGAAAAAACTCACGTTTGGGACATACTGGATATGTGTGCTCCTGGGAACATTATATCCTTGCAGCTGGTCAAGAAGCTTAAGCTGGCACCGGATTTAGCCTATCATCAAGAGTTTGGTACTTCTGGGCACTGACACTAGAGCAAAAGGAGCCTATTATTCTTAACCTCTTTGCTTTGGGAAGCAAATGTTCACTGCTCCTGCTATAGTCCTGGAAAACAATAGCTACAATATTCTTATTGGGACTAGCTTCATGGTTCAGTATGACACTTTGACCAACCATGGAGACCATACATTTGGGATTTTGGGCCACTCTATACCCATGTTCTACCATGGCAAATGCCCTTCTGACCTTTCCTTACACCATCTGCACTACATCAACCTGGAGTACACAGATGGAGAACTGCCAGTTGCTTATACACTATGTAGTAAGAAGGTTAAGGTGCTACCTCTCTTGGTTGGGGAAGCCAAAGAAATCCCAGTCTATACCTCCTGTAATGTGACTATCCCACCTGAAACTAGGGTGATCCACAATACAGGCCTCTCAATGGCTCTACTAGCTGAAACTCATGGAGAAATATTTGAC
Source organism: Entomophthora muscae (assembly GCA_014839935.2). NCBI lineage: Eukaryota > Fungi > Entomophthoromycota > Entomophthoromycetes > Entomophthorales > Entomophthoraceae > Entomophthora > Entomophthora muscae. The sequence goes on from QTSX02006423.1 coordinate 515,583, forward strand.
ATCCCTGTAGCCTCAAGACTAGAACCATGGGTTACACCAGGAATCCTAATGCCAAGCAAGAAGGAAGTGCTCATACTCTTGTCCAACATGAGTCAACAAGCAATGATTGTCTCTAAACACCAGCTTATGGCTTAGATCCGCCTAGAAGAGCATGACAACTTGCATGAGACTGCCCCCTTTGTGGACTTCTCTGAGTTGGGTCTACCTTGTGAACAACTTTTGGTACTATTGATCATAAGTTGTGACTCTCTGTCTGGCCTCTCTGAGAAACAAAAGTATCAGGCCATGAGCCTCTTTACTCAGTATAAGGATGTTTGCCAAGGATGGCTGCAACCTAGGCAAAGCTGTAGATGTTTCCCATCACATTGACACCCATGGCAGTCCACCCATCTGTTCCAGACCTATACGGCATAGTCAAGCCAATCATGCCATAGCCAATGAGGAGCTTCAGAAAATATTGGTGTCTGGCTTACTGGTCCCCAGTAAAAGCCCTTGGGCTTCCCCTCTCCTGATTGTCAAAAATAAGTATTGCAGCAACCAATTGATAATTGACTACCACCGTCTGAATGCTATTACCAAGAAGGATTCATACCCCCTCCCTCATATTAAAAATACCTTAGACTGCCTGGGTGGTGCCAAGTTCTTCAGAGCAATGTATTTTATCAGTGGGTACTGGCAGATTGATCTACCACCTGCTGTCAGGATTCTCCTTTCTATTTTTTGCTGCTAGATTTTTACTTGGACTCCATTAATTTACTTTTGAGGAAATGGGTTATGATTGGCTCATTTTTCAGAAAATTCCTTATTTTTTATTCTTCCTTGATTGGCAACATTCTTTCTATTTTTTACAGTTAGTATTGAGTTTGAAGCTTACCTTGTTTTTGTTCTGGCTGAGTTTCAAACCGCAGATCTAAGTTGTTAGTAATAATAATTTAATCCAAAATCTGAATACCTTTTTCTTGCTTCCCGCTTACGCCAGCATCCTCAGACCAGGTTTTTCCCGCTCTTTTGATTTTTGCTTTTGCTCTGACCTCCTTCCAAGCACCAATGCTCTTCTGTTGTCTCCTTTACGCCGGGCTCTAACTTTTTAAGTTTAAACCTTAAGAAACATGTGTTTCTGCGGTTGTTTTCTTCCATCAATTTTTATAACCGATTTTGGTTAAAGTTTCTCACCTCAATTCTGCGCCTCAAATACCAAGTTAAATAAAAGGCTTGGTTTTCCAATCTCAACAGTAAGTTGAGATTGTTTGACTTGCACCTCAAAAAAGGTACTTGTTAGGTTTTGTGGCTTGTGTTTTCTTTTTAATTTAGTTAACTTATTTTTTTCCTTCTTCAACCTTATGATTCCTTTTGACTTTCTATTTCACCAGTTAGGTAGTTTCTATAATAATACACACAATCTGATTATTGATAGTTTTAACCCTCCAACTATTGGTGAGCAATTCCCTGACTTATAAATCAACTTTTTGATCAAATCCTCAGTCATTAAGACTGGGTTTTATTTTATTTTCTTAGGATTAATCAACCGCCTCAGTCCTTATTTTACATCTTATAAGCTTCTAGGAGCCCTAGTCCAGTTGTTATTACAAACTTTACCTACCTTTTTATATTTGACCAACATAAATATCAACGGTATTAAAGCTTTAGTCTATAACCACCTTCCCCAAACTATGAGACCTTACACCTGCTGACCAAAAGAAATATGCAATTATCACTGATCAAGGGCTATTCCAACCCACAAGGATGCCCCAAGGCCTTTCCAATGCCACAGCTACCTTCCAACGGGCTATGGATGCGGTGATGAGTGACCTCAAGCTCACCAGTGTATGGTCTATCTGGATGAAATTAATGATTTCTCCTGAACCTTTAATTATCATCTGCAGCACTTGGAGGAAGTCTTCCAGAGGTTAATTGCAGCTAATCTCAAGCTCAGACCACAAAAGTGCAACTTCTTCAAGGAGCATCTTGAGTTCTTGGGATTCATCATTAGTCAATATGGACTTTGTCCTGCACCTCTGAAGATGGAAGTCATTGAGAAGATGCAGAGTTCAGCCAATAAGCGGGACATGCAGGTCTTCTTGGGGATGATTTGGTACTACCTTCAATTCATCCCTAACTTTGCATTTCTGGGTGACCCCCTCTTTCAGCTTCTCTGAGCTGATAAGGAATTCTTCTGGAATCCGGTGTGCCAATCTGCATTTAATGCTCTCAAGGAACAGTGACTGCAGCCCCTGTACTAGCTTACCCTGGATTTGCCAAACCATTTGTGGTTCATAAAGATGCTAGCTTGACTGCAATTAGGGGTGTCCTCTCCCAAATGGACTCTGAAGGACTCAAACATCCTGTTGAATACTGTTTGCGCATGCTCAATGTTCACAAGAGGAACTACACTGTCACCAAACAGGAGTGTCTGGCTGTAATATACTCTTACCAACAATTCAGAGTCTATCTCCATGGGTTAAATTTCACAGTTGTAACAGACCATGCCTCCTTGCAATGGCTAAAGACCCTCAAGGACCCCAAAGGACGTCTGGTGCATTGGGCCATTAAACTTCAGGCTTATGACTACAAGATCATTCATTGAGCCGGGGCAGCCCACCAGAATGCTGACTGTCTCTCCTGCCTTACCACTGTTGCTTTAGTATCCCCCACAACTGACATTCTCTATGACAAGCGTATGGAGGATCCTTCTTTGTGGGGGAGGAGCTGGTAGAGATACAGAGAGCTCTCAAGAAGCTAACTGTTGATATAAAGGTCTCTAAGGGACAACTCCTGAAGCTTTGTGGAGACTCTTGGCTACCTTAAATACGCCCATCCCTACACATGGACTCAGTGGTGGCCGCTCACAAGACTACTGGCCATGGTGGCATACAGAAGATGTTAGCTCTGCTACAGCAGCACTGCTTCTGGGAAGGAATGCACACTGACGTAGTGGATACACTAGCCAACTGTCATGACTGCAACATTGAGAGTCCTAAGGTTGCCAAGTTTCAACACAGACTGGTACGCCCTGGGCTTGCCTTCCACACTGTAGCCATTGACGTAGTGGTCCCCCTGCCAGCTACCAACAGTTGTAAAAAGTTCATCATTGTGACTGTTGATCATCTGACTAAATGAGTAGAAGCCAAGGCAATTCCCAACCAATATGCAAATGATGACAGCCATGTTCATCCTGGAGAATATCATATACAAACATGGTTGCCCCCAGATTCTGCTGACAGACAATGGTACCAATTACACCAGTTATATCATCCCCGCCTCAACCAACTGATGGTAATCTGTAGGACACTATCTACCCCTTACCACCCACAGACAAATGGAATGTTAGAGAGCACTAATGGAAGCCTGGTCCAGATACTCCAGAAGCTCAGTCACCAACATGAGACTGAATGGGATACCTTCCTGCCTGCGGCCACTTTTTCATATAACATTGGGTACCATTGTGCCACTGGCAAGCAGCTCTTCCAAATGCTCTATGGTTGGCAACCAGGCCTTCCTCCTTTAATATATTCTTTGGTAAAGCCCAGCCTGACAGTGTCCCCAGAGGCAACCTTAACAAGCTTGTTCAAGCCCTTATTTTCTTACAATTGGAAGCCTACATTGTAAACTTAAGCCATAAGTTTCAGGACCTGGAACAAGCTGCATCCAAACCCCCTGTCCTATTATCTTACCTGATAGTAGACTCAGTCTAATTCTTAAGCAATAGAGGGTACAGGCGTAAATCCAAACTTGCTTCCCTTTGGCAAGGACCAGTTCATGTTATCCAGAAGACTGGCCCCAGCTCCTACACCCTTAAGGAGCCTCATTCTGGGCAATTAATTACTAGAGTACACTCTCAGTATATGTATGCTGCTCCTAGTGACTAAGTGTAAGCCCCAATGAGGACAACAACCCAAAAAACAAAAGCTTAATAAAAAATCCATGGGTTGTTGTCCTGTTTGAAATAGTGATGCACCAAAGTATGAGGAATAAGAATGAAGGAACAAAGTGTTTATTAGAGACTTACAAGACTCTTCCAATATCTCACCAACTGTTCTACCACCTGAATGGCAGCCAGGAAACACAACTGGTTACCTACAGATCCACAAATCCAATGACCAAAGATTGGGCAACAAACCTCCACCAAAAAAGACACATGATTGACCCCAATGTTAACAGGAAAGGCAACCCCCAAGAAGATACAGTCCCACAGAAGACTCTTGCAAAGGGCATACTCTACTGGGACATGACCACCCACCTCATAGAACACAGAAAAGGTCCACTCAAGGAAGACTCACATGTTATCCTATTGCTTGAAGTTGCAATGGATGGTCCCCCAAAGGACAAGATTGCCAGCCATCACCATTGGCACCAGATGGGTGGTACCCTCCACTGTGTACAACTTCAACACTTCCTGAAAGTCCATAAAAGACGCTGTTCAAAGTTATCAGAAGTTTTCCAACTGACTGGTTGAGTCTCTGTAACCCCAGGTGTGGCCCAAGCGCAAAGAATGGGCTTCAATATGTGTATACTGTCCCCTGTTGCAAGGCTGAGAGCACCTGGAATTTAATTGGAACTCCCTCAACTGAGTCTCCAAGTATTTTTCTGCAGTCCACATGGAGAATCACCAATGTATGCTATTAACCCTTTATAACCCAGTCTTTGTCACCTCTCTGGGATCACTCAAGGTCAGGAACAATGCAGTAAACAATGGGTCTGTTCCCACTAAGATCAACTGAGGCACCTGCAGCTGATCCAGTTGAACCCCCAAGTCAAGGTATCTGCCATCCACATCATGAAGAACTACCTTCTTCTCAGTTGACTCCTCCACTTCTACTGGCCTGGTACGCTGACACCTCTTGGGAATTACTACCTTCACTTTCTTCAAGGCTCTTTTTGGAATGCTTCTGGAGTGACTGTTCACCATAGCCGCCCTATTGAGACACTGAGCTCTTTTAACCCTGTTGTCTAATCCAGTGGGGGAAAATGTTGCAGATCCTGAATGGATTAGACAAATTACTGTCCATTTAGTGTTTAAGTGACAAAACAATTATATGATTGTGCAATCACCTTATTGTGGCTCAGTTTTATAAAGGTTAATTACATCTAAAACGCCTAGAAAACAGGTGCTTGAAGTGTATTTGAATTGCGCACCCAGCACGGGCTTTACTTCCAAGGTTATAAATAAAGTGGCAAAATAATTGTCACTTGCCTCTTGAGATTAGGCTGATTGACCACAAATGATCAGACTAATCATTGCAAACAGATCTTTATCAGTTATAATTGTTTTATTACTAGCTTATATTCTATTAAGTGTAGTAATTATACACCTTATAATCATCAATTTAATATAATTGATAAGGCAGCTATACACCATGTAATTGTTAGTTTATTATAATAGATGCAGTGATTATACACTGTATTATTTCTTGATTATCATTCCTATATCTGTAACAACTATATGCAGTATAATCTTAGTTTATTATAATTGATATAGCTATTATACACCATATAAACACTTGCTACTATAGTTATTATCTAAGATTACACACTGTGTAATTAATATATCATCATTTGTATATTGCTTGATTCATCCTACTGAACGTTGTATCAACTCAGTCCCACCCAGCCTGATGGACGTATATGATCATATCAAACAAGTAATATACAAATGGCTAGGAAATACCAGGTTCAGATCAGCATTACATGGCGTACAATTGATTTCATATTGGTTTGGGTTAGAATTACGCAATGGATAATTCACGAGTCAATATTGGATTGAGTCAGCTATTATATGGTGTATAATTCTGTATTTGAACCGTTGCATTAATAATCAGAAGGCTTGCCAGCCAGAAAAGGATCACTGATTAAGCCCTGCAAATGGAATACTGGAATTCTAATTTCAATGTAGGAGGACAGATTAAGGACCATTTATAAGCGTCAACTAAATACAGCGTAGTTTCCCAGCACCATAAGATATGCATAAGATATAACCAATCAATAATTGACAGTAGGCTAGCTTAAGAAGAGAATAGACTGTAGCTAAGTGCCATGTACACCTTGCTAAGGCCAGTAGCAGCACACTTGCTAAGGACAGACAATCAAGATAGGTGCAGCCAGCAACGATGGACCTTTTGCAAAGGTAGCTACTGAGAATTATCTAAAAGGACAAGAACAAGGGTTGTTGCAGTATGTATTGATAAACACACCTGAAAGGATGAAACAAGTTCTTAGTTACACCTGGATAGATTGCAGCCCCTGGCTAGATTGTACTCCAGTTTCAATAAACATAGTTATCTTTGAAGTTCTATTCTATTATAGTCTGTAGTGCTCTTGCATAGGATTAGGTAGAGTACATTGGCAAGGCTAACATCTATCTGTAGCTTTGAACATACCAACAGTAACCCAAGTTGCTCAACAGTCTCCATTAGGCAAAGCACATGAAACCAGTTGTTTTGTTGCGTGGCTCTTTCTACTGTGCCTCTCCACTCTCCTCCATTTGGAAAGTCCTTCTGCCTGTGCCTCCTTTCCCCTGGTGGAAATTCTCCCGCCTCCTACTATAAACCTGCATCATTATCTAAATAAATACCAGTTTTGTTATTATATCATTATATTCTTCTGTCCTACCCAAGGCTGTTACTATACCAACTATAGGTATAGTATTAAGAGTTAGGATCCTGACTAACTGTTTGTGGAAAATAGCACCCTTTACTGCTACAAATACGACAGAAGCTTTCTGATGACAAACAAAGATACCCAATACAGGACAAGGAACTGGTAGCTATTGTATACTGCCTCATGAAGTGGCAATGTTACAGTAGTTTTAAACCTGTTGAGATAAACGTAAAATCCCAGTCTAAAAACGTAGACAACTCAGTCTAAAAACAAAATCAAAATGGATCCAAATCTATTGTAATTTAATATAAATTCCTTTATTTTTATTTTGTTTTTAGACTGAGTTTTATACATTTTTAGAATGAGATTATACGTTTATCTCAACAGGTTTGAAAACTACTGTATCTGGAAGGAGCACAAATATTCAAAGTGCTAACCAATCACAAGTCATTGATATTCTTTAAAACATCTGTTCAAAAATGTATATGGCACACTGCACCAAATAATCCCAAGTAAAGTCACCATACCTTATGTACCATCAACATAGAATATTGACACAATCCTCCAATATCACAGAGACTTGGGCCACACCCGTAGCAGGAACTTGCACAAATATCTCAAGACAAGCTAATGATGGTCCAACATGTTAGATGATATCAAGGAAGTACTGGACCAATGAAAAGTCTGTGAGAAGTACGCCAGACCCAAGACACCACCCAAGTCAGTATTACCAGTATCAATAACAAAACCTTTCAAAGTGTGATCACTGGATATTGCAGGGCCAATTCCTGGAAAAAAACAAAGGCAAAAATTACATTATAACAGCTATCAACTGTGCAACCAGATGGCCTGTGGCACAAGCCACAAAGGAACACAAATGCAATGATATGAGGGAGTTTATTGGAAAAGAAATCATAGCTAAGTTTGATAAACCAGACCTCCTGATACTGATGCAGGAACTGAGCTTCATTTCATTGATACCAACATCTACCTTGCCAAGAATGGATTAAAACGCATCACAGCCAGTCTCTACCACCTGCAAGCAAATGGAAGAGTGCAACAACTAAACAGCTCACTATTGGAGGCCCTCAGTAAGTTATCTGCTAACAATCCAAAAGCCTGGGTTGACATTTACCCACAGCACTCATGGTATGCAGAACTTGGTTAATTGCAATATAGGCAAAAGCCAATACAAACTTGTCTATGGGCAAAAGCCCACCCTTTTTAGTACCACCACAGGACCTTGTTTACCTCTACCTAAGAAAGTACCAGACAATAGTGATACCAAATTACAGTGTGCTAGGAAAGATCAGGAAAATATGGAACAAAAAAGAGTTGAGAGAGAGGCAATCCCCCTACAACAAGAGAGATTCAAAGTTGGGGACAAGATCTGGGTTGTCAATCACAATCAGCATAAAATGGACCCAGAGTTACAAGGGCCAGGTATTGTCATGGAGGTCAAGCCCAACAATACCTACCTTATCAAGGGAATTGACACTTGGACCAAACTAAAATGTATGCACCACAACCTCCTCCACCTGTGCAAAGATAGAACAGCTCAGCAAAATTCCAGGCTGCCTGTTCCCAATGCCAAACTAGAGCAATACCAAGCCTGCATCCCCAACTCTCTCAAGAAAATTCCCAATGTTCCACCTTTCAGCACCCCAAGGAGAGATGTTGCAAGATCTTCAATTACTCCCTCTCAGGGAATTAACGCCCTGAGCAATTCACCAAATGAGTCACTGAATGGCTCACAAACTGATCATTAATTTGGTGGCACTACTATCAATTAGCCATCTATTATGAGGATCAAACAATCCAGATCCTAAGAAGAACACAACTTGAATAAGCCTCATGACTTAAGAGAACCATTATCAGACAAGCCCCATGACTTCCATGACGTACATGGACAGTATGTGGCTTCTCATTATACTACATAATACCCTATATTTATATCAAATAAAGTATCATTTTCTTCTTAATTTTCCCCTTTTTCTTGTTTATTATACTTCCTAGAAGTATAACAACACCTTAAACCCACCATTTTTATGAAATGTAAGTGGTAGGCTCTTAAAAGCCTTGAAGGTAGTAGCTTTTTAAAATAATATCTAAGCATGTATATTTTATTAAGTGTAAAATTGTTATTTATATATTTAATAAGTAAGTAATGTAATTTATAGCTCTTACTGGCAAGCTTATATTGTAGTTTATAATTAAAATAACACCACAATTCAACTAAAATGACTAAAATGATATGCATGCACCTTGTAGGGAATATCTTTTATTTTGTTTATACTAAAGTATTATTATCTTTTTAAATAGGTTAAAATGAACCTAAGAATTCATAAAAAATCAATAGTTTACAAAAAAATATCTGGTTTTATATTATATGTTTTATTTTATAAAGTTTATTATGATCTATAATGTAATGTTGCTTTTAAAAGTAAAAATATTTCTTTAAAGAAAAGCTGTTTAAGAATTTTTCAATTGATGAATTTATGGTTTTTATTGCAGAATCGACTCCTTGGCGTCTTTTACTCTAACAAAGGTTTTATAGATTATAATTTTATATTAAGAAGTGTATGATTTAGGGCTTTAAAGTTGACTTCAGGAAAATCGATTTATGCACTTCGCGCTTTGATAATTTTGATTTTTGACCTACATAATGTTTCGATTTTGCACTTTTTTGGGGATACCATTTTTATTTTTCTACTTTCGACCTACGGAACTTGGACCAAAGGAACTTGCCCCTGCTAAAGCCCTACATAGAAACCCAAATAAATTTAAGTGTAAGCTTTGAATACTTTATTAAATTTTAAATCTTCTTACACAGCAAAGATGGTAGGATGAAATTATATAGGCCTTTCTGCTCTTAGAGCTTGAGAAAACAACTTTTAATTTTTAGATTATTGATTTCTCTTAATGTGAATAAATAAAAACAAGGATAATTTTTACCAAAAGTATGAATAACAAATCCTTTATCGGAGGTGCTTTTGCAAGTAAGTTTCACCTCTAAATCCGGGAATCTTATTTTTTCAACCCATTATATCCCTGTGCACTATTTCACCTCCAGCACCATGCGGCTCATCTCCTTCCCTGTCCTTTATCCTATAATATTATTTTAATCAATTAAAAATGCCCGAGCGGCATACCGACCACAAACATCAGACCAAACTCGGTGCAAGCGGGTGAAAATAGCTGGGTAAAATATGAAACAGCAGAATTAGGGAGAAACCTTGCTAGTAAAAGGTGTAACAAAATCAATTAAAATTAGTATCCACTGGTTTACTAAATATATTTGCAATTTATTCTATAAATCACCAATCGATTCAGCAATTGCTTTGAGACTGAAGTGTATAAGCATCAAAGGCCAAACAGTTTAGTTTGAATTTACATTTTAATATGTATTTATTTTCGTTTCAGTAACAGGTTGAACAATTTTGCATCATCGAAATTACTCTGCAATGTAATATGTGCCATAAATGAATATCATGATGATGTTAAAAGGTGCACTTAATATTTTATTTGGATTAAACAAATTTCCTACAGGAACTTAACGACACTCTATCACAAAAGAGCCAAACTTCAATATTAAACAAAACAATTTTCACCTCTAAAACTATCCAACCCCCATTCACACGTATAAAAGAACCAAAGAGTCAAGCCAAAAATCATCAAATGCAATCTTCCTTCTCAATCATTGCTCTCTCTGTCTTTGCTGGCCTCATCAGCGGCCAAGCAGCCCCCTTCTCCCAGGTCGAAAGACGGTCTTATGGCTCTAGCCCCAGCTATTCCCACACACAGCCCAAGGCATATGCACCAAAGCCTAAAGCATACAAAGCCCCTTCATATACCCCAAAACCTAAAGCTTACCATCCTGTGCCCAAGAAATACAAAGCTAAACCTATCAAGAAGACCTATACTGCCAAGGCACCATCTTACACTCCAGCAAAGAGCTACTGATATCATCTTTTCAATCAATATCCTTGTTGATCTACTGAAACCAGCAACTTTTAAGAAATTCATTCATTGAATATCAGGGTATTAAGCAATCTAATATAAGATTTATCTTTTATTAACCATTGTTATATTCTATAAAAAAGAATCATCAATTTACTGGGTCCGAATTAAAGTTTTATGGCTTGCAATTTTTTTAAAAAAAGCAATCTACATCCTAGCCATTTTGCTGTTTAAGAATTCTGCTTTTTGATAACGGTAGCGCTTGGTTGAACCAAAATTTATGTAAGACTAATTGATTGGGCGTAGCGGCTTTAAGTTTGAATATTTTAAAGAAATTAAGAGATTGATTCAACTACTTTCCTAAGTCAAGACCATGTGATATTTTTTTGGAATCTTCAGCAGTATAAAATTTTGTGAGCCAGTTAAAAAACATTTATTACTTACAAAGTTTTGATTGCTTTTTTAAGGAGATTTAAACCAAGCCCAAGTTTAAGTACAAGGATTTTAATTCTTCTGCTTTAAAGATATGTAGATTTTATAAAAAAATGTATGTATTGACTTGATTTCCTTGTATGTTAAATTATACTTTGAAAAAAACTAACAAAGCTATCTACACCAAATATCAATGTTACAATTAATTTATTTAGACCACTTCCAGGGGTTCTGTTTTTAATCCTTCAAGTTAAAAAGATTATATTGATTTTTCTGTTATGTGAATAATTTAATCCAATTTTTATTTAATGGCTAGCTTTTATAATTTTCTGCAAAAATAAATTGATCTTGAATGGAGGCAGCTGATGTTCTATCTATTACAACTTCTCTTTCTGCCACAACTACATTTATATATCAATGTTAGAAGAGGGTGGCCATAGAGCTTCAAATGCTAAATTATTAAAATCCTCTCTATAAAGCACATGCTGTCATTTACTTTTATTTGATTTCCAAAAAGGGAGTTCTGAACAGAAACAGTTTAACTAAGCTAACATTTAATACATGTAAATAAGAACATATAACATCCCCTTTTTATGGAAAACCACATATGATCACATATTTAGACATAAGATATCAATATTCAATTAAAAGTAATATTACCAAAACCCTTTGCAAAGTGTTTTGGCTGGTGACTTTTTATTTTTATCAGTTGAATTTAAAAATCTGTTTAAAATACTTAACTTTTTTAAAAAAATTATTTAAAGCATTAAAATAGATGCAATAATTATAGCTCTTGATGCTTAAAAGTTACATTGAATTTTGAGTTTGGAACTATATATGATATTTATATCTATTTTAAAATATGATACAGACAGACCATAGTAATTTCAATCCTTAATATTTATAAATGAATCTATAAATTTTGTTGAAATTTGCAAACAAATGGATAAAGTATCTACTTTTTTACAAGGGTTCTAACTGAAATAAGCACAACTGACCTATTTAACACAGTTGCTGATGTATCTGATTTTACACGTGGATAAAAAGGAGTCATATACATTAGGTTCTTTACTTCATTTATCTATAATTAGTATTAATATGACAACACTATTTTAGGTCTGTTGAACTACAGGCTTAGTGCCTGTGGCCAAACTTAATAGAGTAAAATTATATTCAAACCAGAATATAGATAAATATAATAAGAAGGAAAATAATGATGATGTTTATTTAGAATAAGATATTATTATATTGCTGAAGGGGAAATACTGAAACATTGTACCAGGAATAATGGAACAAGGATTAGGAATAAAGGAAGTTGTTCCTAGTACCTTATTGAGGCACCAAGAATAAAGAAAGTGTGAAAAGGTTGCTGTGGATGAAAAATATTTATAGCTCTTATTATTGAACTCTCTTCAAGATAAGGACTATGAGGAGCATTAAGTTTTATAGTTGTATATGTGTATTGATTCATAAGTAAAGCTAAGGTTATTAATGTGATAAAAGGGTAAATTATTGTCCCTAGAATTGTAAATGTAGAGATACTGTGACTTTATGACAGTCACTTTTAGTATTTAGCCAAATAAAACTCCAAGATATATAAAGCTGTTCTGTTTTTGTTGTTTATTTTTTGTAGATAGGTTTGACTGGATTTCTTCAGATAAAGATTACTGGAAACTTGGTATCTATGTTTAATAAAAGAATAAAATATGGTTTTTTAGTTAGGCTGTATTAACTGGCAGAATTGAGGAAAGATTGGCCAAATCAATCTTGGGGACTAGGTGTCTCACAAAAAGTTTGATTAACCCCAAAGGTTAGTTAAAAATGTACCTGTAAATATGATTAAGAAGGATTTAATCATTGGGCCAAAATGGGATTGACTGTGTCAATTAAAGATTGGTTGCCTTCTTATTGAGTTGATTAACCATGTAGGTTAGTCAATATAATTTACAGGGGATCAATTAAAAAACTTTTAACCAAATATGTACAAGGGTACATGAGTATTTAGGTTTGATAAGCTTGTTCCCTGTTGAAACAATGATAGCTGATTTTTGGAATATGTAGATTCCACAAGGATTTGGCGCCAGAAACTTGTGAAGTTTCATGCCAAATCAATAAATTGAAACAAAAGGTGTCATGCAAATCCTTTTTATTGTAGGTACATTATCATAGGTTGAGAAATGTGGGGATTTTTAGGTAATGGTTTGGATTGGATGACATCAATATGTGATAAACCACGTGACATAAATCAAGGGCTGATTTGGGAATCAGAGGGGTTTTCAACCAAATATGCCCTTAATGATATATAAGCAACAACAGCAACATTTTAATAAAATATACATATTGTCAATTTTGACACTTTCCCCTCTATTACTTTATGATTGCCATGTCTTCATTATTATCATTTAAAATAGCTAAATTTGGAGTTCTCTGTGTGGAAACTGCTGCCACTAGGAATAAAGTTCCTGAAGTCTCTCTTGAAGAAGCTTGGGAGAGTCTGGAGGTTATAAAGACTGTTCCCAAGGAGTCATTAGTGGAGATCAAAGTAGCTTTTGAAGAATTGTATACAGACTACTTTGCCAAGGAAGGGACCCCTGCTCAAGGAAATTAAATTTATGCTTGGGATTTGTGGAACCTGATGGTAGGATTCAATGAAATTCTACAATATTTCAAACATAAGGCAATCCAAGAGACTGAAGCTCTCAAGGCAAGAGAAGATAAAAGTGTTGAGATTATGGCTAGATGGCAGGACAACAATAAAATGTTGTCTCAGAAAATTGCCTCCTTGAAGGTAAATCTTTCTGAAGCTTTATCTCATGAAAATTCAGTAGTAATGTCAAAACAGCAGGCTCAAACCGCCAGAAAGGTTCTGAGCAAGCGGGTTTGTGACCTGCAATCTAATTACCCGGCCATTTGAAGCCAGACTAGGAAGTCAACTTGAATTGCCAAATACAACAACATGAAAAAAAGATGATCCCTTATGGTGGATACCTTGTTTTGGCGCTTGACTCATTACCAGGATCAAGCAACCACCTTCACCATCTGTGGTACTCTTACTACAGTGATGGGGGATAGTCAAAGGGTCAGTCAGTAGCCTTGGTACTTTATAAGTTGGAAACCAGAAAAGTAGTTGGTAGTACAAAAGCGTCCAGGCCTAGAGAATGACAAAGGGTTTAGAGTAGTGGCAACAGCAACTACTTGAAAGCAAATCCTCAACAAGTGACTTTTAGTCATGCTTAGTTGGTAGTGTAGTCAATGGGAGGAGACTAGCCTTTGCAGTTCTTAAGTTATACACTCAACAAAGTATTTGATGGTGTAGTTAATATAAGGGGGGGGCAAAATGTATATTTTATTGAGAAAAGGGAGAGGGGTGTCGTAAATTATGCAGCCTGGGTGCTAATTTTCTAAAAATAGTTAGTCTACTACTTCTTTATCTTAATACTATACCAGTTGTGGTATAGTGACAGCCTGGGTAAGGACAGAAGAATATAAGAAGATAATAAGACAAAAAAGTGTTTATTTAGATAGTATCACACTTATATAGTGTGAGGGGGGGAATAGCCACCAGAGGCAGGGAGGCACAGACAGAAGGACTTCCCTAATAGAGGAGAGTGGATTGGCACAGCTAAAAGTCCTGCGCAAGAGAACAACCGCTTCCTTGCGGCTTTCCTTAATGAGGTAGATATAAATGACTTTATTGTTCTATTTATAATCCCGGAAGTAAAGCTCGTGCCTTGTGCGCATTTAAAAGGCAAATTGAACACCCATTTTTGGGGCGTTTTAAACGTCTTTATCACTAGTAGATCAGGATGCAATAGTGCAATCACATGAATGTTCTGTTGCTCAATTCCTAGATGGACAACTTGATGTCTAATCCATTTAATCTACGACATTTCCCTCCACTGGATTAGACAACAGGGTCAAGAATGGCTTAGTGTCTCTAGGTAGTGGCTATAGAGTTGGGGTCAATTCACATGTCTTGTTAGGTGGGGGTTTGTTGCCCAATCCTTGGTCATCGGTTTTGTGGATCTGTAGGCAACCAGTTGTGTTTCTTGGCTGTCATTCAGGTGGTAGAACAGTTAGTGTGGTACTGGAAGAATCTTGTCAGTCTCCAATAAACGCCTTGTTCTTTCATTCTTATTCCTCATAATTTGGTGCAACACTATTGCAAACAGGACAACAACCCATGGAATTTTTTAATTAGGCTTTTGTTTTTTTGGGTTGTTGTCCTCATTGGGGCTTACTCTTGGTCACTAAGAGCAGCACACATATACTGAGAGTGTACTCCAGTAATCAATTGCCCAGAATGGAGCTCCTTAAGGGTGTAGGAGCTGGGGCCAGTCTTCTGGATAACATGAACTGGTCCTTGCCAAAGGGAAGCAAGTTTGGATTTACGCCTGTACCCTCTATTGCTGAAGAAGTAGACTGAGTCTACTATCAGGTAAGAGAATAGGGCAGGGCGTTTAGATGCAGTTTGTTCTAGGTCCTGCAACTTATGGTTTAAGTTTACGGTGTAGGCCTCTGATTGCAAGCAAATAAGAGTTTGTACCAGCTTGTTGAAGTACACATCTGGGGACACAGCCAGGCTGGGCTTTACCAAGGAATATAGTAAAGGGGGAAGTCCTGGTTGCCGGTTGTAGAGCAGTTGGAAGGGTGGCTTGCCAGTGGCCCAATGGTACCCAATGTTATATGCAAAGGTGGCCGCAGGCAGGAAGGTATCCCATTCAGTCTCATGTTGATGACTGAGCTTCCGGAGTATCTGGACCAGGCTTCCATTAGTGCTCTCTAACATTCCATTTGTCTGTGGGTGGTAAGGGGTAGATAGTGTCCTACAGATTCCCATCAGTTGATTGAGGCGGGGGATGATATAACTGGTGGAATTGGTACCATTGTCTGTCAGCAGAATCTGGGGGCAACCATGTTTGTATATGATATTCTCCAGGATGAACATGGCTGTCATCATTTGCATATTGGTTGGGAATTGCCTTGGCTTCTACTCATTTAGTCAGATGATCAACAGTCACAATGATGAACTTTTTACAACTGTTGATAGCTGGCAGAGGGACCACTACGTCAATGGCTACAGTGTGGAAGGCAAGCCCAGGGCGTACCAGTCTGTGTTGAAACTTGGCAACCTTAGGACTCTCAATGTTGCAGTCATGACAGTTGGCTAGTGTATCCACTACGTCAGTGTGCATTCCTTCCCAGAAGCAGTGCTGCTGTAGCAGAGCTAACATCTTCTGTATACCACCATGGCCAGTAGTCTTGTGAGCGGCCACCACTGAGTCCATGTGTAGGGATGGGCGTATTTAAGGTAGCCAAGAGTCTCCACAAAGCTTCAGGAGTTGTCCCTTAGAGACCTTGATATCAACAGTTAGCTATTTGAGAGCTCTCTGTATCTCTACCAGCTCCTCCCCCACAAAGAAGGATCCTCCATACGCTTGTCATAGAGAATGTCAGTCATGGGGATACTAAGGCAACAGTAGGAAGGCAGGAGAGACAGTCAGCATTCTGGTGGGCTGCCCCGGCTCAATGAATGATCTTGTAGTCATAAGCCTGAAGTTTAATGGTCCAACACACCAGACGTCCTTTGGGGTCCTTGAGGGTATTTAGCCATTGCAAGGAGGCATGGTCTGTTACAACCGTGAAATTTAACCCATGGAGATAGACTCTGAATTGTTGGCAGGAGTATATCACAGCCAGACACTCTTGTTTGGTGACAGTGTAGTTCCTCTTTTGAACATTAAGCGTACGTGAGCAGTATCCAACAGGGTGTTCAAGTCCGTTGGAGTCCAGTTGGGAGAGAACACCCCCAATTACCGTCAGACTAGCATCTGTATGAACCACAAATGGCTTGGCAAAGTCATGGTAGGCCAGCACAGGAGCTGCATTCAGTGTTTCTTTGAGAGAATTGAAGGCCAATTGCCACGCTGGGCTCCAGAAGAATTCCTTATCAGCTCAGAGGAATTAAAAAGGGGGGTCACCCAGGGATGCAAAGTTAGGGATGAAGCGGCGGTAGTACCCAATCATCCCCAGGAAGACCTGCATGTCCTGCTTATTGGCCAGGATCTGCATTTGCTCTATGGTTTCCACCTTCAGAGGTACAGGGCGGAGTCCATCTTGGCTAATGATGAACCCCAAGAACTCAAGGTGCTCCCTGAAGAAGCTGCACTTGTGTGGCTTGAGCTTGAGATTAGCTGCAAGTAACCTCTGGAAGACTTCCTCTGAGTGTTGTAGGTGATCATTTAAGATTTGGGAGAACACATTAATGTCATCCAGGTAGACTAAGACACTGATGAGTTTGAGGTCGCCCATCACTGCATCCATAGCCCGTTGGAAGGTAGCTGGGGCATTGGACAGACCTTGAGGCATTCTTGTGGGTTGGAATAGCCCTTGGTCAGTGATGATTGCACATTTTTCTTGATCAGCAGGGGATAGGTCAATCTGCCAGTACCCACTGATAAGGTCCATGGCGCTGAAGAACTTGGCGCCACCCAGTTGGTCCAAGGTATTGTCAATACGAGGGAAGGGATATGAATCCTTCTTGGTAACAGCATTCAGTCAACAGTAGTCAATCACCACATGGTTGCTGCAATCCTTTTTTTTGACAATCAGGAGAGGGGAAGCCCAAGGGCTTTTACTGGGGACCAGTAAGCCGGATCCCAATAGCTTCCAAAGCTCCTTGTTAGCCACAGCATGATTGGCTTGACTGCGCTGTATAGGTCTGGAGCGGATAAGTGGACTGCCTTGGGTGTTGATATGATGAGCAACATCTGCAGCCTTGCCCAGGTCATAATCATCCTTGGCAAACACATCCTTATACTGGGCAAAGATATCCATAGCTTGATCCTTCTGTTCTTTGGAGAGGCCAGATAGAGAGTCGCGGCTTATGACCAATAGCACCAGTGGTTGCTCACAGGGTAGACCCAACTCAGAGAAGTCCAAAAAGGAGGCGGTCTCTTGCAGGTTATCATGCTCTTACAGCTGTATATAAGCCAGAAGTTGGTGTTTGGAGACTACCATAGCTTCACAACTCATGTTGGCCAAGAGTATGAGTACCTCCTTCTCACTTGGCATGAGGATGCCTGGTGTAACCCATGGTTCTAGTCTTGAGGCTACAGGGATGTCAAATATTTTCCATGAGTGCCAGCTGGTAGAGCCAGCAAGAGGCCTGTATTGTGGATCACCTGAGCGCCAGGTGGGATAGTCACATTACAGGAGGCGTAGACTGGGATACCCTTGGCTTCCCAATTGAGAGAGGTAGCACCTTGACCTTCTTACTACACAGTGTATAAGCAACTGAAAGCTCTCCATTGGCGTACTCCAGATTGATGTAGTGCAGACGTTTGAACACTTCTTCCAGGGGTTCCAGGTGTTTTTTATAGATGCAAGAGAAGACTTTAATGTCATCCAGATAGACCAGGGCACATGAGGGCTTGAGGTCCCCCATCACATTGTCCATAGCTTGTTGGAAGGTGGCTGGGGCATTAGAGAGACCCTGAGGCATCCTGGTAGGTTAGAACAGCCTTTGGTTGGCAAGAATGACACAATTCTCTGGGTCATCTAGAGGGAGATCAATCTGCCAGTAGCCAGGTATCAGGTCCATGGCCAAGAAGAACTTGGATGATGGGACCCAGTAGACAAGATCTTCTGGCATTCTCATAGTGCAAGAATCCAACATTTCTGATTGAGATGCAAAGCCAACCAGCAGAGGGGTATCAGAAGGCTCTGTTTTAAAGGAACAACAAGTGCCAGGGTCAGGTACAGGCTTTTCAGGGGGGAGAGGAATGGGGGGAGAGGAGGGGGGTGAAATCACAAATACAGCCAAGGATTTCTCCTTGTCCTGGCTGCTTAGTAGTTTTTTGAGTGATCCTCATTGTACTCCTCAATGCCAGAATCATCAGTGAATTCTTCCTTGCTCTGACTAGCCTGAGGTTTAGTTGCTTCAGAACCATCAGGAGTGATGAAGGAATTGCTATCAGGTTCCCAGGGAGGCTCCAGGGTGCCTGCTGAAGGTGCAATGAAGGAGACATCCTCTTTGTTGCTTCTGTGACAGTGGTGGTAGTCAGGAAGGGGCAATGTAGTATGGATCTTCTGAGAAGGAGAACTATCAGCTTTAGCATTACCATGCAATCCCATTAGAGTATCAGGGGTAATAATTGCTGAGGCATCTTCAAGGTGCTTGATTAGGTTGGTCCTGAAGAGATTCAAGGAGAGCATGTTGAGCATCCAACTCATCTAGCCACTCTTTCTTTTCCTGAAAGGCCAGAACTAATTCTTCTTCCAGAAACCCCATCTGTCTCTCTTGAGCCTTTATAGTATCCTGAAGAGCAGAGAATCTCATGATGCAACTATTATTGATGTCTTCCAGCTCGGGAGCTTTCTGTTGATGATCATAGAACTCCAGGGCAACATGCTGATTCATCTGGGTGGGTACCAAGGAATAAAGTACATGTTCTATCTTGCTCATCCATAGAGCCATTCCAGAGTGAGAGTGAACAGCTTCTGATATATTTTGAGCAAGGTTTGGGGGTCCAGAGCAGGGGCCAGAGCAGCTATCCTTTGGAGGGTTCCAGAATTAAGGGAGATTCCATTGGGAGGACAACCAGAAGGAGAAGGAGGATAATATTGACAGCATACTTTCTTCACCAAAGCAAGCTCCAAGGAGCAGGAGACGCAGTTCATGCCAGTTGCTTCAGCCATGGGGTCAGGCTGGATTGGTATCAAGGAGGTAAGGGCTTTTTCAATGGAGTTCATCCAGGAGATCATACTTGATTGGGAGCTGGCAATTTCCAAAAGTTGTTGGCAGTTAGGCAAACCCTGGCTTAGTCCTGGTTGACCATAGGAAGAGCCATGGAGTCTACCAGATAGAGGGCCAGAAGCAGTGAAGGTTGATCCTGGAGTGGGTTGGGCAGAAGGAGCTGCAGGTATAGGCAAGTAAATCTCTCCCTCCACAAAACAGGGCCGCGGGGCAGGAAGAGAGTAAGCTGTGGTTTGCAGAAGCCATGAGCGCCAATAATGTAAATTATGCAGCCTGGGTAAGGACAGAAGAATATAAGAAGATAATAAGACAAAAAAAGTGTTTATTTAGATAGTATCACACTTATATAGTGTGAGGGTGGGGGAATAGCTGCCAGAGGCAGGGAGGCACAGACAGAAGGACTTCCCTAATAGAGGAAAGTGGATTGGCACAGCTAAAAGTCCTGCGCAAGAGAACAACCGCTTCCTTGCGGCTTTCCTTAAGGAGGTAGATATAAATAACTTTGTTGTTTATATAATAATCCCGGAAGTAAAGCCTGTGCCTTGTGCGCATTTAAAAGGCAAATTGAACACCCGTTTTTGGGGCGTTTTAAACGTCTTTATCACTAGTAGAATCAGGATGCAATAGCGCAATCACGCAATTGTTCTGTTGCTCAATTCCTAGATGGACAACTTAATGTCTTATCCATTTAATCTGCGACACCAGTGTATAGCTTATCAAATAGCCCCATATGGTGATGTATTGTAGTGTTGACAAGTAAACATAAGGTCTCTCAATAAGGAGCATGATCAGTTTGGGGATTTAAAGGGTCTCAGCCATACATATAAGTAAATATAGAACAAACTGAATAATACCCAGATCAAATTGGGAAAATCTTCTTCAGACAGTAATAAATTGAACTTTCACAGCTATGATGATGGATCTCACATCATCTCTTCTCTATTGGCAAAAATAGCACCATTCTATTACAATATATGGTTCAAATCCAAATATCCAAGTATTAACAAATAGCAAGTTCCCTACTTGGATTAATAACAATCCTTACTTCCTTCTTGTATGTCACAATAGCACCTTATAAAGCCTAATGGATCCTTAGTAAATATAATTCTTTAATCTTTCTCTAAATAAATATTATCTTGATTCTAAATCCCTTTTCTAACCCCTTTGGACTATTTTCCTTTCCCAAATTCTCAAAGAATCGAATTAGAATTATTTTAGCTGAAATATTTTATTTCTATTAGATTAAAATGCGAGTTGTTTTATTTTATTATAAGAATTAATAGCTAACTAATCATTTGGCTCTAAAAAACGTTTGGTTTACTTTTATTTGTGTTTTAAGAAAGCACCGATAATAAAAAGTTTAACAAACTCTTCGATAGTTTTATAAAAAGCTATAAGTGCTTAAATCTTTAATCCACTCTAGGGTTTAGTTATTAATTTTCTAAAATTTAAACTTACACAACTCTAAATTTCTTTTTCTGAACCCTGGTAGTTTATGGGTATTTTAAAAACAAACCGGAAAGCGGTTTATATTAGCTAAATCCTTACATAGAAAAACCAAGGAAGCTTAAGTATGAACTTTGAATTACTTTATTAAATTTTAAATCTTCCTACACAGCAAAGATGATAGGATGCAATTATACATGCCTTTCTGCTCTTAGAGCTTAAGAATACCACTTTTAATTTCTAGTTTATTGATATCTCTTAATGTGAATAAATAAAAACAAGGATATTTTACCAAAAGTATGAATAACAAATCTCTATCGGAGGTGCTTTTGCAAGTAAGTTTCGCCTCTAAATCCGGGAATCTTATTTTTTCAACCTATTATATCCCTGTGCACTATTTCACCTCCAGCACCATGCGGCTCATCTGCTTCCCTGTCCTTTATCCTATAATATTATTTTAATCAATTAAAAATGTCCGAGCGGCATACCGACCACTCACATCATTGCGAACTCGGTGCAAGCGGGTGATAATAGCTGGGTAAAATATGGAAAAGCAGAATTAAGGAGAAACCTTGCTAGTAAAAGGTGTAACAAAATCAATTAAAATTAGTATCCACTGGTTTACTAAATATATTTGCAATTTATTCTATAAATCACCAATCGATTCAGCAATTGCTTTGAGACTGAAGTGTATAAGCATCAAAGGCCAAACAGTTTAGTTTGAATTTACATTTTAATATGTATTTATTTTCGTTTCAGTAACAGGTTGAACAATTTTGCATCATCGAAATTACTCTGCAATGTAATATGTGCCATAAATGAATATCATGATGATGTTAAAAGGTGCACTTAATATTTTATTTGGATTAAACAAATTTCTACAGGAACTTAACGACACTCTATCACAAAAGAGCCAAACTTCAATATTAAACAAAACAATTTTCACCTCTAAAACTATCCAACCCCCATTCACACGTATAAAAGAACCAAAGAGTCAAGCCAAAAATCATCAAATGCAATCTTCCTTCTCAATCATTGCTCTCTCTGTCTTTGCTGGCCTCATCAGCGGCCAAGCAGCCCCCTTCTCCCAGGTCGAAAGACGGTCTTATGGCTCTAGCCCCAGCTATTCCCACACACAGCCCAAGGCATATGCACCAAAGCCTAAAGCATACAAAGCCCCTTCATATACCCCAAAACCTAAAGCTTACCATCCTGTGCCCAAGAAATACAAAGCTAAACCTATCAAGAAGACCTATACTGCCAAGGCACCATCTTACACTCCAGCAAAGAGCTACTGATATCATCTTTTCAATCAATATCCTTGTTGATCTACTGAAACCAACAACTTTTAAGAAATTCATTCATTAAATATCAGGGTATTAAGCAATCTAATATAAGATTTATATTTTATTAACCATTGTTATATTCTATAAAAAGAATCATCAATTTACTGGGTCCAAATTAAAGTTTTATGGCTTGCAATTTTTAAAAAAAACAATCTACATCCCAGCTGTTTTGCTGTTTAAGAATTCTGCTTTTTGATAACAGTAGCGCTTCAGTTGAACAAAATATTATGTAAGACTAGTTGATACAACGTAGAGGCTTTAAATTTTAATATTTTAAAGAAATTAAGATATTGATTTGATCACTTTCCTAAGTCAAGATCATGTGATTTTTTTTTGGAATCTTCAGCAGTATAAAAATTTTGTGAACCAGTTAAAAAATGTTTATTAATTACAAAGTTTTGATTGCTTTTTTAAGGAGATTGTTATAGCTGTGCTGTTTTTGCAGAGTTACAAGGGGAAAAATATTTAGAAGCTATATAATATTCTTTATTGGGAGCTAGGTATTATATAGTCATTGTGAATTGTGGATAACAGGAACATGATAGTGTTGATCACATGATGGGATGGTAAAGGGGGTGGCTTGATCCTGGTAATGAGTCAAGCGCCAAAACAAGGTATCCACTGTAAGGGATCATCATTTGTTCATGTTAATGGATTTGGAAATTTTAGTTGACTTCCTAGTCTGGCTTAAAGTGACTGGGTAATTGGATTGCGGGTCACAAACTGGTTACTCAGAACCTTGTAGACGGATCAAGTCTGCTGTTTTGACACCCCCTCAACTGAAGGTCAGCCTCCTCTGGGGGCAGGCCGTCAGGGAGGTTGTCAGGAGCCCAGGCACCATACTGGACTAACTGTTGTTCCATGGCAAGGAGGGAGGTCTCACACTGTTTCTATCTTGCCTTACAGGGTTTCAGGCAATCATGGTATAGGAACTTGTCATGCTTACGTGTCTCAAGTCCTTGCACAAGGTAAGTGTTGTTTTTGTTTACCTTTAAGATGATTGATGGGCCTACTTTCTCAGGTTGAAGTTTACTCTTGTTGATTTTCATAACCCAAACTTCATCACTGACTTCATGTCTTTTTTGAATGGGGACAAATGTCTTTTCTAGACGCTTGCTTTCTCTCTCTGTTTGATAACCATTGGCCTCTAAGACCTGGGGATCTGAGCAAGGGGGGATCTGGCTTGGAATTTCCAGCCTGGGTCCTGATAATACTTGAATGATATTGTGCTGTGTCCCATATACCAACTCAAAAGTTCAATTTTGGTGGATCTGTTCACACAAGTCTGGTATACAAGTAGCGCAGTTGGTGATTGCTTATACCAGTCCTCAGGTCTCCCGGCAGTGAGTTTGGCCAAGGCTTGCATGAGGCTGCCATTTAGCTGTTCCATGCGTCCATTGGCCTGAGGGTGATAAGGCGTTGTTACTGTAAGCTTGACCTCCTTCTTGGTGAGGTATATGTTGGTATCTTCAGAGGTCATTTCCTTGCCTCCATCAGTTATCAGGAGTTCTGGTTTTCTAAACTTTCTGATGATTTCCTTTTCTACAAACCGTTATACATTATTACCGGTATGTGTTTTTACTACTTCAGCCACTGGCCATTTTGTGACAAAGTCTATTGCAGTAATGATGTACTTCTTTTTGTTGTGCTTCCCTGTCATTGAGTTTACAATGTTGAGGGCCCACACCTTGAAGGGTAACTGTGTGAAGATTGGTAGTTTTGACTTAGGTGGTGCCTCACTTCTTGCAATTTTTTGCATACTTTGCATTGTTATAAGACTTCTTGAACATCTTGGTACAGGGTTGGCCACCATACCTTATGTTTGAAGAATTTGTAGAGGTTGCAACTTTTTGTGTGCTCTAGGTCCCTATGATAATGTATGATGGGTCAAATTGCTGATGTGTGGTGACATACAGGGTGGTGGTTCCATTGGACATTTTTTGATGTAGGGTCCCATACACGTCTTCAAATAGGTGTTCATTCTTAATAACTGTTTCCTTTGTTACGTCTGTGGTGCCAGGGGGAAAACCTTTGTCTTTTGTTTGAAGTACCAGGAGAGGCCAGTCTGAGTTGAGCTCATTTTCTCCCCTTGTGGCTTGGACATACAGGCACAAAAGAGCATCTGCCATGGCAAGTTCAGGACCAGGCTTGTACTGTATGAGCATATTGAATCTCTCCAAGAGTGCCATCCAGTAGGCCTGACAGCAGGACAGATTTTCTTGGTTTTTGAAATATATGAGCAACTTGTGGTCAGTCAATGCGGTGAATTCCTCCTGTTGCTCTAGATAACAGCACATTTGACTAGACAGTGTACAATGGCCAACAACTCCTTGTTGTGGATAGGATATTAACACTTGCCATCTGTCAATTTTTGCAATTTGTAGTCTACATGTAGGAAGTCACAATTATTGTTTTTGATTTGTAGTACTCCCTCAGTGGATGCGTCTGAGGTGTCTTTTTCCATTTGGTATTCATCTTGTTTGGGGTATTGAAAGATAGGCGCTGTTGTGAGCTTCTCCTTGAGATGTCTGAAGCAGAGGTCACATTGGGGGGTCCATAAAAACTTGGAATTGGTGTCAGTTATGGCAGATAGAGGGGCAGTCAAGACACCACAGTCAGAAATGAAACAGTGTATGTAGTCCACCATTCCTAGGAACGTGCAGAGTTCCAACTTGTCCTTGGGGGTGACATTTTGCAGATGGCCTGTATCTTTTGGCTGTTGGGCTTGATGCTGTCTTTTGAGACTATGTGTCCAAGAAAGGGCAGTTTTTTGCAGAAGAACTGGTATTTGGAGGGTTTGGCTAGCAGCTTGTGTTGTGCTAGGATAGCAAAGACTGCCTCCAGGTCCTTATGGTGTTGCTCCACTGAGGGGCTATAGACAATAATGTCAACCAGATAAACCAAGGTGTGCCTGCCTATGTGGGGGGCAAACACCTCGCTCATAAAGGTCACAAAGGTTCAGGGAGTGTTGGTCATGCCAAAATTGAGTACCACAGATTTTTATGAGCCATACTTTGTGTGAAAGACCGTCTTGGGGTTATCTTCTTTAATACAGATCTGGTTGTAGCCTACGGTTAATTCAATCTTGGAAAAGACTTTGGCGCAGCCCAGGGCATCAAAGAGGCCGTCAATGAGTGGTAGTGGGAAACAATTTTGATGGTAACTTTATTTAGGGCTTGGTAATCTGTGACCAGGTGCAGGGTGCCATCCTTCTTAGCCACAAAGTAGACAGCGGCTCCAAAAGGGGATTGTGAGGGACAGATAAGTCCTTTCTCCAAGGTCTCCTTGAGTTAGGCACATAAGGTGTCATCTTCCTTTTGGGTCAAGCGGTAGATGGGCTGTGCTTTGGGTACAGCTCACTTGAGTTGAATGGAATGTTGTATGTGTTTTTCTGGGGGCAGCCCATGTAATGCTTC
Source organism: Entomophthora muscae (assembly GCA_014839935.2). Lineage (NCBI taxonomy): Eukaryota > Fungi > Entomophthoromycota > Entomophthoromycetes > Entomophthorales > Entomophthoraceae > Entomophthora > Entomophthora muscae. The sequence goes on from QTSX02006423.1 coordinate 541,535, forward strand.
CTCAAAGATTTCTGGGTGACAGAACACAATTTTGTAATCCTGAGACATAGTGGTGTACTGGTAATCTTTGAAGTGTATTTCTTGTACTAGCAGGAGTCCCAGCCAATTTTCTTGAGGCTCTAATTTTCATCCAGGGTTTGGTAATGCGCACAAAGACATGGTTGCATAGGAGTTGGTCCATTGAGTCAGGGTATATCTGATGGTAGACGCCTTCACGTTGGATGGTCAATACTAAGGTTACCCAGTCCACGTGGGGGTTATTCTTTATCAGCCAATCCAAACCCAGTACAATGTCAAACTTGGGAAAGTCAATGACGGGGCCTTGGATGGTGGAGTGCAGGTTATTGAGCATGACAGAGAAGGGGGAAGTTTTCCTTGTCACAGCAATGTGATGTTTATCAGCTAAAACCACTTTTTTTAATCCACAAAGGATTAGTGATTAGCTTGAACTTGTCCACAAAGCTGCTTTTGACTAAGGTTTAATCCATGCCCAAGTCCAGGAGTGCCAAGAATGTGTAACTGCAAAAGCAGAAAGGGTAAGACATCAGTTTATTGGGGTGTCTGGAGACGGTATAGAGAACCAGGTCCTCTGAGGGCACTTGGATCATTGGACACTGGTCCACGTCCTTGGGGCGGTATTCATTGTTAGGCAAGTCAGGAGCTGCGCAGGGAGAGCTTGGCTTGCTTAATGCTCTCCCCGGGCTTTTCCCTTGTCTTGGTTGCCCTGTGTTGCAGTGATGAGGAAATGGGTACGGTTTGACTGGCCATTGTTCCCGTTTCCATATCCATTTGAGCCTGCAGGTTTATGGTTTGTACTATTGCTTTTGTTTCCAGGGGGTGGTTGACAGGAGCAGCTGGCTGGGTGTGAGTCTTTGGGTCTCTCTTGTTTCCCAGTTTGGGCTTTTTGGAGAGCGTTGGACGTTTGCTCTTCTTTCTCTGCTTTGCAATATAGACTCTGTAAATTGGTCACTTGTTCCAGGTTCACCTTCCTCATTACGTGTGGCTTGAGGGTGTCGTAGTACATGAGGTGTGTAGCTGGGGTGTCAAAAGCCATATCAGAGGGTGCACGTAGACGGAGTTCCTTGTAGGTGCGGGTGAGCTCTTTCACAGTGCCTGTCTGGGTTAAGTTCTTTACTTGACGTATGATCATGAGTGTGGTGTCCTTGAGAACAAACCTTGCCAAGAAGTCCTGTTTGAACGTATCCCAGTCCTTCTTGATATGTTCTTCATGCCACTTGTTGCACAAGGTGCCAGCATCATGAGTCAGTTGGATGGAGATTGTCAAAAATTGCGCCATTAATGCTATTTTGATATGGCCTTTGAATATTGATAGCTGTGAAGATTTGTCTAGGTTTGCTTTTGATTTTGGAAATTCCTTGCCTTCTGCAAATGGGTCTGGTCCAATATCCACCCATTCTGGATTATTGTATGTGTCTGTGAATGATTCTGTTATGACCTCATCCCAATTTGATCCCCTCAGTCACTCTGTCTTTCTAATGAGTGATCACTGTCCCTTGTCTAATATTTAAGTAGAATCATTTCTCCTAATAAAGACAAGTTTATCCACATTTGCATTGGCTTTAATAATCTTCAAGCTTTTTTCTGTCCTTTCTGCCAAAAGCACTTTCATATCTTGTTTTTCAAGAAATTAAGGTACATGCCCTTAATTTTGCCCTAAAGGCTAACCCAAGGCTAGTTTTGAACCTCAAATATTTTGTTATAAAGATTTCCCGCTGTATCCTCCTGGATGTTGTCCCCAGGAGCCAAACACAACAAAATTGTGCTCACTACAGGGGCTGTAAGCCCATTGGTTACCCTGTTCCCATGTGCATTCTCTGGTCCTTCTCCCTTTGTTTCTGAAGTACCCAAGCAACCTAAAGTTCCTAGTCCTCCTCTAGAAGAAGACATCACCAATGCCC